>OZ030394.1:43571958-43916698 GCA_964023965.1 Melinopterus prodromus
ACAAAGCCCACGTCATCACTCTGTCTCTTTTGCTTGCGCCTGCCTCAAATCTCGCCAGCCAATATAAAGTGCGGATCCCTTTCAGTTATACGTGGTATATACACTGTGTCTGCATTAAAATAAAACAAATTAGCCAGGATTTGACAGATAATTTGATTCTATTGACAGTAGGTTTTCTCAAAACATTAGCGTTTGACACTCCTGGCTAACTAATTAATGTAGACACGACCGATCTCAATGAAATAGAATTTGCTCATTTAGCTAAACTATTAATTTTACTCAAAAAAATGCCTTTGACATAAATTATTCAAATTTTCCTCTACTTTAATTTATTATTTAAGTACTTTGAGAAAATTACAGAAATGGCGGTTCATTTGCAAAATCCTTGAAACATCCTTAGAGTAAATATCCACTTCATTTGGACCCTTTTGAACAAAAAGCTTTTTAGCTGTAAGTTTGTTCATGAAACTTCTAAATATGAAGCTGCATCCCGATACCTTTAGTAGTTTCTCCGGAATCGTCCGCACAAAAAACGGGTACACGCACACGCACACGGACCTGCACCCGCACGCGCACACGTACAGGCACGGGATCCAAATCACGTAAAAACGATAAATAATTCAAAGTAAATTTATAAATATAACTTCTCTCTTTTTATGTTCTATTTTATTATATATATTATATATATTAGACAAACTTTTTTTACATTAAACAAGCTATCACTAAAATATATTTTTAATATACAGGATGTTCATTTTATTATGAAAATTTGGTAAGCTGTTTATTTTAAATGGAATACCCTGTATATTTTTACATTTATAATTCTAAGACTAATTCTAAACATTTTGTATTGGAATCATTTTTTTATAAGTTTTATAATTCCTTAGTTATATGCAATTAAATCAAAACTCCATACCTTCAAATTAAGAATATTTTCCCACATACATACCAATTTATCTTAATCAAATGGATAAACTATTTTTTCTCGTTTGGTACATTAATTATGTTAATTTTAGAAACTTCGGACATGTTACATTAGGTATTAGACAATTTTTGCATGCTACAGTTGGTGTCTACTCAAGTGTCTACTGGTAGCCACATTGTGGTTATGTATTTTTACTTGATATTTACTTATTTTGCAAGCGATATCGCCAATCGTGCAAAACTTACCAATAAATTGATTCTGTCAAAACACTGTTTTGGAAACTACTGGAAACTGTTTTAGAACTAAATAACATTTAGTTTCAACAAGATGGTGCCTAAATGTTCGACAGTAATACTCTTTTGGAGTAAATCTTGGACTTTAGGTGTCCCCAAATAGAACAGTCCAATATTTGCAAATCCGGTGAATCTAGGTGGCCATTCAATGGATCCTCTCCTTCCAATCCA
Organism: Melinopterus prodromus; assembly: GCA_964023965.1. Classification (NCBI taxonomy): domain Eukaryota; kingdom Metazoa; phylum Arthropoda; class Insecta; order Coleoptera; family Scarabaeidae; genus Melinopterus; species Melinopterus prodromus. The sequence goes on from OZ030394.1 coordinate 43,573,348, forward strand.
CCTTTGCGGAACAATTGAATTTAAATAATTTCGCACTTGGATACCATAGTGCGGCGGGCACCATCTTGTTGAAACTAAATGTTATTTAGTTCTAAAACAGTTTCCAGTAGTTTCCAAAATAGTGTTTTGACAGAATCAATTTATTGCAATCAGTTTTTGGTAAGTTTTGCACGATTGGCGATATCGCTTGCAAAATAAGTAAATATCAAGTAAAAATACATAACCACAATGTGGCTACCAGTAGACACTTGAGTAGACACCAACTGTCGCATGCAAAAATTGTCTAATACCTAATGTAACATGTCCGAAGTTTCTAAAATTAATATAATTAATGTACCAAACGAGAAAAAATAGTTTATCCATTTGATTAAGATAAATTGGTATGTATGTGGGAAAATATTCTTAATTTGAAGGTATGGAGTTTTGATTTAATTGCATATAACTAAGGAATTATAAAACTTATAAAAAAATGATTCCAATAAAAAATGTTTAGAATTAGTCTTAGAATTATAAATGTAAAAATATACAGGGTATTCCATTTAAAATAAACAGCTTACCAAATTTTCATAATAAAATGAACATCCTGTATATTAAAAGCATATTTTAATAGGTTTGTTTGAGCAGTTGCAAAACCAGTTTACAAACAGTGCTTTTGTGATGGACCGGATATGTTGCCTATGATAACTGCATTATAAATATGAATGACATGTTATCTGGTTTGTCACAAAAGCAGTGTTGTAAACTGTATATTTGTATATTTGTAAAAAATATATTTGAATGATGCATTGTTTAAGGTAAAAGAACTTTTGTTTGAATGTTTTTTGAAATTTGTTACCGTTGGAGAATTGTTTGGGAGTTCCGGTAATTTTGGTTAACACTGTATATATTTTTTTGACATAAATAAAGACTAAAATAATGGACAATAATCGGCGATATATTAACGTGTGGAGTCGGAAAATTAATTTTCTGCGGGCGGTCTACTACTCAAATTTCGGTCCGAAATAATATTTTATAAATAATTTTATTTAATTTGTTAGTTGGTTATTAGTTACTATTTGTTACATTTGTACACCGCCTATTATACTAAAATTGTTAAGTTTACGGATTTCAACGATTTTTGTATTTGTATTTGTCTTTTGGATTTTATTTTTAAATACGTCATGCTAACTAGGTAAATATCTAAAAGTATTGAGATTTTGGTTCGTAAGCACTAGTTGGTAGACAATGGGGTTCAGTTTGAGAGTTTCATTTCTATTCAAACATTTTTATAGAGAGCACTTATTTTGCAAGTTGTTTCCAAACTGCCCGCCGGATTCAAATCTACGAAAGTTAGTCATGCACACCTGAAAATCATAGAACTTTGCTAGTGACAGGTACTGATGGCAGCTGGAAAACACACCGAAGAATTATTTTTAATCGTATCCCGTGCTTGCCTACGTGCATATCCATGCGAACGTTCAGCGTAGAGTTGATTGAGCTGCAGGTGACAAGGGCCTGATTGAGAAATTCGGTAGTGACATATCGCGACAATCTCATAACCTGTCATGCAACGTATTAGTCCGCTAACTCGGTAGCGAACGACGGCACAGAGCTGTGCGCCCGCCACGGGAGCTGCTTTCTGCCGTTCCCGTCGAATCGTTTAGTGTGCGCCTGACTGCCAATCTAATGTAATGTGCAGCACGCTGAAGAATATATATTGCGTCTGCCGATCTCAGCGTCTCCTACCGGCACCTCCGCCAAAATCGCGGCGCTTTGCCGAGTTGGCTTTTGCGATAAGCAACCTTTAACGCGGCGTACGCTCGCTGATTAATTGTTTGAATAATCCCGAAGGATCCTTAGAAGTTGCCTCCCGACGCTGATATTTGCCGCTACAGTCGATTTTCGAAAAGCAATTATTACTGGTTAACGATGATTCGAGGTTCCAATATTCTCCGGTGTCTAATAGCAAATTTTCAAAGAAGATGCTGCTTGAAACTTCCAATTAAATACTTATTACCCAATTCAATAAAAAATATCTAAACAATTTTATATTATCTTTTTAAAAGAAAAAAAAGTGTAAATACAATCCTCCTACCCAGTGATGTGAGCCGTGTAAATACCCGGCGGGTGGGAACTTATGCTAATGGGTATTTTCCTTTTTATCCTGAAAACACCATTTAAAAATATTTTAGAGATATTTATGCGGGTATGTAACACTTTTTTCCCGCAAGAATTATTTTTAGATAGTAAATGTCATTCTGAGAATAACTTTTCATATGGACCTAATTGTTGTGTCAAGCCAAAGTTACAGCCGTTTGAAATATTAACTAAATAAAGAAAAATAAATAACAAACTACATATCAAACAATGCTAAAACTAAGAAAAAGCACAATAAATACCAATAGCAAAATTAAAAGTAAATAAATTTAAGTAAAAAATTCAAAATGTTAAAAATAAACTTAATAAACAAATGAACGAAAACAAAATACATATGAAACTTTCTAGACATTTGCTTCTCTACAAGTAATTATCATTGTGAAAGTTTATTTCATGCCGACTCATTGGGTTTATCAATTCGTAGAGAAGTTAATGGGTCGATTCTGTGTTTTCACTCTTAAGATTCTATAAGGTTATACATCTGTAGCGTATAGGTTTCGATAAGAAACCCTTATAGAACTCTATAACTCTCCAATAACTGTCTTATAGAAAATGCTATTCTGAGTACATCTCTTACCGGGGCTCAGGGGCAAGATGGAGTCGCCGGATCAGCTGATTGTATTTACTAAAGCGTCGCCCTGTTTGAGTTCAGCGGTTGAGACGTTAGGATGTGTTATTAGTGCTATAAAATAGATGACCCGGGTAGTACAAGGTACGGTTTCAGTTGGTCTCAGTGGGAATTATATGCTATTCGAGTAAGGGCAGTTTGCGATAGAAAAAGCAATCAAAACATTTGTTTGAAGAAGGTATGACATTTTACATGTTATTGTAAATCAATGTTTCTCATTGTGAAATGATTGAAGGTAGGGGAATGAATCAATCACAATAATTAAACCTGACGACTCGTATTTATGATGTGACCTAGGATTGAAACTTATGCCAATTGCGTACAGACCAACGTTAATAATATAAAGGGGCGATGCAAGTTTCTGAACACTTGATCTTCTATTGAATCGTGGAGATTTAATATGAAGAAGATGTTCTACGCAAAATATTGTGACTCTGTGCTTCGGAGCTAGATAACGAGCACCATTCACAAGCTTCCCGAAATTGTATTTACGATACTACCATTTTACTTAGTAACTTCGAGCATAGTAGACTTGCAAGCCCCTACGTGCCTTTTGATATTAATGTGTTTTCTTCTGTTCTACACGCATGTCTATAAGAGGGGCAATGGACCGATTAGAAGTACCCGGACATTTTTTTAAGAGCTCCACTCAACAGTATACTACATAGTTAATAAACGGTCATTATAAAACTTTGTAGTCGAGGTAGGCCATGCCCATGTTAGTACATTTCTGCCGCTTAGCACAAACCAATATCAAACTTATATTAGGTTATGCAACCAATTTAACAGTTACGCATAGAACAATAGTATCATAGTAGTATTCAGTTCATATGAAGCGGCAAACACAAATTTTAAATTGTGGCTCAGCACCTACTTTGATTACAATCAATTGTAATGATGTATTTTAGATGTATAGGGGTGAACAGCAAATACATAGTTTCTTGGAATATAAACGTTGTCGAAAAAGATTTAACTTGTTTAAACGGCACCATACGCTCTATTTGGCTGTTACTTACTCTTTTATAGGGTTTCTTTTATATGTACTTATCTTAAAGCGTTCACAAAATTGTGCTGTGGTGTGCTCAAATATTACCAAAAGAAAACGCTATTAGCATGTTTCCTTCGCCATTTCTCCTACTACACCCTAAAGCGTTGTTGGTTAAAATTATTTATTACTTATTTTTCGTTTAATATATTTTATTTAATTTTCTATATGTCTAGTTTGTCAGCTATTTAATTTTTAACACTTATTGACAATATTATCATTTATTCATTACTATTATTAATAGTTACATTTATTAATTTAACATGATTGGTAAATTTAAAACAATTTTGCATGTGGCAAACCAACAATTTTAAAACAATTTAACGCGTGTTTTTTCTTGATTGTTTCCTCTTTTTTTAATTTGTCCTGTACCATTTTGTTCATGGACTTTGAATATATCAAATAATGTAAAGACAGATTCAAGAAAAACCAATGTGATAAAATTTATTTATTTCGATTATAACCAGAACTATTTAGTACATATTTGTTATCTATTTATTTTTATAGTGTGGTTTTAGTGCAGTATGTATTTTTTTGTTTATTTGTTCACAAATATCACGTAATTATTTTAAATGTAATAAAATCATGATATTTATTTATAATCGTGATTATAAAATAAATAAATAATGTTAAAAACTGTTTTTATTAAATAGTAGGTTTACCCAAAAATGCATTTTCAATAGAAAAGAACCAGAATACCAGCCTCCCAGGTAAGTCAAATTTCAATATTTTTAACAACTGCAAAATTCACAAAAACGTAACATCCCAAAAGTCATACGAAAAGAACCAAACCCTTTGCCCCTTTTGTTGACAACATTCCCATACTAAAAATAATTGCTACTGCTTTTTTTTTGCTATTTCTCACAAAGCCAGTGTGGTAACGTGACTTGAGATTGCACATGGATACGTATCTACTTGATTACAAAGGAAAATCCCTAAATATTTACAGAAATGGTGATATTTTTTTATTTATTCTATTTTTTATTTATTATTTTTTTATATCGATTAGATCAATTAACAAAAGATGGATAACTTGGATCTGATCGATATCTTCGATCTGATCAATCATGATCAATCGATTGATGTTCGTTTTGTGATTGAGAATCGTTCACTGTTCACATATTTCTGAGGTAGCGCATCTCCAATGGTTACAGTTTCTATAGGAAGTTACAGCCATCGTCGGATCACACGTAAATTTAGGAGTATCTATAGGGCATCTATAGTCTGTTGGGGCTCACAGAATCGCATATTACTTAACAGCTTACAGGTTTTGTCGTAGTGGCGTTATAGAAGTGCTCAGAATCGCTCAGAATACCCAATAAGCATATTTAAGAGTATCTATAAGGGTATCTATAGCCTAAGAGGGCTCACAGAATCCCACTATTCCTTATAGATCTATAACAACTTATAGGTTTGACCTTATAGACGTTATAGATATGCACAGAATCGACCCATAAGTCATTTAATATAGTTTTGCAATTATTTCAAACGGTTGTAATTTTTAAACAAATAAAGAAAACAAATAGGTCGATATGAAACTTTTTACTCAGTGTGGCGTTTACTATCTGGATAGTTATGCGGGAACAAAATGGGACACTCTGTAGATGTGTACTCTTGATGACAAATAATGTAAAATATTTGAGTTATATAAGAACATTCAGTACATTTAGTTGGAGCCATAGCAAAATAACAACGACAAAATCCACTGCCAACTATATACTTAACATAAGTTTCTGCTAAATCTTCTTCGATAACAGAATAAGAAAATATAGAAGATTCACACGATTGAATGGACGATGATGTCTGCACTTGATATATCGTCAGATGAGACTGATATTTTTATTCTTTGTTTTAAAAAAGTGTGTATAAACCCGTGTATTTACCCGGGGTATTTACCTTTGATAATAAATACCCGGGTATTTAACATCACTGCTCCTACCACTCGGAAAACTTGCAAGTAGCCCATAAAACCTGTGGACAGACATATGTTATTGAGATGCTTATGGACTAAATTTCATATGGCTGGATTGAAACTAATTTTTCTATTTTTTAATTTTTTCATTTATTTGATGATTTTTGTTTGTTTTTATTTTGAATTCGAATTTTAAATGATATTTAATATTTTTTTATCTTGAAGATGCTGAAGATACTGGAGTAACTAACAAATATTTTTTATAATTTAGTGTTAAATATATAATAAATATAATTTAGTGTTCCTTTATGGTCTTTTGGTGCCAATGTTGTGGAAGTACGTTGTAGAGGTGGTGGTGGTGATATGTTCAACAGAAGTGGTTTTTGTGCGATGGTACGGGATGTCTATGTAAGTTTCGTTTCTGAGGGTTCTCTATGTGACTTCTCGTCTCCTCTGCAGTGTTGGAAGTTCATCTCTCGCCTTGCAGAGCTGTTGGTATATAGGCTCCGATGACTGTAAGAATTTTGAATTTCCGAAACATTGCCCTGCAGTGTGTCGTTGGTTTTGTCTGTTAGATTGTTCTTATCGCCTTCTTCTGCAGAGTGGTTCCAACATGACAGGATGCACCCCAAAGCCGTAGCTAGGCCTTAGCTCATTCTGGTATGGAAAAGGCAGTAATATTTACAGTTAGAGCTGTAGTTTGCCGCACTATTTGCCTTATTCTGAGTATAGCGGAGATAGCTGTTGAGAGTTTTATTGCTAGTATCTCAGTGTGATTTCTCCAGGTGAGGCGCGTGTCTGAGGTGATAGAGAGGAGTTTTACCGATGTCCCTATACAGTCGGAGTTTCTGCTGGTTGTAAATGTTATTGCCACGGTTTTGCTCGCATTCTGTTGGAGTCCACTTTCTTCAAACCATGTGGCTGCCTCACCCACTACTGGTCGGGATTTTTGCCGTAGTATGTTCGGGGCTGTACCACCGCTTAGTAGGGTAGTGTCGTCTGCAAATAAAATGCATTCGCCGGAGATGTTGTCGGGTAAGTCATTTATAAATATGCTAAAGAGAATCGGGCCAATAAGGGATCCCTGTGCCACTCCTTGCACCAGTGAAAGGAACGAACTTGTGTTTACGCCTGTGGACACTGCTTGGCTTGTCTCTGTGAGGTATGATCGGAAGAGCTTTAGTGCATTGCCTCGTATTCCATACCGCTCAAACTTGTCCTGCAGTACATCGGGTTGGATGGTTTCAAAAGCTTTTGACAGGTAGTTGATTCTCCCCCATCCTACATCGTGCCACAGCCAAATTCTAGAAGTCTTCTTACAGCGTCGATAGTGGAGTGTTTCTTTCTAAACCCGAAATGTTTACTTGACGTTTGACCATAGTTTTGCGGGTAAGATGGTAGTCTACTTAGCATGGCTGACTCCAGCACCTTGGTAAAAACGGGAAGGATTGCAATCGGTCTGTAGCCTGTGCAGTTTTGTGGGTCCCCCTTTTTGTAGATTCGAATTACTTTTGCAGATTTCAGGATTTTTTTTCAGGAACTGTGAATTCTTCAAAACAGCAGTTTATAATGTCAGCCAAAGGTTTGTAGATATAGTCTTTATCCACACTTCAATATTTTTGTGTTTAGATGGTGAATATCATAAGCGGTCTTGGATATTAATTGTTGTATAATTTCAGCAACTTCTTTAGGTGTTACTAATATAAGATATAAGAACAGATTTAATTGATGGAGTGACTTTTCTGGCAGCAGTAGTTTCATGAGGGATGCCCGTGTTTCCTGTGGTGAAAAAAGAAAAATGTTTTATTCCTTGGAAAATGATTGTTTCGGATTAGAGTGGTTCTGTGTTGAAGTCTCTGCTTGATACTCTTCCACAATTCTGCTTGCGTGTTGTTACTCTCATGGATTCTTGTTAGGTACCGATTCTGTTTTTGTTTTTGACAAAATCGATGTAGAATGCTTTGTAGTTTTTCAAGATTTGTTTTAGCTCTTCTCCTCCTAAGATGTAAGCTTCCTGGATCAGTTTTAACGTTTTTCAGTTTTTACCTTTTGTTTTTAATGGAAAAGCGGCATTGGCATGATGTAAGTATAGTGCCATAAAAAGCTTAATTTTAGGCTCTTCCCTCTCTCCATTGTCCAATCAGTTCCAGTTTTCTTCTGCTAGCACTTTTAAATTGTTGGGTGTTTTTAGGAGTGGTTTTGTTTTGCTTCTAGTCGCGGTTGACTGGATGAGATGTAACTTGAGCTGATATGCCTCATTTTAGAATTTCTGTTCCAAACACGCAGCGTTGGTATATATGTCGCAGGCAAATGGTTATTTTAGGCAAAAGGCTTTTGCGAAACCTTTATTTTTTAGCAAATGTATTTGCCAAGACCATTGTTAGGCAAATTGCATTTTTTTCAATCGCGTTTGTTTTATGTTTTTTTGAGGTTAAAATGCAATCTGCGATTGTTCTCAAATACGTCATAATTATTATTTAGTTATTGATTACTTCTGAGTAATATCGTATTCTAATGATCATGGTTGTAATAAAGTTACGCCTGATTTGTTTTGACAAGTGTCAACACTCATGTGTGCATAGGTACGATTTCATATGGATAAATCTGGATTTTATTCCACTAAAACAAGACTTTTAGGTTAGGAATTTTTAGTTTCCCTTTTACAAGAAAAAAAAAGGTTATACTAGACTAAAAACAGTAAGTTTCTGAATTATTATCGACTGGGCGATTTGACGCATTGATATTTTGCACACGGAAAACCATGCGGAACAAATGTACCTACAACTCAGTGAACATTTGGTGTGTTGAAACGTTTTGCTTGTCTTCATTTATGGTTCACCGATATGCTGCGGAGATTACAGTGATATTTCAAACACACAGCCCAAACAAGTACATATTGTTGTGATAAGGAACGGAGATGAAGTTAATAACTATGTCAACCACAGACTGTCAACAGTCACATAACCTCACATAATTTGAAAATCTTAACACTATGCTGACTATGTGCGCTGCCGTCTCCAGTTCGTCTAAATGTGCACATTTCACGGTGACTTGCTATTAGGGTTACACTCTGTTCACTATAACCAGTCGCTTAAGTCGTCATTTTTTCTCCGTATAAATCAAATTGGCATATAATAAAGAATAAAGAGAAGCCCCCATTAATTGATGACGCTACCGACTTCTCTACCCGTACGGAATGTATTTTAGCGCAGCGAAACGTTACCGATCGATTTCTAAAAGAAATGCTATTTGCCTAACAACGGCTTCGGCAAATGCATTTACCTAGGAAAATAGCTTTAAACATATAAATGAAGACTCATGACAAACAGCTTTTGCCTAGGCGAAAGCCTTTTGCTAGAAATAATCATTTGCATGGGCAATTAGCGTTTTTGACAAGGTTGTCTCTCTAGTGTAGTGTGTGATTATCGGCTTTTGTCCAAGAGAGCTCATGGTGTCTAAAGCTCTCTTTGTTCTACGCTCTTTTGAGATATCCACGATGAACTCGCATGCTATGAAAATCTTTGTATCTGGAGTGTGGTGGAGTATTAGGTTGGTGATGACTGCCTCTTAAATATTTGCAACCTGCCGTTTGCCTTAGTTATATTCATTACATTACAGACCCGTGGTTTTATGTACTTTATTTGAAGGAGGGGTGATGGAATAAGTTATATAGAATCTGTTTTACGTACATGTGCTTTTAGATGAGCGATATATTGGTCATGCGTACTTAGCACTCTCTTTAATATAGTTTCTTTAATCTTTGAGGGTTAACCGATTTCATTTGCACGGATTAGGAAAGCACTTTTGTTTTACTTTGCAATTATGCGGGACCGGTGGCAAATAACAAAAAAAAAACGCTCTCTCGCGGCGGGCATTAGAGGCGACCGACGGCAGCGTCAGCGGTGGATATTTGTCGGGCGCGTATTTACATAAATTCGTATCCCGAATGGATATTTTAGGGTCCATATTTTACCGTTTGAGCGGGCCGGGGGCCGGGCGAATTTCTCACCCGGCCGGGTCCGTAAGAGTTTTAAAATGAGGACGATTCATAAAAATCGACAAATATGGAAATGCCAGAAATTTATAGCCGAATGGCCCGATAATACATTATAGCCGACGGATCCATCATCCATCCGGCGGAGATGCTTTACGACTTGACGCCCGAAACAATAAATTCGTTTTCGCAAGACCGAAATTGTTTTTCTTTGTAGTTACGATCCATTATCTTGAGATTGAATCCGGCAAAAGCAATTTCTGTTATTCATTTTTCCGTTCTGCAAATATTTTAAAGAATTTGTCAATCATTGAATTTAGATACATAACTAAAACTGCTTGAAGTATTATATATTATGGTAGGTATGTAATATTTTGCAATTGTTTTGCATCTTACAGCTTATTATGCCGGGAGGAATGAATTATATTTTGATGGTTTTGTTTGTCAGTAGAATGACCCCTGGATAAGCACTTCTTTGATACGGTTTTAAACGTCCTTGATGGTAATTGTCTGTACAATCTCGGTATTGCATTGTACAGTTTATGCTTGTGCATTTTGTACTAAGCTCGGCTCTACTTATGCAGTGTTGTATAGTAGGACCATTCGGGATTTTTCTCGTATAATGCTGACGAATTTTTGCTGTGTGAGGTGTACCGTCACTCTTGTGCATTAGTAACAGCTGCTAAAATATAAATTGCAGGAGCTGTAAGTATTCGTGTTTATTTTGATAAATTACTGTAGCATTCCCTGGGTCCAGCCCCAACTCCAATTGCTACTTTTTGACGGATCCCCAAATCAATATCCCATATTATCATCTTTGAGTGCAAGTGACAGTCCAATTGTTCGAAGACGTCGAATTAATGTAAACGTACTCGTAACTATATCTAAACAAACATTCACAAATTGGCAAAAATGAAAAACTAAACGTTGGGAATTGAAATGCAGTGTAAAAGAGATCTTGAACATGTACTGAAATTACGCGACAGGGTATCTTTGACCACCGAATTATCATTTTGTTCCTTTTGGTATAACAACCTTTAACCGTTTTCCCAAAATTTTCACACTGGTGATAAAATCATCAAAATTGATCGAAGATCGCAAAATATATTAAACACAAAAGCTAAAATTGCCTAAGCCTTCTTCTCTGCTGTATTCTCAAACATGAAAGACAGACAAGAAACACAAGAAAATGATATCGGTTAGCATATATGAATCAGATGACGGCTATAACCCCTATAAATCATAACATTTGCTTTTTATGAACTAAAGTATACCATTGTTATAAGCCATACTTTCTTTGTCAACTGCTACTGATGTTGTGTTATGTATTGTATTCTGTTAAAACACTTCAACATACGAAGCACTGTGGGCCAAATAAAAACGGTACAAATATTCAATTGCTCATATTTTGAAATATATTAAGTAAATTCAAGCATTTCTTTGATAAACTAATTGCATATATTGTGAAGATTGAAAACCCACCATATTTGCAATAATTGAACGTTTTAATCAAACGTAATGTTGCTTTATGTATGGCTATGCAACATTTCTGATCGTTTCTGCATCGTATACATGGTGATTTTTTTAGTATACAGGCTTTAATTTTGAAACATCGTGTTTTTGCTGTTTTTACTCAGAGCTGTTGAATTGGACGTTTGCATAGATAAAGAACGATTCCATTGTATATGCACGAAAAGTCTAATTGCGAACTTGTCTTTAAAGATGGTGGATTAGCTATGGCCAACGTTTAGTTTTCTTATGGACGAAATTTTTGAAGGGTTTTTCTTACCCTTTTTCCATATTGTACTACAATTATTGGGCTGTAGAATTTTTCCTAATTTTCGTGTTTTTGCATAAAAACATAAAATTTTGTGTTTACTAAAATCAAGTTTGTTTTTTATTGAACTAAAATTATGGCAGCTTGGTTTCACTTGTCTGACGGTCAGGTCTTTGCTGTTCGCTTTTCACGTAAAAATTACATCTTCTAATAAAAAATATCAAAAAAAAGGAACCACACAGTGTATCCAGGCTGGCTTCAGGCTGATGTTGGTAGAGCTCTTTATTTAAACAAGAAAAAATAAAAAAAATGGTTTGAAGTCATGTGACATATTCAAAAAACGTTGATTCTAGCTCCGGTTCAATCTTAGCAAAAACAAACAAAAGAACAAGAACACGTTACATACGTCTAAAATGTACTTAAACAAGTGTGATACATCATAATTGAAACTGACGAAAACACCACCTAAATTGATAAATTCAAACATGCTGCCCATAACAACACCAATGGTTTCTCCACGATTTTTAAAGATAACTCAAGTACACAGTTAGATTTCTCTTGTCGTTGCAATGGTTTTGTTACAAACGTCATATTCCACTGGTTTTTAGTAAGAACAATAAAAAAACATTGTTTAAAATTTTCAGCCTGTATACGAAAAAAATCACGCTGTATACGATGATATAAGATCTCTAGTGCCGGTTTTTACCAAAACTATACACCTTTTTTCACATTAAATTGACCCGATATTATCAGAAATGTTGCATGGCCAAACATAAAGCAACATAACTTTGGATTGAAACGTTCTGTTATTGCGAATATGCTGTGGTTTCAATCTTCACACTACAAGCAATTAGTTTTTTAGGGAAATATTTGAATTGACTAAATATTATTGAAAATATGAGTGATTAAAAATTTGTACCGTTTTTTTTTGCCCACAGTGTATAATTATTATTAAACTTAAATAATCACTAAACTAAAATGTTTAGGTGTGCGTATGGAAATAGTGGTGTATGAAATAGAAGATTTCCATGTATATTTTGTCAAATTATGTAGTATTTTTTGACAACGTATACAAGTATGTACTGTGTGCTTACATTTCGATCTGACAATAATACCTATCCAATTATCTTTTACAGGTATAAAAACAATTACAGATGCCCTCTATTACAACATTATGAAATATTCTGTTGTTCTTTGTCTAATAAGTATTCAAAAACGTTCCCAGGCATAAGCCATTGTCGCAAATTTTATCATGCGAGGGCATCGTCAAACAAGATTATTTCACAAGTGCCCATTACCGATACGGCGCTACAACGCACGCGAACGTAGATTATGCTGCGATTATATCATAAATTCAATTCGCAAGTCAACCATGGTATATGAGAATGCAGGCAGTTTTTATAAGGGGCACCGGGGTGTGAAATTGAGACACTGCATACAATGCAGGCGGACCCTAGACACCCTCGGCCCTTTTTTCCGCGGACTGCGGTGGCGGGTCGTTCCTTTTTATTGGGTTTGACGGAGGAGCGGACAATTTCGCTGGCGCAGCATCACTCGCCAAATAAATACCGGCTTATGGGGGGTCGCTGTATCACCCCCCGCGCGCTCGCAGGACGTACGACATAATAAAAAATAATGAAATCAGTCGTCGGGCAAACCTAATTTCCGAAGAGCCGTCGCCGAAAACGGTCGAATTAATAACCCCCGACGAACGTATGAGTCGCCATTGTCGTTGGAATTAACGTTGCCCGGCACTTTCCGCCAAGATATAATACTAAAATTTTTAGTGGGAAAAATTCCCCTTTATGACCGTGCTCCATGCATGGGCACTTAACCGTTGTAGTACGTACGCCCTGTCGATGGCTTCCGATTTTGTGGATCGTTGCGGATGCTTTAAAATTATAATAACGGTAAGTTTTATTGAATCTACGTGGAATGTTTACCCTGCGTTTTATATTTATTAATTAGATTATTATGTCCATGGCGGTCTCATTATGTAAAATGATTTTAAAAAGTTCTAATTACACAGCTAGTGCTTGAAATACCGTCATCCCAGACGAATTTTATCCGGTATTATACCGGTATTGAGTCAACAATACTATTGATTACTGTACAGCTGAGACTGTACAAAATCTAATGTGGCCAGGCACATGACTTTATCATACCTATACAGCAGTGTCAAATGTGTGTCAAACGCTTTTCGAGCCTATTTTAAGGACTTGATAATGAAAGAACCACACAAGATTTATAGACAGTTTTTTTAAATTCTATTGTGTTAATATTGTTGTTTATAAATAACAATTTTAAAATTATTGTGATGATCTCGGTGACCTTGCAGATTACTTTGTGCGCGCTTTTGTGCAAACACGGTAACCACGATTACACGTGTGCAGGTCGTCTGATACAAAAAAAGTGAAACCTCTGCTTAATTGATATTTCGTTGGCTATCGTTCAATCGTTCAGTTTCTCAATATTTTGATTATTAACAAAATGGCGGTCGTATGCCCAATAAAGGTCCGTATTCGCCGCTCTTTTCGTGATATAGAACGCAGTAACATGAAATAAAACAAAAAATTTTAAAAATAAGCGTCGAACGAAAACGAGGTGTGTGCTGAACATAAAAAAACAAAGAATCATCTTGATAAATGAAATACTTTTTCCAACAACGTGGTTACACGTTGGCGACTTTTGGGAAATAGCGACCGAAATTACAGGAACTTTGGTAATTACCGCAACGGCCGAGATGATCACGTGATGATCGGTTTAAAATTGAAGGAATAGATGACCAGGTATAGACAACAGTAGTGGGAGATATATGACTTAATCGAGTCATATGCAATACATATAAAAGTACGCTTTTTGCACGGTCAGAGGGATTTCTTCCTCCCATATCACAACACTGATCGACGCATACACAAATCACCGGGTATAACTTCAGAACTAGGGCGAATTTTGCAAAACCCGCCTACAGGAACAATTCTGAGACCTTCTAGATTATAATAAAGTAAAAAATCTGATGTGGCCAGGCACATGACTTTATCATATAAAATATAAAATTAATAGTTTAACTGCATGAGAATCTATTTGATTGAGATAAATCGTGTCTGCATTAAAATTAAACTAGTTAGCCAGGATTTGACAGATATTTTGATAGTCAATAGTATCAATAGTAGGTATTATCAAAGCATTAGCATTTGACACTACCTACTGTCATCAGAATAATAGTTATTTATCTCACAATAGTCGAAAGTACGGAATAGCGCGACGAGCGGTGATGCGGCGCGTCACCGATGGCGGAGCGTCGCCGTCGCATGTGAGCGAGTCGCGCTATGTAGTTTTCAGCAGGAGTGACATCAACGTTTTTTTGTGTTGCTTTTTGAGAAACACGTATTTAAAAAAAAAATCTAAAATGGTTATATTTCTGTATAGGAAATGTTAGGTTGATACTACTTGTAAGAAACGCCAAGTTTAAAAAGCTAATTCAAATTCTGACAGATTTATATTTGTTCATCACACTGTAGATGTCACATCCGTACCAACATACTAAAATATAACTACACTCATCGCTATACTTTATTTACAATTTTCTCAATTTATCGTTTTTACAATTAGATCTAACAACGGGTTGATATTTCTATATATCAAATTGGTGATCTTATTTTATTTGAATATTGTATTTTGTACTTTGCCGCACTAGAGCGGCAACGTTCCATAGCGGTTCTCCAACCTGTGATGAAATCAGCTGTTTTCGAGTGCGACAGCAATAGACATTTCTGCGGTGACACCACAAAAAATATTTGTCATATCCAGGCTACTATGTAGTTTCATATCAATGCAAATGCGACCGATCTCGATCAAATAGACTTTGCTCCTGCAGCTAAACTATTAATTTTACCAAAAAATGTTATAGACATAAATTATACAAAATTTTCTCTACTTAAATTTATTATTTATCTATTTTGACGGTTCATTTGCAAAATCGTTGAAAAATCGTATAAGAAAATAGCCAGTTCCTTTGGATTTATTTGAACCAATAGCTTTTCAGCTCTAAGTTTGGTCATGAAACGTCTAAATATAAACTTTCGTTCCGATACCTTTAGTAGTTTCTCCGGAATCGTCGTCACAAAAATCGGGTACACACACACAGACATTTTTTGGACCTTGGTCAATAATGTTCAGTAAAAATGATTTTTTGAAACCAACAAAGCGGATGACCCTCTTAATATATGATTTAACCATATTGACGAAATTACAGAAATGGCTTATTTGCAAAATCGTTGAAAAATGCTAGGATTAAACCTCCAGTTCCTTTACGCCCTTTTGACTAAATCTTCTTTCACCTCTAAGTTTAGTCATGAAACTTGTAAATATGGAGGTTCCTCCCGATACCATGGCCGGAATTGTCGAGACAATTCCGAGAAATTAAAATTTCTTTTATTTTAAACAAAACAAACATGCTTTAAACTTGAAATATAACATGTATTAATAAAACTCACAAAAATACATGTTACAATATATACAATATATGTTTTAAACTTTACCTTGGAATAAAACTTGTTTCAAACATGTTTTAAAGCATTTTGATCAGCTTCTTTTCACACATTAGTTTACTTGCTTCCACTATTATTCTATTACTATAATTTATGAAAAACTTTTTATTTGACTATTAAATTCAAAATTAAATTATTTCTGATTTTTTTTAATTAATTCAAGCGTACAAATCTTAAAGTCTAGCATACAGCGTGATTAAATACTTAAATGTTCAAATTTGGGCAGTTTAAAACACGTTTAAAACAAAATAGTTTAAAACAAAATATTTGTTTTAAAACGTGGTGGAAACACTGTTATAAAACAGAGTGTTTTAAATATAACAACCCTGGCACACACATACACACATTCACATATACACATACCGGGTGACCTACGGCATAGGTACTCCCGTTTATTTTTTGTTTGTTTATAAACGTGGACGAATGAAATTTGGGAATGTGTTAATAGACAAAAATATATCGATCATATTATCACCAAGCCAACGCCAAAATAACTTTTTTGTGTATTAATCTAGGTGGCTAGGAATTGATGAAAATGGTAGAACATTTCGAAATAAACACTAACTAAATCGATTTTGCTCGACATTGCAGTAGAGGCGCCATCGAGCGTGATTTAATTGTTTTTTGGTCAGTGAGTCATTTTTTTCACGGGTAGTCAATGGCCACACCCTGATTATTCGATAGAAAACATCTTTCCGATTACAATGATACCAAATACTCGATATTTTAATGAAATTCTTAGCGTGCAAATGTTGTTAGAAGCAAGGAAATTGATAAAAGTATTGACCTAATGATCTAAGACAGCGCAGAAGTCAAAGTCACTCAATGGACTACTCGAATGAAGTACCCTGATTATGCGAGGAAAACCATTTTCCGACACAATGATATCAAATTCTTGATATTTTGCTGATAATCGTAGCGTGAAAATGACGGTTATGGTACTTCCTTGAGTAGTCCATTGAGTGCCTTTGACATGTACGCTGACTTTGATAATTAGGTCAATATTTTTTTCGATTTCTTTACTTCCAACAACAATTGTACGCTAAGAATTTCAATAAAATATCAAGTTTTGGTATCATTGTAATGCAATGTCGACCAAAATCGATTTAGTTAGTGTTTATTTGACAATTTTCGACTATTTTCACCTGTTCACAACAACAACAAAAATAAACGGGAGTACCTATGCCGTGGGTCACCCGCTATACACATATACACACACAAAGAACTTTTTTTTCTACCTTGGTCAAAATTGTTCAGGAGACCCAAAAGGACATAATTCCGCTAAAATCCCAAAAATTTTCTGCACGTTTACAATACTTTGTCATACTACGTATGATAAAAAAATCACGCACGAGGGTACGTGGGTTACATTTTTGCAATATTTATATACATAGTTATTATATTCACTGACCGGTACCATTACGAGAACGCTTAAACCAATTTGAAACCAAACTTTGATGTTCTATAACTTGAGTAATCCGACGCCAGTTTTTACTTTTTTGGGACATTATAAAGGAATTCATTAAGATTATCGATCGTTCAAAGTTTGAAGCAGATTATAATGGGAGAATCAACGTAATGCTTTTAGTCTTTTGATGTTCGAAACACCCTGGTAAAGTAACTAAGGCACTTATCTAGGTTTTCAAATACTCTGTTATGTACCATAATGCATTCTCACTATTTTCTATTCATATCGATATTTGAATTTTTGTAGCACACTCAGTTTCAAGTACGTTGTTGCATTATCTATACTATCAGAAACACAAGGAAAACTAAATCTTGCGATGCAGGCTTAATGTATCGCAAGCTCTCAGAATAGAACATTAAGGGCTGGTATTTGCATCTACCTCAATAGTTAAGTGTGATCTGTCAGATTTGTTGCGCTATTTTAACCGGTCAACTTAGTAAGGTTAGACTGAAATACAATTGTGACTAATTCTTTTCAACTTACTCGAGCGCTTTGCAGAACGAGCACTAGGTGAGTGTAGTCTCTTTAAGACCCAGTTCTACCGCTCCCAAAACGCATTGTCGATTAGAGGTGTTATTTATTGTTAAAAGTTTATGAAATTTTCAGGGTAACTTCTTAGATATATAAGGACTTTGGCTGGGGGGTAATTTTTTTTGCAAGATAATCATTAATTTTTCTACTACATTTTTGTTTTTTTTTTCAAATATAAAACCCCCAGCCAAACTTACAATACAAAAATAGATTTTTTATTTAAATACAATTTTAACCCAAACATTATATTTGTTCCGCTAATCGATAAAAGCGATAATTTCCAAAAGTGTATTTAGTTGCCTAGGTATATTACTGCTGTGCTGTGTAGACAGCAGACGTGAGGAGTTGTAAACACCGCCTATAACCACGCCACGCCCACTGCGATTTTTAGACTGTTTACAAGTTATGTACATTGACTGGCGAGACCAAGTTCTCGCAATTTAAATATTATTATGTTCTCAGTGAAACGGAGCGTTATTTTGTGAATCTGGACAGAATTAAAGTGTTTATTTTCTACTATTATTCAGTTTCATTTTCCTTTTTTACTTTATCATACGCAGTATAATAAAGTAGGTATTGTAACCGTGCCGAAAAAAAATTGCGGTTTTAGCGGAAGTAGGTCATTTTGGGTCCCCTGAACATTTTTGACCAAGGTACAAAAAAATGTCTGTGTGTGTGTGTGTGTGTGTGTGTGTCTGTGTATGTGTGTGTGTGTGTGTGTGTATGTGTATGTGTGTGTGTACCCGATTTTTGTGGAGATGATTCCGGAGAAACTACTAAAGGTATCGGGACGAAAGTTCATATTTAGAAATTTCATGACTAAACTTAGAGCTGAAAAGCTTTTGGTTCAAAAGGGTCCAAAGGAACCGGCTATTTACTCTTAGCACTTTTCAACGATTTTGCAAATGAGCCACCATTTCTGTAAATTCGTCAAAATAGTTAAATAATAAATTAAAGTAGAGGAAATTTTGAATAATTTATGCCTATGACAATTTTTGGTAAAATTAATAGTTAGCTGCAAGAGCAAATTCTATTTGATCGAGATTGGTCGCATCTGCATTGATATGAAACTACATAGTAGCCAGGATTTGCCAAATATTTTCTTGTGCTGTCACACTTGAAAACAGCTGGTTTCATCAGAGGTTGGAGAACCGCTATGGAACGTAACAACGTAACGTACAAAATACAAATTTCAAATAAAATAGGATCACCAATTTGACTTTTTGTTGATAAGAAATAAAACCCGTTGTTATATCTAATTCTAAAAACGATAAATTGAGAAAATTGTAAATAGAGTATAGCGATGAGTGTAGTTTTATTTTAGTATGTTGGTACGGATGTGACATCTACAGTGTCATGAACAAATATAAATCTGTCAGAATTTGAATTAGCTTTTTAAACTTGACGTTTCGTAGAAGTGGTATCAACCTAACATTCCTATACAGAAATATAACCATTTTTTAATTATCTTTTTTAAAATACTCATTTCTCAAAAAGAAACACAAAAAAACGTTGATGTCACTTCTGGAAACTACATCTAAAAAAATCATCCGGGCTAGGCAACTTTGCCTAGCCTGGGTGAAACCATTCCTTTCCTTGGAACCGTAGCCATGTTTTGGAGCCTCCGTCACCTCTTTAACAATCCTTTCAACGAGGAGTTGCTCAATTATAGTTATGGGATCCACAACTATAACTAAGCCACCCCTCGTCACCGACACCAGCAGAGCTGGAGTTAATGGCAAAACCTGGCGTTAGTGAAAGGGAAGAGTTTAAAATTCCTCCAGACACCCAGACTGTCGAGAGGATTATTAAAGAGGTGACCGAGGCTTCAAAATAGTTAAGTGTTTGTTTTATTTTGAAGCTAATAATACAATTCTTATTCTATAAAAAAGAAAAGGTTCATGTTCATTCTAATATTGGTTTACTAATTTTTGAATAGCCTTTATATTGTTATACCCCCACATTTACTGTGGAAGGGTATATTCAGTTTGTCACAACATTTTTAACACCCTTAGGGAAACGTGGCAGGTATAGACTTGTATATATATATATATATATATATATATATATTTTTGATCAGCACTGAAAACTGAATCGATATTGGTATGTCCGTCTGTCCGTCTGTCTGTGTACACGATAAATGCTGTATTTTGTTTTCTTAAAAGTTCAGCACAAGTTTATGAATTGGAAAAATCGGTTAACTCCATTTTTCAAATTCACACGATAACTGCTGCAATGTTAGAGCAATTGATCTGAAATTTGGTATAAGGCCTATCTCTCAAAAAGAAAGGATAGGTTTGTGAATTTGCGAAATAGGTTAACCCCGTTTTTACTTTATCATACGCAGTATGTAAAGTATTGTAATCGTGCCGAAAAAAAAATATGAACAATATTTCGCAAATAAATGCCGTAAATATTTAAATTTCCGTAAATTTACATGTAGACAATTTTTAATTGTCTTTTCCTCAAAAAATCTAAAATATCTGGAAATCATGTTGTTATGGCCAACACACTTGCATTTATCCATGGGCTATCCACTCAACCTAACAAAATCTGATGTGGCCAGGCACATGACTTTATCATACAATATATAAAATTAATAGTTTAGCTGCTTGAGAATCGATTTTATTGAGACAAATCGTAGGTATTGTCAAAGCATCAGCATTTGACACTACCTACACTACGTCATTAGAATAATAGTTATTTATGTCACAAGTACCGAAAGTACTGAATAGCGCGACGAGCGGTGATGCGGCGCGGCGCCGTAGCACGTGAGCGCGTCACGCGATCTAGTTTTTGGCAGGACAAACATCAACGTTTATTGTGTTGCTTTTTGAGAAACATGAATTTAAAATGAAATAAATAAAAATGGTTATATTTCTGTAGGAAATGTTAGGTTGGTACCACTTTGACGAAACGTCAAGTTTAAAAAGCTAATTCAAATTCTGACAGATTTATATTTGTTCATGACACTGTAGATGTCACATCCGTACCAACATACTAAAATAAAACTACAGTCATCGCTATACTTTTCTACTCAATTTATCGTTTTTAGAATTAGATATAAAGACGGGTTGATATTTTTTATCAACAAACAATCAAATCTTATTTCATTTGAAATTTGTATTTTGTAATTTGCCGCACTACAGCGGTAACGCTCCATAGCGGTTCTACAACCTCTGATGAAATCAGCTGTTTTCGAGTGTGACAGCACAAAATAGTATATTATTCTATGAGCAAGTAATGTAAGCAATTTCTCACGAGAACGAAGTTTCGAGCGTTCGAGTGAGAAATTGCCATTACTCATTTGCAAAATCCTTGAAAATGGCTTAGAATAAACTACCAGTTCCTTTGGACCCTTTTGAACCAAAAGCTTTTCAGCTCTAAGTTTGGTCATAAAACTTCTAAATATGAACTTTCGTCCCGATACCTCTAGTAGTTTCTCCGGAATCATCGCCACAAAAGTATTTTGTACTTTGCTGCACTAGAGCGGCTACGTTCCATAGCGGTTCTCCAACCTCTGATCATCCTCTGATGAAATCAGCTGTTTTCGAGTGTGACAGCCATAGACATTTCTGTGGTGACAGCACAAAAAAATATTTGTCAAATCCAGGCTACTATGTACTTTCATATCAATGCAGATGCGACCGATCTCGATCAAATAGAATTTGCTCTTGAAGCTAAACTATTAATTTGACAAAAAAATGTCATAAGCATAAATTATTCAAAATTTCGTCTACTTAAATTTATTATTTATCTATTTTGACGAAATTACAGAAATGACGAAAATCGTTGAAAAATGCTAAGAGTAAATAGCCAGTTCCTTTGGACCATTTTGAACCAAAAGCTTTTCAGCTCTAAGTTTGATCATAAAACTACTAAATACGCACTTTCGTCCCGATACCTTTAGTAGTTTCTCCGGAATCGTCGTCACAAAAATCGTTTACACACGCACACACACACACACACACACACACACACACACACACACACACACACACACACACACACACAGACATTTTTTTGTACCTTGGTCAAAAATGTTCAGGGGACCCATAAAGACCTATTTCCGCTAAAAACTCAATTTTTTTTTTTCGGCGTGATTACAATACTTTACATACTGCGTATGATAAACTAAAAATTGAGATTTTAGTGGAAATAGGTCTTTTTGGGTCCCATGAACATTTTGGACCAAGGTACAAAAAAATGTCTGTGTGTGTGTCTGTGTGTGTGTGTGTGTGCGTGTGTAAACGATTTTTGTGGAGACGATTCCGGAGAAACTACTGAAGGTACCGGAACGAAAGTTCATATTTAGAAGTTTCATGACCTAACTTAGAGCCGAAAAGCTTTTGGTTCACAAGGGTTCAAAGGAACTGGTAGTTCATTCTAAGCGTTTTTCAAGGATTTTCCAAATGAGCCGCCATTTCTGTAATTTCGTCAAAATAGTTAAATAATAAATTAAAGTAGAGGAAATTTTGAATAATTTATGTTTATGACATTTTTTGGTAAAATTCATAGTTTAGCTGCAAGAGCAAATTCTATTTGATCGAGATCGGTCGCATCTGCATTAATATGAAAACTACATAGTAGCCAGGATTTTGACAAATATTTTTTTGGGTTGTCACATTCGAAAACAGCTGATCTCATCAGAGGTTGGAGAACTACTATGGAACGTTGCCGCTCTAGTGCGGCAAATTATAAAATACAAATTTCAAATAAAATAAGATCACCAATTTGATTGTTTGTTGATAAGAAATATCAACCCGTCTTTATATCTAATTCTAAAAACGATAAATTGAGAAAATTATAAATAACGTATAGCGATGAGTGTAGTTTTATTTTAGTATGTTGGTAGGGATGTGTCATGAACAAATATAAATCTGTCAGAATTTGAATTACCTTTTTAAGTGCGTTTTCATAAAGTGATAATGGCAGTGGTAGCAGACGCCATTATAGTATTTCCAATAGTAAATTGCTAGTGACTCATGTTTATGTACATGCAAACTAATATGTGTCACGATATGTAAGAAATACTATAATTTCGTATTCTACCACCGCCATTAGCTACCATTACCTACCAATCGGAACGCACCTTTAAACTTGACGTTTCGTCAAAGTGGTACCAACTAGCATTAACTATACAGAAATTTTTTATTTATTTTTTTTTAAATACGTATTACTTAAAAAGCAACACAATAAATGTTGATGTCGCTGCTGCCAAAAACTAGATAGCGCGACTCGCTCACATGCGACGGCGACACTCCGCCTTCGGTGACGCGCCGCATCACCGCTCGTCGCGCTATTCCGTACTTTCGGCATTTGTGACTTACATAACTATTATTGTAATGACGTAGTGTAGGTAGTGTCAAATGCTGATACCTACGATTTATCTCAATAGAATAGATTCTCATGCAGCTAAACTATTAATTTTATATATTGTATGATAAAGTCATGTGCCTGGCCACATCAGATTTTTTTTACTTCCACACAAAAATTATTTTACGGTGGGGGGTATTCTAACTTCAGCTCGGCTGAAGATAACTTTCTTACTAGTTTTCTTTAAGCTAGAAATAACTATTTATCCTGATGAACATCTTTGCTTTCAGGATTATATGTGGTATTTCATTATTCACGCAATACCGCCGCCGTTGACAGAGTACCGATGAAAATAACATCAACTTATATAATCAAATATAAAATATTAAATAACAAATAAACTTTTATCAAGACATTTTTTTAAATTAGTATGGTCATCTCTTTAAAAATTCTATGAAGTTAAATCAACTGCGGGCGATCTAAATGTTGCTAAAAGTTAATTTCACACCTCATTTACAAATTTGGAAATGTTCAATATTTTAACGAAATTTATTATATTTTGGCTCCTGTGGGAGACCTAAACGTTTTTTAATTGGGTTAAATTTTTTGTGATATATGTGGGTCCATAGGCACTTGTTTAGATAAAATTTTTATTGAAAAAACGTTTGTTTGATGCAGTCATCATACCATAATATACTATTTCTTAGCATTATAATAAACGGAAAGTATTTTCGTTTAGCACATTTAGCTTTATATAGATACCTATACAATCGTAGAGAATGTTAACTCAATTCAACTTTATAATTATGTAGATGTTATTTTAATGGCGTCTGATATCTCGAATCTACACTGTGGGCAAAAAAACGGTAAAAAATTTTAATCACTCGTTATTACAATAATATTGGGTCAATTCAAATATTTCTTTAAAAAACGAATTAGCAATAACAGATCTTTTCATTATAAAGTTGTGTTTCTTTATGTTTGGCTATGCAACATTTCTTATAATAATCAATGTGTAATATCAATTTAATGTGAAATGAATGCTGCATTAAAATCAAAGGGTAATAGCAATTGTCTTGTTTTGGTAAAAAAGGACACTAGAAATCTTATAGCATCATATACAGGCTGACTTTTTGCTTATACAGGCTGAAATATTTAAGGAATGTTTATTTATTGTGTTTAGTAAAAAACAGTTGAATATGATGTTTGTAACAAAAACATTGCAATGGCAAGAGAAATCTAACAGTGTACTTGAGTTATCTTTAAAAATCGTGGAGAAACCATTGGTGTTGTTATGGATGTTTGTGAATTTATCATTTTAGGTGGTCTTTACGTCAGTTTCAATAGCAGTAAATTTTAAACGTATGTTACTTGTTCATGTTCTTTTCTTTTGCGAAGATTAAATCGGAGCTGGAATCAACGTTTTTTGAGTATGTCAAATCATTTCAAACTATGTCTTCTTTTTATATTTATGTCATGTTTAAATAAAGAGCCCTTCCAACACCAGCCTGAAGCCAGCCTGAATACATTGTGTTGTTCCTTTTTTTTAGATATTTTTTATTTGAAGATGTAATTTTTACGTGAAAAACTGTCCGACAAGGGAAAGCAAACTGCCATAATTTTAGTTCAATAAAAAACGATGTTGATTTCCAAATCACTGCAGAAGCAAAATTTTATGCTGTTGTTGTAAACACATAAAAATTTACAATATAGAAACCAGGTAAGAAAAATCATTCAAAAATTTTAAAATCAAACGGCGCCCACAAAACTATACGTTGGCCATAGTTTCTCCACCATCTTGAAAGATAACTCAGTTTTGCACTTCTACTTTTCGTGCCTATGCTCCATCGCATTGCTTTTTTTCATCCATGCAAACGTCCAATTCAACTGGTTTGTTCCAAAATGTTCCAAAGTTCACCCTATGTACTAAAATAATCACCCTGTATACGAAGCTATAAAATCTCTGCTGTTCCTTTTGACCAAAAGAAAACAGATGTCATTACCTACTAATTGCATTACACCTTTCATTTCACATAAAATTGACCCGATATTATCAGAAATTTTGCATAGCCATACATAACGCAACATTACGTTGGATTAAAACGGACAATTATTGCAAATATGGTACGTTTTCAATCTTCACAATATGAGCAATTAGTTTATCAAAGTAATACTGGAATTTAATTAATATCTTTGAAAATATGAGCAATTGAAAATTTGTACCGTTTTTTTTTGCCCACAGTGTATATAAACAACATCTAAATGGGAGAAATAGACCTTTTACTTTTACTTAATTGATGACAATTGTACAGATACGATGTGTAAAAGAACTGATAGTAAATAATATCACTTGATGAATGGAATTTATAGCCAGCCTGGAGGAAATATAGTATATTTGTGGACAGTAATTTTGGAATTATTGGTTTAGTCTTTTCTTGTATTTTTTAATAATTTATTCTCCTTCTTGGAAGTAATTGTTAGGACTTTCGACTATCTCGAAAGTGATAAAATGATATTGTGTATTTATGTGGACAGTATTGCATATTAGTTGAAGGGAATAAAAAGCAGAAACAAAGTATTAAACAAAATACTACGATATATTACTACCAATTTAAAGATGCAATTGGGAGTAACAAAAGGCATATATCCGACATTGTGATAATAACAGCAACCGGTTAAAAACGTCAATAAATTTACTTATGTTTTATCGTGTCTTACAAAGAAGAAATTGAAACCAACCCTCTTAACTGTTAAAGGAGCCGTCCCTTAACACTACAATTTCTAAGGCGAGCAGGCGAAACTTTAGCAATTAGAACAAAAGGCACCCGGGCAACAAACACAATGTAACAATTTAATGCCTACCTTAAATTCCGTCAGGAACATTGTTCCGAATTGAACCGCGGAACAATGAGGAGGCCATTATAGCGCGCCCTCCGAGGGAGCGTCTAGCATAATATGACATGTGCGGCCCTTTGGGGGCCCTCAAGACGCAACCTCCTGCAACAAAATCGACAGGGGACTCGCGAAGGACCTCCTTCCCCCAAAGACCGACAACGCGAACTTACAATGGCAGAAAAATGTTAACAAATTGAGATATGTGGTCGTATGTGCAGAGTAGAGTGAGTTCCTTTAAGGGCACCCTTGATGAAACAACTGTCGCGGTGTATAAATTAAAAGGGTCGATTTACATTGTCATCCCCCTTAGTTAAGCGATGATGGTCGGTTGTGTTGTAGAGAATAAAACTGTGTCGCCAGCTTAATTTCGTATGTAATGCCTTGGTAGATTAAAGTTTAAGTGACCTTAATGGATAGATTGTAACTGGAGTAGACCTTTATTTTTGGTGTAATGGGAAGAAAAATATGAACAATATTTCGCAAATAAATGCCGTAAATATTTAAATTTCCGTAAATTTACATGTAGACAGTTTTTAATTGTCTTTTGGCTCAAAAAATATCTGGAAATCATGTTGTTATGGCCAACACACTTGTCCATGCATTTATCCATGGGCTATCCACTCAACCTAACAAAATCTGATGTGGCCAGCCACATGACTTTATCATATTATATATAAAAGTACTAGTTAAGCTTAAAGAGATACTATTTTATCGAGATCGGTCGTGTCTGCATTAAAATAAAACTAGTTAGCCACAATTTGACAGATATTTCGATAATTTTGACAGTAAGTATTTTCAAAAAACCAGCGTTTGACACTACCTACTGCCAGAATGAAAATAATTGTCAAATCCTGGCTAACTAAGTTTTAATGCAGACAAGATCTCGTTCAAAAAGAATTTGCTCATACAGCTAAAATTAATTTTACCAAAAAATGTCATAGACATAAATTATATAAAATTTCCTCTACTTTAATTTATTATTTAACTATTTAGACGAAATTACAGAAATGGCAGTTCATTTGCAAAATTCTTGAAAAGCCTTTTAAACCTAAGGGCCTTTTGGACCCTTTTAAACCAAACGGTTTGCTCATAAAACTTCTAAATATGAACTTTCGTCCCGATACCTTTAGTAGTTTCTCCGGAATCGCCGCCACAAAGATCGGGTACACACATATGTACACACACACACACACACACACACACACACACACACACACACACACACACATACACACACATATACATTTTTTGCACATTGGTCAAAAATGATCAGGGGACCTAAAAAAACCTATTTCCGCTAAAATCGAGATCGGTAGTGTCTGCATTGCAATAAAACTGTTAGCCAGGATTTGACAGATATTTAGATTCTATTGACGGTAGGTATTGTCAAAACATCAGCCTTTGAGACTAGCTACTGTCATTAGAATAAAAATATCTATCAAATCTTAGCCAACTAGTTTTATATTAATGCAGACACGACCGAACTCGATTAAATAGAATTTGCTCATGCAGTAAACTCTTAATTTTAATAATTTTACCGAAAATGTCATAGAATATCAAATTTCCTCTACTTTAATTAATTATTTAATTATTTTGACGAAATTACAGAAATGGCGGCTCATTTGCAAAATCGTTAAAAAATGCTAAGAGTAAACATCCAGTTCCGTTGGACCCTTTTGAACAAAAACCTTTTCAATGTGAAGTTTCGTCCCGATACCTTTACTAGTTTCTCCGGAAACGTCGTTACAAAAAACGGGTACACACAGATACATACACACACACACACATTTTTTGTACCTTGTTCAAAAATGATCAGGAGACCCAAACAGACATATTTCCGCTAAAATCTCAGAAATGTTTTGATCCCGCCCAACGAGGAACAATCTGCGGATAATTCTTCCAGATAAAATTAACAACGACAAAATTGGTAATTAGGGGAAACCCAACCGGGAAATCATAGTTACGAGTTAACGAGTTGTTTTGAGAATTCACCCTAAAAATATCTATTTCTTCTTTGATTAAGTAATAAATTGTACATATCATTCATTTGGTTATAGTAGCAAACCAGAGATATGTTTCTACCCATCATTTTATCATATAGTTATCAGACTGATAAACAAAGGAAAACAAAGATAATGTATGTGGTGGGGTCATTATAAATGATTGTAGTCGAAGTAGGCTATGCCCATGATAAAGAAATTTGCCGCTATACAACTGTCAAACTTGCAATAGATTATCCAATAAATTTAACTTTTGCGTGTAGAGCACAGTAGAACAGTTGTATTCCATTCAAATAGAGCGGCAACCAGAAATTTTTACATTTGTTATCATGGCATACTTCCACTACAATCATTAACTAATGACCCTTTATTTTAAGAACTTGGTTCGATAACACAGAATATGAAAAATTCAGTGTTTCAGACAATCAATATAAGACCAAATCAAGATAGAAATGCTCCGAGAACAAGAAAACCAAGTTATTTTTTGTATTATAGTGCCGTCGGTTTTGTATAAACCCTAGTAACAAGTTTAATAACATAGAACTTACAATTTGTGGCATTGTTGGTTGACATCTTGTAAACAGTCCTCAAAAGTCGATGCTTTTAAATGGAACACCTATGGCTACATTGTTGAATATAAAAAAAAAATTTCATACAAGAATATACTAATATACCTACTGTTGAGCTGTTCTATCGTTTTGAAAATAATTGCTTCTCTGCGTCCAAATTGTGTGCCACACAAAATGTATGACGTCGTTTCGATACAATGTGTTTTGTGCCTACAGTACGAAACTGAAAAAAAATATTCATTAAATTTCCTAATAATTACTTCGTTCAAAATGTAAAACAAGAGATATCTGCAGTTTTTGATACGCCCTTAATGCAGCGTGATAATGCGGACTACAGTATATGGTTTTCTACAAGGTGTAACCTTAAAGAATAGTAGAATTTAGTAAATGCGGTAATTAAATGAAACCAAATGTAAAAGTAAAAATTGAGGGGATTTTCTAATAAGCTGATATTTCTGTCGATTGCTGGCTGAGGAAATTGGATCATAAAAGATTCAAACTCCAATCAAACACACAAAATTTCAATAAGATAAATATTTAAATAATATTCGCCTTATAGCTGTCTAAACATCATATTTGTGAAATAACAATTTTTCCAGATAAACAATCATTCTACAAGCGCCCGTCTACCATGCCTTTCGAATAAATATTGAAAATCTGCTTTCACATTTCGTTCTTTGTCACATCGGTTTGTAACTAAAATAGACCAATTAGTCATTAGCAGGGAAAACATGGCTCGTGGCTATCTGTCAGCTCACCGTCACACATGTGGCGGGCGTCCCCTACTCGAGCAAATATGCACAGACGTCACATTTAGCCCTCTGGATACGAATACCCCTAATTTATCCGTAGATTACGCTGTTGATTGAAACCAGGGACCGACCGGTGCTCTACACAGAGCACCGCGCCAGGATGTCATTCGCCAAAAAGTTCGCCACAATAGAATCATATTTCAACAGGCACAATACAAGAGCAAAAGGGGTGTTTTTGTTGTAAACGTATTTGTTCCGCTACGTTAGGTATCTATTTTCAAGGACATGTGCGATTAATTTATATATATATTTTTTCTTGTCTGCTCTAGAATAGTTTAATAATTAAATTTGCACCCGGTCTGTGATGAAGTCATATGTAGCGTGGTGTACGCAGCCACCCCCGTGCATATTGTAATTTATGAGTTTGCGATGCATGTATTAATGGATTATTGATTTTATTAACCAGCGGATTCGGGAAGATATTTCAATTATGTTTCACCCCATGGTGCAGTCGCTATAGATAATATCTGGCGAATTAGGGGGTCGTAGAGATCATCCATCATTGATTATATTTATTGGGAATCAAAAATAATGGTTATAATCCAATTTTGTTGTGATGTCGTTAATCGACCTACAAAGTCGCACTATACCTATAACTGAGGAGTATGCACAGAAAATGTATTTAAAGTTTATTGCAAATGAATAAAAACAAACAAAGATAAAAAGAAACATGTTCCAATTTAATAAGAAAGCACGATGATAGAACTGTTATCCCAATTTTGTCAACCCCATTAAATAGACGTTCGGCAAACGGCCAATTAGACTCTACTTGCCACTTTACATATTCATAACATTTACGGTTATTGAGATATAAGAACGGCCATAAAAATCATTATCACCCACTTTCGTCCCCTATCTGCATTGTACAAAAATGATGAAATACGTTCCATCATATTTGATATTTAAGGGGAATTATAAACAACAATGCTCACGTCTGTAATGTCTCCGGGTTTTGGGATACAGCTTTTGACTTAAAAAGTTCAACCCTGATGTTCACCCTTTGCAGAATGGAATTGAAATGATGAATCAATCGGCACAAACAAAATTATAGATATAAGTTGAAAACTGCATCTATAGCAGTTAGAACAAGAGCGGATCAATGTTTGGATCAATATACAGACGATATGTGATAAATGCAGTGGCGCGTTATCCCATGGGCAAGATTGGCATTTACCCAGGGCCTCCAATAATAGGGGGGGCCTCCCAAAGCAGTATTTTGGAAACTCATTTCCGTAATAGACTACCACACCATGCTTGTCATTAACGTTGAAAGCAGATTTTGGGTCCTCTCAGCTAGCCCCCAAGTAATCGTTAAATAATTTATTATATAATTATATTTATTATATAATTTAATTTTAATTCAAGGGAAAATGGTTATTACGTAAACTCGTCAGTAATGTAGAATCAACTAAAGAAGCGAATGATAATTAACCCAGGTGTGGATAATTTTTGGAAAAAGCACCTCCGCCTGGATTTGAACCAGGAACCCTCCAATTTCCGGTTGACAGCTCTCCCATTTGAGCTACAGAGGCTGTGGAAATTTATAGGTTTTATTAGTCACTTCAAGACTTAATCCGAGTTTCGAATTAAACAAACCCGTCGTGACAACTATTGGGGCTAGATGGAAGTTTGGTAACTAGGAATCGCTAAATGTTTATTTCTAACCAGCTCATACAGATGAATAAATTCAAGGGAAAATGGTTATTACGTAAACTCGTTAGTAATGTAGAATCAACTAAAGAAGCGAATGATAATTAACCCATATGAGGATAATTTTTGAAAAAAGCACCCGCCTGGAATTGAACCAGGAACCCTCCAATTTCCAAAGTTACAAACAAAACCTAGAAATTTCCACAGCCTCTGTAGCTCTAATGGGAGAGCTGTCACCGGCTCCAAAAGAGTCCGTAAAATAAAAATTCCGATCTATAAAATGCAGCAAATCTTTCAGTGTCCTTATTATTACACAGTGTGTATAGAAAGCGTAACCAATCAGTATATTTCTTTCTAAAAAGTTGACAAGAAAAGACAAGAAAAGCTACAAATTTGAAATGCTTAGAAACGAAGCACACTGCATATTTAAAAGTATTTAGTATTTATACCTTAACTCATTTTAAAAACGACTACCAGCTATTAGCACGGTAGAAATACTTTTAACATTGTTCAATTTTGAATAGTTAACATTGCGTCTTCTTACATTGACACCAGTGACATGCGGTTTTCACAGTTCAATGTTTAATTCAAAAGAGTATAAAAAACAGGAAAATATACCCGATGCTATATTTTTGAAAATGGAATTTGGTCTGCTTCTTACAAATACGTAACCCTGTATGTTCAAACGTCATTCAAGTTTCTTGCTTAAGTCTTTTCCTAAACCTTTTATTTGGTTTCTTTCTTCTAAAATTTGAGGACCAGATATTGATACGTTACGGTTCTTCTTGTTAAAACTGATATAGCAGAAGGTAGTCGCAATAATTGTATTTTTTTGTGATATCGAATAGGCATTACATTTTATTTATTATCTCAATTTATTATTTAACATCTCAAAAACTATGAAAACTGCACAACAAATTTAATAAGTACATATTCAGAGGACATGTATATTTTGATGATGGCGGATTTAAGAATGAACTATCCCAGTTTTTGAAATATTTACAGTATTAAAAACATATTTATTAGTTCAGAATACCCTTTAGTTATTAAGATAATATATTTTACTTGGTACGAATTTTGAGTTTTAAATTAATAATTCATTAGCTATTTTTTTAATTTATAAGAATAATCTGTTGTTACTTTAAATAATTATGTAGGTACTTATATTAAATGTTGTTGCAAAAAGGTTACCTATTATTTATGATTTTTGTTAATTGTTCCGCAATGTTATATCAGTATTATTAGTATATATTATTGTTGGATATAAAAGTTATTCTTGTTAATTCAACATAATATATGAGGGCCCCCAAATTCAAAATAACCGAGGGCCCCATGATGGCATAACGCGCCGCTGGATAAACAATAGAATGTTTGTAGCAAATCATATATCTAGATTTTGTTAAAGACAGTCATATATCCAGCATTTGAATTTGCGAGTATTCAGATATTCGATGGATGCTGGCTATGACTCACAATGTACAATCACGAGAATTTTATTGACGCAGCCAAGCGTTTGGCATCACTTACAAGAATCATATTATACCTGAATTGACGTGCAGAGTATTTGTCGTGTTCGTATGATATTGGGTGCAGCTCAACCGTGCTGTAACGTAACTAATAGAACTGTCTGGGATAGTATACATACATGCAAAGCCTACGTGTTCCACATGTTCCTGAGTAGCAGGGACGGGCGACCGCGGTAACAAGTATCACATTTCATAGGTGTGATTTAAAATACGTCGACTCACTTGTGGATACGATCTCAAGGCGTGTGTTTTAAATTCCACCGCAAGCATACCTTTATTTCCAATTTACATATTTATAACTCTCAGCAACTGTTCGTCGCGGCCGACAATACCGTTTTGCTCCTCTTGGTCCCTTTGTTCTCTTCTGTTTTTCGGACCACACGCATTTAATAGGTGGGGAATTAAAATAGACTGAAACGGTCATTAAACACCTTCTATTTATTTTTTTTCTTGGGTTCTTAAAATTATATACCGCTGTAAATTTCGTTGACTATAAAAAGGAACGAAGAATAACTTAATTAAATCACGATGTTGTATGGGAGGATACTGTCCTGCTAAGGCTGGACGTATCTTCAAATTTACTAACCTATTTCATACACAAAATATCATTAGTGAAATTAAAGCTATATGGCATTCAGTATATGGCACGTATACTGGAAGGGAGTAAAATCATAACGGATACAAAGCGAGGAAGATGTACCTACTATGAGAGCTGAGATAAGTCCACAGCATGCGGTCAGAATTTTTTAAAGTGAGATAAATAAACTCTAATGTGGAATATACACCTCAATTTGTAAAACGTTTTGAAAACTGTAAAAAATCATTGACCAATGACCCAACCCTCGAATATTTAAATTTTATAAAAGGTTTTCTTTTAACAATAAACGCTGGTAATTATGCACTATGCGCAATTTTATACCAAGTGGGTACTTCCCGAGATTTCCCGGGAGCGAAACTAGCGACGCAAAACTCGTGATTAAACAAGCAAATTAGCAAATTGCATCCGATAAATCTATGGAAGCAGTAAAACTCGTCAAATTATTATTATTAAAGGTTTATACTATTGTAAATTCTTCGAAAACAACTTTATTGGAAATCGTAAAATATTGATAAGACTGGAGAGCATGGGTTTTGCCGTTTTGCTTCACTATAAATTTCTTTACGCTGAATAGGAATCCATACTATGAAGTTTCTTATCTCGTTTTTTCTTTTTTTCTGAAAGTGAATCTTTTTACTCGAGGAGTAAAATAAGAAAATAAAAGTAGAAGCTTTGGGTTTACTTTCGGACTACTATACTTTAGGATCATTTATGGGCATCGGGTTAGAAATTAGAAAATTGTTTCGTAAACACATTTTCGAAAACCTTAAGTGATAGAAAACTGATGATCCGGATTTGGATTAAATGTAAGAAAATCTGTCCAAACCACTTACTTGGTTTTTATTCTTAAAATCCATAAATTCCCCCAGAGAAACGTTTCAGAGAAAAAAAAAACATATTTGAAAAACAAAATTGGTTGCTATATCTACAACCGCTAAAATTATGAACAAAACAAAAATGTCAGTTGCAGAAGAATTACAAAAAATGTTGAAATAGTCATTTTCGTTAAAATTATTTGGATTTCTATTTCATCTTATGTCGCAATCATCACGAAAAAACGCGTTGGCCAGTGTAATCATTTTGTTGATGTGCTGTGTGTTCTAAAACGTTTTTATAAATCAGAAAACCGCAAAATCAGATATGTATTTCCTGTAATTTTAAATAGGCCGGAAATAGGGCTTTTTGGGTCCCCTGATCATTTTTGACCAAGGTACAAAAAAATGACTGTGTGTGTGTCTGTATGTCTGTGAATGTGTGTATTTGTGTATCCGATTTTTGTGACGACGATTCCGGAGAAACTACTAAAGGTATCGGAACGAAGGTTCATATTTAGCAGTTTAATGACCAAACTTAGAGCTAAAAAGCATTTGGTCCAAAAGGGTCCAAAGGAACTGGATGTTTCCTCTAAGCATTCCTCAAAGATTTTGCAAATGAGCTGCCATTTCTGTAATTTCGTCAAATTATTAGGACCGTCGACAGATGGCGCTATTGTAGCTTAAAGTGCGCGGTCGGTATTACCGCGGCCGTTAGCAGGTAATATTCGGCATCACTAACGCCAAACCAGTGACAGCCCATAGATAACCTTATACATGTCGCAGCTCACTAAGGCCAAACCGCTGACAGCCCATAGATAACCTTACACATGTGGCAGCACTGTGGCAGTTTATGGATCCAATTCAGCCAATCGAATCCATAAACTTGACGCATGCGCAGTGCGTGTCCAGTGGCATTACGTCGGATGAGAAGAGATATACTCGCACTTGTCTATATCATTTTGTATTTATGTATATGATATTATCAAAATATCTGTGAAATCCTGGCTAACTTGTTTTATTTTAATGCAGATACGATCGATCTCGATCAAATAGAATGTCATGCAGCTAAACTATTAATTCTATATATTGTATGATAAAG
Organism: Melinopterus prodromus; assembly: GCA_964023965.1. Classification (NCBI taxonomy): domain Eukaryota; kingdom Metazoa; phylum Arthropoda; class Insecta; order Coleoptera; family Scarabaeidae; genus Melinopterus; species Melinopterus prodromus. Next base: position 43,608,669 of record OZ030394.1, read on the forward strand.
TCATGTGTTTGGCCACATCGGATTTTTTTACCTATTACCTAATTGAGAAAATTACTTATTTATTTATATTTTCCGAGATCTACAAACTTTCATTAGCGATTCCCCGCATTGACACAAGCTCCGGGACCAGCACCCCGGAAAAATCCTTTGCATTCTCATACACAACCGATCAACAGTATCACGATAGGGAAAGAATTATTTGCCATCATTTGAGACTCACAAACATTTATCATACTAATTCGGACGTAAATTTAAAATAATAACCGACCATAATTCATTACAATGGCTGATGTCCCCTAAAACATCATGAACTTTTAATAAGAAGGAGATTAAATCGCCACAGAGTTTCTTTTAAAAAAAGGTAGCGGGATAGTAGTGCCATTGCATGCCTCTAATTGGCAGTCACATATGCAGAAAATATAATATTTGTTTTTCCCTATCCTGATTGACTACCTATGAATTCTTAAGCTCACATGCTATCGATGATAACTTTTGACATTTCCCTTATAACGACTATTTGAAGATGTTTGCGAAAATGTTGATAGCTGGAAATTACGTTTTCACAAGAACTTCACATAAGCTTCATTATTAACTTTTAGATCAAAATTAGAAACTAAAATTATCATCCGATTCAGTTGAAATGTTTACTGTGTCTTATTGATACTAGCAGATACATTTTACTACATTACCATTTATCCATAAAATAATCAAATGTGAAAATTTACGCGGTTATGCATTCTTACGATACATACGGTCCTACAAATATTTACATTTACCTTCAAAACTCATTTTATCACAGAGAATTATCTTAAGTTTTATGATGATCATTTGCACTGTACTATTTATATTAACAGACAGCCTTGAGAGTCCCAATATTTCTGACTTTCCATATACAGTGTGTGCCACTTAAGACTGTAACAACTTCATATCTTTTTCATTTTCAGTCCAATTTTAGTAATTTTTTCTATCTAATATAGAACACATAATGCTTTATTTACTGCCAAAAAACCAAGTGTCTTCTTTAAATGCAAAGCACCTTGTGATACTAATAATAATTGTTCAGAATTGCACAAAAGCCCTAAATCTAAAATTTCATGAAAATTAGAAAGAAATTACCTTTTTTTTAAATATTATTATATATTATTTGCATAAGCAGCTGCGCTTAAAAAAAGTGTGCTGTAGAAATTAAGTTTGAAATAAAACCTGAACTGTCAAAGTACATTGTCGTATTTAATTATTGTCTGAATAATAATGCTTACACTAGCCGAAAAGGTGGAAATGATAAGCTTAGTCGGTGATAATGCGCGATCAGCAACGGAAGCAGCTGAAGAGTTTAATATTATAGGTTTTATTTCAAACTAAAATTCCACAGCACACCTTTCTAAGCGCAGCTGGCTATACCAATAATATTTACGGAATTATTTTTGAAGAAAATGTTAATATTTTTTAACTTTCGTGAAATTTTGGATTTATGGCATTTGGGCAATTCTGAACAATTAATACTGGTAAAATTTTTCGATAAAAAAAATCCTAAAGTGATTTCTTGATTTTAGCCATTTATTTTGCAATCACAAGGTGCTTTGCATTTAAAGAAGACAACTGGTTTATTGGCAGTAAATAGAGCAATATGTGTTCTATATTCCAAAGAAAAAATTACTAAAATTGGACTAAAAATAAAAAAGGTATGAAGGTGTTACACTCTTAAGTGGGACACACTGTATGTACATACAACTGAAATTTGTTTAGCGCACATGCTACCGATTAGGACTTTTGACACTTGATTTACAACGATTAAATAAAAACTTGATTCAGCAAGAAAATACTTAAATGACTGGAACACTAGATTACTGACAGATCCCATTTTAGGGCTTTTAGTATAAATTACTATTGGTTTTAAGCAAACCATTAAAATTGGTTATACAACTGTATATAACTGTATTAAAATATTAATTGAAATAACAGCAAACTTTAGATAAAAAGCAAACAAAGATTTAATAAACATGTACTGAACGCAGAAACCGAAAAGAAAATCTGTAAACATTTAAATTAGATCGTTTGAACTCACAAGAAAATGTAACATTTTTCTAATTTATTCTACCAAAGGACGGTAGAATTTTCCTCAAATCTCATAAGAGCAATCCCTTAAAGATTAATATTTGCTATAACAGGACGTATCATTAAAATTTGTTTGAAGGTTACTGTAAAATTTTTTTCCTCTTGACGACTTGACGACTTAATCATATGCCACGGTAAATCCGACCGACGATAAAAAGGATGCCGAATAACTTAATTAAATTACGATGGTGTATGTAATGCGATAAAGTTGTGTGATATTTGGAGGGAGGTACCCGGAAAGTTTGCAGATTAAATTGGGAACCAAGATGAGTGTGGGGCGGGCAGTGGAGTTTCGAAAGGCCGTACATATAAGACCCTAATTTGTGCAGCGATACATGCACGACCCTATACAGTCAATAGCCAATGTCGGGGGTAACTTTTAATAACCTAGAAGTTTTTCCATTAAGCGAATGAGTTAACCACGCTCACAGCACCCCGACCAGCCTGACTCTTCAAAAGTCTACTCGACTTAATTCTGTTAGTACCCATTTAAAACTATATGAGGTATATATTAAGCTTTCTATTTGTTCGCTGCTATCCGAAGATCAAGTGGAATTTTGCGTATGTTTAACAAGCAATTTCCAGTATGTATTTTGTTAGACGTTCTATTATCTATTAAACGTATCTATAATCTATTATATTAGACTTCATTGAAAGCAGTGTTGTCACTGTAAGCTCTAGAGCATCGTTTCTCACGATGCTCACTTTTTACTATTGCGAGAAACCCTCACGCATAGGGTTGGAAGCCAAGCAAATCCCAACATACAAATTACTAATTTATTTTTACTTATCCAATATACGTGGCTTTATAGAGAATGTATGATTATTTAATATTCATTAGATATTGATAATATTCCTAAGGATAGCACTATATGTTGTTTTAGCGAGAAGCGTAAAAGCGAGAAAAGCACACCAGTAAACGAAATTGTATATACATTAAAATGCCACTGTTTGACACTAGAGCAAAAGAGTGTCTCTTAAGTAACAAACTTTACCTTTGTAATGTTCTTTTACCTATGCTAAAAAGGACAACATACATTTATATTATTTAACAATTTTTAATTTATTTGAACGTATCAAAATAAAAACATGAAACCACCTTGAAACCATGAAACCCCACTTTTGAATATTAAGTAAATTTTTATGCAACCGTTTGGAAATCGTTAGGGAGGGTTTTGGAGTACACTTTTTGTACATAACCGCGACCTTAGATACTGATTTGCGATAAAATTATCGCAAATAATCCTCCTTAATGATTTTCTAAAGAATTATGACGAAATACACGCCATTTATCGAAGGAAAAGCCGATAAATGCAATAGTTGAGTATGGACATAACCTCAATCTTTAATTTTGACTTGCGGTCAAACTAATATACTCCCTTAAATCAAAAGTGGACTTTTTAATCCTCCCTAAAGATTCTTTAACGGTTTATTGCAGAAATACGATCAATTTGTGTAAAACAAAGCCGATAAATAGATTAGTTATGTCGGCTTCCGTACTCTAAGTTAACTGTTGATTTGCGGTCAAATAATGAACTCTCTGATGTAAAAAGTGGCATTTTTAATCCTCCCTAACCATATTCTAACCGACTGCGAAGAAATGGGTAAAACGTATAGCAAAACAAAGCCGTTAGCGTAACTTTCCGCCGGTAAACTAAAAAGTGAGGTTATGTACTAAACATTTATATTGCTTTGCAGTTAAACTAATTACTCCCAAACGTCGAAACTAGACTCCCTAATCCTCCCTAACGATTTCCAAAGCATTTCAATAAAAAAAAACACAAAATGTGAAAGTTGGGGGGCAACGACGGTACAAAAACCAATTTTCATTTTCTCCAAAACTATGTACTCCCAAACCCTCCCTAATGATACCCAAACGATTTGCATAAACATTTACTTAAAATTCAAAAGCTAACTTGACAACGGTTTAAAACTGGTCTCGGCTTGTATCTCAGCTAGAGCTTAGTTAGCTTAGCGGCTTTCTGTATATCAGTCATAAATCCCAGAGTCTCATCTTCCATTTGTGAGGTATTCTTGATTGGTACTTATATATTTATTCTATTTTCCACACTAAGCTTGAATGTATCCCTGCACGTATACTTACTTGTAAGTGCTGGATTCATTTCTTTTTCAATTATCGTTTAGCTTTTAGGTTAGGACAATTGGTGAATGATCCGCATCTAGATCAAATTCCTCTTCCATTTCAATATAAGCGGACGATATATTTTTAGTAATAAGTAGATCTATTAGATCTGGGATCTTATTTATGTCAGTAGGAAAGTAAGTAAATTTACCAGTAGAACGAACTTCACATTTATGCTGTTTCGTGGCTTGGTAACGCTCTCCTCTTTTTGTGGTACTCAACTGTGACCTCCAGAAGCATTAAAGTCTCCACCCAGAATAAGCTTTCCTATGAAGTTAGTGAAGAGTCTTAGATATTGTTGTGCTTTTATTTTGTATCGTATGTTAATTATGTTTGGTGCTACTCGCTTGGCTAGCTAAATACCTATTGCGGAGGTACCAAAACTACTAAATATATTTCAATAATCATAAACAATATTACACTTACCTTTAATCTATCAATCTAACGCCTCACAGCCACTGGAACACAGTCGGGGACAAGTGAAGTAACGCCATAAAGCTCTTATATTCTATCTCTTTATTTGCGAACCACCGTCCCCTGAAGCTGCTACATGCATACATGCAAAGCAATATGCGGATTGACCAGCAAACGCTCCATTAAAGCGTAAGCAAGAACTTTACGTGGCAGTATATGGCTGCTGTTGTAATTATTCCATTAACGGTTTTGACTTTTATAGCCGTCACCTGAAACTCTTCTGCACCAATTTTGATATCTTCGTAGTGTGAAATACTTTGGTTTATGATAACTGTTCTTCCAGGCCTAGCAGAATTACTAGGGTGGATAGTATGATAAACATTGTAGCCATGCAAATTTATGTTTCAGACATCAGACATATGTGTATTTTTGCAGGTTTAATATGACTAATAGATTATGTTGGTGCTGTAGTAACCCACTGGCATTCCAACATATTATTCTAAGATTATTTATCATTTTTATTTTTAGCAGTTGCCCCCTTTAGCGGATTTTCTAGTTTCTCGAGTCTTTTATATTAGAGTTGTTGGTTTTCTATTGTTTGTCCAATTTTGAAGAATAAGCTGAAGTTGTTGACTTACTGTTATGTTTTCTTGTGGTGCAGTGTTATTTTCGGTTAAAGGCATTTGTACAGTTGCTTTAACTTGTTGTTTTCTCGGATTGGCTTTGTCAGCGTAGGTTGGATCATTACTTGCAACAGTCTTATTTCTAATCAAAGTTTTGTATGTTTTGTACGTTTTTGATTTCCATTTGCTTTATTTCTTAAGGCCGGGAGTTCATTGGGTACAATATAATTATACAATATAATATCAATTCATGTGGTCCACACATCTGTCAACGCTCATACCTCTCATATCGGAAATTCAGAATAATTTGTTAATATCTTCACTACTTTTGAAGATAGGAACAGGTATCCCCGTTTTACATTTTAGTATATTGACTGCTTTCTTGAATTTTCTTTCTTTTAGACCTTCTCGTCTTAAATATGGTGAATAATTTGATTCTCAAAGCTTAATATTGATCTAGGAGATTATTGATGCAAAAATAGGACTGCATTTCGTAACAATTTGTTTCGTTTTTTTTTTGTTCAGATACTTTAGGAAATGACGTACCGCAAAGACAACAACGTTCTATTCGCACCAGATAGTTCTTAGGTTATATCACCATCATCCGAGTCAAAATCGAAAGCATGTGATTGACAATTTTTATTTTACTTATGTTAAGTACGTATATACAGATTGTGTCCCCAAAAGTTACGCATAGGCTTATAGAAACTAGCGTATCACGCGACAACACTGCCAACGTCGGTTGAGTGGGGCAGCCAATTAGTGGGAGAGCAGGTCTGGTCAGGTCAGTCTGGGTTTGCGTTTCGGAGCACATGCACGCAACGGCAGAACTATCGCAGATCTAACAACGCTTCATAACATTCATATCTTTGCAATCGCGATGTACCCTCCGCTAGAACAACTTCAGATCATCAAGTGGTATTATAAATAAATAAATAAATAAATAAATAAATAAAGCATTTATTCTGTAAACTCAACCAAGTGTAGAACAAGTCCTACATATAATAAAACAAACAAAAATCTTTCTAAAGGAAATTATATACAATTACAAAAAATCAACACAATAAAAAAAATCTTGCTGTGCATAAAATGCATGTCGAATTAAATGACTATGTACACGTTTTTTAAATACACTCATTTGTAGCGTTCTATATTCGAGCGGAATGTGGTTGCAGATATTAATTATTTTTGTTACTACGCCCTTGTATATTCTCGCGGACACAGTTTGTGGAATTTTTAGGGTATTCCTTTTGAGATCTTTAGTAACGTATGGATGTTTCTTTTCGTATTGCGCAAAGAATTCTGCGTAGTGTTTCTTCACGAATAGTATACATTGGAAGATGTATATTCCAGGGACGGTTAGGATTTTCTTTACTCTATATAGTTCTTTACAGGAGTCTCTTGACTTTAGGTGGTAAATGTTTCTTAAACACGCCTTTTGCAGCTTGAAAATACTCGAAACTTCCACCGAATTTCCACAGAACACAATTCCGTAGGTGATCCTGGAGTACACGTAAGCATAATATGCTGCTACACCCGCTTCTTCCGAAACAACCGTAGATATGGCCCGGAGTGCATAGCTAAAAGATGACAGTCTGCTTGATAGCTCAGAAACGTGCGTTTGCCAGTTCATTTGGGAGTCAATGACAAGTCCAAGGAATTTGGTTGTACTGTTCGTTATATTGTCTCATCATTACGGTGGCAATTCGGCGCAACAGTGCGTGGATTTGTTTGCAATCACTTTTGAAGACAGACCTATCCCGTGCAGACAAACCATTTTCAATATTGTGCAATTTGTTCAATTTGAAAAAGATCTTTGTCTAAAGAGCTGCAGTACTTGTCATCCAAGGGATATAAGTCCACAAGAAATTGACGCAAAAGAACAACTGGATGTACTAATCTGCGGTTCTGTAGTACTGGACGATAAGAAATCCACTTGAGGGATTAGTGAGGAATTGGGTATTGATAACAAAACCGTTGCTAAGGCTCTAAAGAAGGGTAATTTCTGGAGTTATAAGTGCTCAAAGACTCAGGAAACCGTCGCAGAGGACAGTATTCGTAATTTGGAGTTTTGTGAAACTGTAATGGAAAAGGCGAACGCAGATGAAAATTTTATACAAACTATTATTTTTACTGATGAAACGACTTTTCCGTTACATGGTAAACATAATCCTTCCATTCTTCGATATCGGGCCCAACAAAATCAGCACCAAAGTTGTGCTTGGAGTACTCTATATCCCGAAAAACTAAATGTTTGGGCTGTTATTCTAGGCAATCATTTAGTTGGTCCATTCTTTATCGATGGATATTTTAACGCCCAGAAGTACCTTACTTTGCTGCAAGAGCAAATACTTCCCGCCATTTATAACCTTCCCGGAGTAGATCAAGATGATGTTTGGTTTCAGCAAGACGGCTGCCCTGCTCATAACGCGGCCATGGTGCGAGAGTTTTTAACTGCCGCATTTCCTCACCGTCTAATTAGTGGGACAGGCGATATTTGTTGGCCCCCAAGATCACCTGGTCTGTCTCCGAACAAATTTTTCTTGTGGGGTTATCTTAAAAATAACATTTATGTTGATGAAGTCAATAGGGCACATAATTTACAGGAATTGAGAGCAAAAATTACAGAAGCCTGTAACAGTCGAAAGCCTCTCTGGCGTGAGGGACAACTTCTACAAACGGCTCGGATACTGTCTTGCAGCGCGAGGCGGAATTTTTGAGCCCGAGTTAAAATAATGTTTATTTAATTGTTTATTCGTAGTAGAATATTAGTTAATTTATATTCTTTTTTGAGACTAGCGTATTTATTTTTGCATATTATTTTCAATAAAAGAGAATTTAGAAGTTAGGTATGCACCATGTACGTGCATTTTTAAAAGAAGCACAAATGCAAGCGCACGCAGTCCTGCGAAGAACAAACTACTTGCCACTAGCACACAAAGCGCGCACCGGGAAACCGCTTAGCCGCTGACAAATGCGCCGGGTGGGGAGAGCGATGTTGCCGTTTTTCCGTAAATGCTATGCCTAGCGCACGGGGAAATGTACTGTATATGAACTTGAGCAAGTTTTCTGAGCAAAAGATTCTGCCGGAATGATTTAAAATATTTAGCGCTTTTAATGTATGTGGTGTTTCTTCACACTACCATGATGAGATATTTGTATGCAGGGAGTATAACGACTCTTTAGCTCTTTAGCGAGCAGTGATGATACGTGAACACGAAAATTGTTGTACAAACTCAATGCTATGGTATCGTGGCTGGATCAACAATAATGTGCTATTAATTTATACTTTTTGACTGTAAAGCTGCTTACTTAGTGCGTATTTCCCCTTTTAATCCCACTTTCGTTTTCAATAACAGTACAAATTTCATAACCGTGAACTTCCTGAAATTTGACCTGCCATCTTAACTTATTTACAAAACTCATATTTTGTACAATATATTATGTCGTACAGTTATATATTCTTTTAGTTCAACTCCTGAAGATGGCTATACAAGCCGAAAGCGCTCGAGTTTAATATATTACTAAACACTTAGTTTACAATAAAACATGCTTGTTTTATTTCACACCTACAATAGTAGAACGACCACTCGGCTAGTTCTAGTGCTAGTTAATGATAATGTTTTTTGATATCTATTTTACCCTATGACTGTTAGCAAGAGGTATATTACTGTTTAACTTCTTTAACTTGCATGCTATTGACGGGGACTTTTGATACTTCATTTATGACGACTACCTTAAGGTGTATACCAAAATCCACTTGCTGCTAATTAGTTCGCTTATTACCATATTGCATGTTATTTTGTACCCGCTCTTCATTTTCCGTTACATTGTTAAATTTTTGCAACGGCAAGATTTTAATACCCAAATCTGATCTAAGCGTTCATTTAAAAAATTCAATTCAGTATAAATTTGAGCTGTCTAAGTGGCGTTCATTAGAAATTTAGTGTTTGCTCGGGGGCCTTAATGAGATGAAATCGAACTGAGGCAGTAGAGAGGGTGGTGTGGAGGAAACGGCATAACTAATTACGACCTCAGATGGTTTTAGACGCCCGAACGGCTCCCCGATAAAATTTTAATCTATTCGTGGATTTTAGCCTCATTTATATTCATTTCGGATATTTCGGTGATAAGTTGACCGAAACGCCCTCTATTAATTACCGAAATTGAAAATTCCCCTGATTAATTTTGATGCAAATCAGTCGCGACCACCACCACTCATCAAGACAGGAGGAATATTTTAAAAATTGTGCTATTTGAATTTCATTAGTTTGAGGATGAAGCTTTGTAAAATAAATTGTTAATGTTATTCTGCTTACATATTCCCAGTATAAATGCTGATTCGAATTATAGGTGCACCAATCACAACATCAATCATAAAGGGAAATATGATTAATTTTACACGACAGCTACCTAATCTATTGTTTTCTTAATTTTTGTCACCTTCTGGGTATTAGTAATACATTCCAAAACATGTGTGATGCATAGCCAAAGTACGATATTTTCGAACAGCAAAAGGAAAGTATGTGCTTATTGAAAAAACAAGTTGGTTATCGTTGGAACAAATTAAGGCACAACTCAAGTAAACATGTTAAGTAAGTCAGTAAGTCATAATATAATGAAAACCTACAGGCTGTTTCTTAATAACATGCTAATATTTAAGCAGGTTATAGTATGGTCATTTTGGGAAAAAAATCTCTTGTGACCATATGTCCTAATGGTCTTAACTTTTAAACTACAGGGTGCTAAAATTTTATATAACAAATCTGTATTGTTAATATTGATGACTTAAATACGTGACAACTAGACTATGTAGATAACTGTCAGAACTGTTTTTGTTTACAAAACAAAATCTGCTTCTTACGTTCTGGATACGTTTTTAATCCTTAAACCGTAGGTACGTCAAACGAACTAAAACAAGAGATGAGATTTGCCGAGAGAGGAATGTGGATTTAAAAAAAAAACTCATTTGAATATGCAGTGGTGTATCTCTTTTCTCTTTAAAATGATTCAGTGCAAATCCCACAGGAACGCCACTGGCAAGAATAGAAAAATTTGTTGTACAACAGAAAATGCCTTTTGATGCATAGAAGATGCGTACTACATTTCACAAAAATATGTTGGGAAATACGAAATATATCATAAAGAAAGAATATTTTCTTAACACTTTAGCACCCTGTAGTTTAAAAGTTAAGACCTTTAGCACATATGTTCATATCCAGAGCCAGCGGGTGGCGTGTGCGAAGTGTGCGGTGGACACAGGCGCCGTGATAAAAAGGCGCCTAAGGCTGGATTTTTCAATGCCCGTTTAACACGTGAACTGAGTTCAATAGGGTATTTGACTGTATTAAAAATATGGCTTGTATTATAGTCATCCTAATAGATGACAATTTAAGGAAACTATTTGTTATTACTTTTTAAAAAAATATGCTTTATTCCTATAAAAAACCAAAATTAAAATTGAATTTTATTCACGTCTTACCACGTGATCGAAAACGCTCAGTAATTAGCTCTGACTCCAGTGACGTCATTAGTTAGTACGCTTATGAATCTCCCGTTTGAATTTACTACGTTAATTTACAAACAATTGGGAACAACTTTGTTAACGCGGTTCGTGGTAATCTACCGAAGGTTAAAGGTGCGTTCGCATTAGTGCTAATGGCAGTGGTAGCAGACGCCATTATAGTATTTCTAATAGAGAGTTGCTAGTGACTCATGTTTATGTACATGCAAACTAATATGTGTCACTATCACGATATGTGAGAAATACTATAATTTCGTATGCTACCACCGCCATTACCACCAATCGGAACACACCTTGACGCTTTGATGGTGGGATTCTACTTTAAATATAATCCTTATTTTTACGCTCCGGAACTACGCAACGTGTAAAAAGTGCAATGTAAGCATAACTTTGTAGGTTAGGTTAGTCCTAACCGTAAACTGTCAGATTTTTATTTATATTATTTATATTATTTATTTATTTATAACCCATTCTTATGTAGAAATTGTGCAAAGAACACAATTACCAAACGGCGACGAAGCCGATGCTTACAGACCATATGGGCCGATTGGACATATAGTATCGTGTGACGTCACAAGACAGAAACTATCGTTTTGGCGGGACTTTTTGTGATTCAATTTTTAACGCTGATTTTTATGAAATATAGAGAATGTAATTACGAAAAATAATGCACTTACAAAGTAGAGTGAACGAATAAACACACTAAGATGGTTTATCAATAATAGTCAAATACCCTATTATACAAATTCCTGGCAAACCGGCATTAAAAGCCCCACCCTAAAAGAGCTTAAAAATAACTGTGAAATATGTGTTTATATTAAAATTAATGATGATGATTAAACAACAGTGATGATTTTTCCCAAATGCAGATGTGCATTAACTTTACCTGTTTTAACTTCTAGATTTGCAGTAGTAGAAAATCTGATGTGGCCAGGCGCATGACTTTCTCATACAAAATATATAATTAATAGCTTCGCTGCATGAGAATCTATTTGATTGCGATAAATCGTGTCTGCATTAAAGTTAAACTAGTTAGCCAGGATTTAACAGATATTTTGATAGTCAATAGTATCAATAGTAGGTATTGTCAAAGCATAAGCATTTGACACTACCTACACACACCCAGGAATTTTGTCATACTGAAGGAATTCCAACCTCCAGTAAGAGTTCTTTAACGTGCACGTCGCATAATGACAGCACACGGGGCCACCGGCTTTACTTCCTCATTCGATAGAAGGCGGCATGCAAAGGTATTTGTTCCCTGCCTAAAACACCAGGACAGTCGATTTTAGCCTGAGCCGGGATTCGATCCCGGGCCTCCAGCGTAGATAGCAGCCGGTCTATCCTATACAGTATACGCCATCGACACCCCCCCCCCCCTCCAACAGATTTATATTAGTTCATGATACTGTAGTTGTCACATCCGTACCAACATACTAAAATATAACTACACTCATCGCTATACTTTATTTACAATTTTCTCAATTTATTGTTTTTACAATTAGATATAACAACGGGTTGATACTTCTTATCAACAAACAATCAAATTAGTGATCTTATTTTATTTGAATATTGTATTATGATTGTATTTTGTACTTTGCCGCACTAGAGCGGCAACGTTCCATAGCGGTTCTCCAACCTCTGATGAAATGAGCTGTTTTCGAGTGTTACAGCCATAGACATTTCTGTGGTGACAGCACAAAAAAGTATTTGTCAAATCCAGGCTACTATGTAGTTTCATATCAATGCAGATGCGACCGATCTCGATCAAATAGATTTTTCTCTTGAAGCTAAACTATTAATTTTACCAAAAAATATCATAGGCTTAAATTATTCAAAATGTCCTCTACTACACACACACACACACACACACACACACACGCACACGCACACGCACACGCACACGCACACGCACACGCACACGCACACGCACACGCACACGCACACGCACACGCACACGCACACGCACACGCACACGCACACGCACACGCACACGCACACGCACACGCACACGCACACGCACACGCACACGCACACGCACACGCACACGCACACGCACACGCACACGCACACGCACACGCACACGCACACGCACACGCACACGCACACGCACACGCACACGCACACGCACACGCACACGCACACACGCACACACGCACACTCGCACACTCGCACACACGCACACTCGCACACGCGCACACGCGCACACGCACACGCACACACACACACACACACACACACACACACACACACACACACACACACACACACACACACACACACACACACACACACACACACACACACACACACACACACACACACACACACACACACACACACACACAGACATTTTTTTGTACCTTGGTCAAAAATGTTCAGGGGACCCATAAAGACCTATTTCCACTAAAATCTCAATTTTTTTTCGGCACGATTACAATACTTCATCATACTGCGTATGATAAAGTAAAAATTAATAGGTTAGCTGTATGTGATTTGATCGAGATCGATCGTGTCTGCATTAAAATAAAACAAGTTAGCCAGGATTTGACAGATATTTTGATAATATCATATAAATACAAAATGATCTAAATGATGTTGAGGCTGTTCCAACACTTGCGTTGCGACAAATATCTCTATCTCGTCCGCCATAGTGCCACTGGGCACCCTACGCATGCGTCAAGTTCGTGGATAGGATTGGCTGGATTGGATCCATAGGCTGCCATAGTGCTGCCACCAGCTGCCACATGTATAAGGTTTTTTATGGGCTGTCAATGGTTTGGCGTTAGTGCGCTACCACATGTATAAGGTTATCTATAGGCTGTCACTGGTTTGGCGTTAGTGATGCCGAATATTACAATATATGACAAGATGTATTCTCAAAAACCAACGTTTGACACTACCTACTGTCAGAATGAAAATAATTGTCAAATTCTGGCTAACCCGCTCGCACGCACGCACGCACGCACGCACGATGGTCGAAACGATTTTGACCTATGGTTCTGAGGTTTGGACGTTGAAGGATGAATTAAATGTATACGAATGGTCGTAGCAGTGGATCATATTGATTTGCACTTTCAGCCAATTATGTACATGAAAATAAAATAATAATTACTGGGTGTACATCCTGTGTGACACAGTATAATGTGTTTTACACCTAAGCATTAGAACATAATGTAATGTAATGTAATGCTACCATAATGTAAGGTTATACATAAACTGTACCATTTATCATTTATCGCTCAGTTTATCGCTTGTCACACAGTTCGAAAGTTCAGCAATGAAAGTTCTTATTAGTGTTATTATTAAATGTCTACTGACAATTCAACATGTTCATTGTGTAAAACATGTTAACTGCGTCGAGCATTTAATAAAAAATATAACAGGCAATTTGGCGTACGTCAACTTGCACCATGGAAGTATTGCAAAAAATCATTCGGTATTGCTATACAATTTGAAGAATAATTCTACTTTCAGTATACTTCCAATGGCGAATAATTATATAATTGAAGTTGATGAATTTTATGAGTTGGAAAATGCAATCAGAATGATTAAGGAATCTCACAAATCGTACTGCAGGGCGAGGTATATTGTGCACCAATGCAAAAACATCAAGAGCACAATTGAACTGTTATGGAATGCATATATCTATAAAGTCATAGTTGTTTGTCAAGATCAACTGTATACAATAGATTTTAGAAAATTTGATTGTGAAACAATTGTTTTGGCCAGGAGCAATTGCAATGGATTCACTCCAAACTTCTACATGAACAATTGTACAATTAAAGTGAACTGGGACCAAAGGCCACCATATGGATTTTTACACCAAGGCAAATTGTCAGGGCTCTTAGTCAGTGTTGTCGATACCATCGCAGACAAATACAAACTAAGAGTTTATTTTAATGGGCCATATGAAGTGTTTTTTTACGAAATGTACCAGAACAGCACCGCTTTCTCGCTTACTCGATATTTTGAAAGTAACATCAGCGATATAAGTATAGTCAACGCTGGAGCTATTCACCTATTTTACGGATTCTGCGATATGACCCAAGCAGTAACTTATCTTCGATTACTTTTATTGGCTCCTAAACCAAAGATGATAATGAGTTGGAAGCGGTTGTTCCACATATTTGATTCAACCTCATGGCTAGCAATAATAATTATTGACTTATTTTTCATTTTAATGCTTCTACTAATTACATTTGATGGCACAAGAAATATTCTACATGGCATAGAGCACTCGTCTTTTCTACTATTACATATGCACCTTAGCTACCCACTACCACCAAGAAGGTTGCTCAAGACAATGTTTTTATATTTTGTCCCGTTCTACTATATCATCATAAACATTTGTATTCAAGGGAGATTATACAGCATCAGCACTGTACCATTATACGAAAGATCCATCGAAACTGTGGATGACGCTTTGTCATCAAACATCCCCTTCGTACTAACACCAGTGACAGCAAAAACTATACAAAATGTAAAACCTACGTTTTCAAGCAAAGACTACGTTGTCAGCTCAAACTCCAGACTTGATGACGATCTTCGGGAATTCTTTAATAATCCAAATTTCTTCATGCTGATTGGTGACCAGCTCGTTCGACTTCACCCCCAGTATAGAGATCGCTTCGATGAAATCTATGTTGATAAAATCTTTGCGGCCATGCTTGTCAAACCATGTTTTCACCTGTTTGAACAGATCGATTTTATGATTGGCCAATTTCACTCGAATGGATTACTTGAGAAATGGATAAACGATGTTTATTGGACATATTCTTTAAAAGCTAATGTAAGCTTGATCAATACCGAGTTTCCTATTCGCTTGACGTACAACAGCATAGAGGTCGCTTTTTGGATATTATATTTTGGAATATCTCTATCTTTACTTACGTTTTGTATAGAGTTTTGTATTTTTAGAAATATTGGAACCCACAGGCGATTTGATTTGTATTGAAAATGTCTATTAATATTAAGTATTTATTCAGAAATTATTAACCTGACTTACGGTATTTTCTTATTGCATTAATAGTGGCTAAAATAAAAATACTGTCACTATGTTATAAAATATATATTTTTTAAATATTTAAAAATACAAATACATATTCGACAATTAACAGAAACTATTTGAATTTTTTTTATTCTCTATTACTGTGTTTATTAAGTATGCGTTGAATAAATATGTAAATTGTAAAATCAGAAATAATAAGGGCTGATATCCTTCCTCCATGGTTGATATAAACACGTCCAGCGTGTTGATGACTTTATTCTAACATGTACCATACTGCGTATGATAAAGTAAAAATACGACAATTTTTATAATATTCCCTAGTAGTGTTCGATTTTAATTGCCAATTATAAAATTTCAGATTTGTATTATTTTTTATTTCAGAGATAACACTCCTTCTTGTGTCGCACCACATGCACTTCACAAGTTCTTAAGGAATTGAGCCCATATGAAACTTCTTAAACGAATAACATTTACTTTCTAAAAAGTCGTAAAAAGTTTCAGATGGATTTTAGTTTGTTCCTATGTTTATTCATCATAATTCTAAATTTTTTATTGATTGTACTTATAAATGTATTTACCTTTTATTGTTGTAATGGGTACTGACGGTGTTATTTTTCGGACACGCATTGTTTCATATGTAATTTATTTTTAGTTGATTAGTCAATATTGCAAACGACTGTAACTTCGTAACGTTTGTAACTATTCATATCAGATTTGTTTCTCAGAATAGACCCAAGAACCTTGAATGAACCTTAAATAACCTAAAATATTAGCATGTTATTAATAAACAGCGTGTATGTACATTATTCTCCAAATCGCGTTTGTGTTTGAGATACGGAGTTCTATTTAGCAATGTTACAATGGTTAATGCTCCATACAATATTTTAGGTTACGTTTATATAAATAAAATTTTCCGATGGTTCAGTTATATGCCTTCAAAAGGGTTATTTATACTTATTGAACTTCAGTAAAGTGGATCATTTCTGAGAAATTCGAGGTTAACTCTTGTTTGACACCACATATTCTATAAACAGTATCTGCTAACTATTTTTATTTTTTAAATTTTCTTATCCTAAAAACTATAAAACTTCAATAAACTAACAATTATTTAATTTAAAAGAAATTTTTATAATTGCAGCTGCCTAAAATGCGGATTTGCAACGCACACGTACACGGAGTCGTCCTTTAAGGATACTTTAACTCGAGTTTATTTTAGTTTTATAGATTTAATTGTTATCATTTTATCAAAAGTCAACAACTACTTTGCTAATGGCATGTGAACAAAACTACTGCAAAATTGTACAAAAACTGTGCAACCACCGTTTTTCCACACTACGCATGTTGGTCGTGACTACTACTTAGGTTCCGTTTTCGGCCTACCGCCTAATCGTAATAACACGTAGAAACAGAATAGGAGCTTGTAGACAGGTGAGATATGGCTTAAAATGTAGCCACATGTTGCATGAATGAGTTAAAAACCAAAAATTGTTAATGTTGGCTGTATTCGTGTTTTTTTGCATGCCCAAAAGTTACAGGCACCTATTATTATAGAAAAGAAGACACAAGACCCATGTACCAAATTTGCAGATTAATAAATAACCAGCACAGATGTATGTAGGTATATTAACAATTTCTACATCATGTATAAGAATACAGTTATAATAATGAATAATTATATTGATAATAATTTTAACCTAGGTACTGTTCTATTTTTAAGCTAGCTTTTTACAAAAAAAAATCTGATGTGGCCAGGCACATGACTTTATCATACAATATATAAAATTAATAGTTTAGCTGTATGAGAATCTATTTGACTGAGATAAATTGTGTCTGCATTTTGATAGTCAATAGTATCAATCGAAGGTATTGTCAAAGCACGCTACCTACTGCCATCAGAATAATAGTTGCTTAACTCACAAGTGCCGAAAGTACGGAATAGCACAACGAGAGGTGATATGGAGGTGATGCGGCGCGTCACCGATGACGAAGCGTCGTCGTCGCATGTGAGCGAGTCGCGCTAGGTAGTTTTCGACAGCAGTGACATCAACGTTATTTGTGTTGCTTTTTGAGAAATACGTATTTTTAAAAAAATAAAAAAATGGTTATATTTCGGTATAGAAAATGTTAGGTTGATACCACTTCTACGAAATGTCAAGTTTAAAAAGCTAATTCAAATTCTGACAGATTTATATTCGTTCATGACACTGTAGATGACGTTCCATAGCGGGTCTCCGAGTGTGACAGCGTGGTGACAGCCATAGACATTTCTGTGGTGACAGCACAAAAAAATATTTGTCAAAATCCTGGCTACTATGTAGTTTAATATCCATGCAGATGCGACCGATCTCGATCAAATAGAATTTGCTCTTGCAGCTAAACTATTAATTTTACCAAAAAATGTCATAGGCATAAATTATTCAAAATTTCCTCTGCTTTAATTTATTATTTAACTATTTTGACGAAATTACAGAAATGGCGGCTCATCTGCAAAATCCTTGAAAAAGGCTTAGAATAAACTACCAGTTCCTTTGGACCCTTTTGAACCAAAAGCTTTTCAGCTCTAAGTTTGGTCATAAAACTTCTAAATATAAACTTTCGTCCCGATACCTTTAGTAGTTTTTCCGGAATCGTCGTCACAAAAATCGTTTACACACGCACACACACACACACACACACACACACACACACACACACACACACACACACACAGACATTTTTTTGTACCTTGGTCAAAAATGTTCAGGGGACCCAAAAAGACCTATTTCCGCTAAAATCTCAATTTTTTTTTTCGGCATGATTACAATACTTTATCTTACTGCGTATGATAAAGTAAAAACTGATATTCTGTAATTTACTTTTTATTTGTTTAACTAAAGAAACACATCCCAGATGCACTTTTCAACAAGAAATGAATTTGTCTAGTTACCTTTAATATCAGAAAAATAATAGAAAACTTGTGGGAATCATATAGGCTTTTCACATTTTCAAATAAAGTTTTTTTTTCTGATTCAAATTATCCTATCATCCTTATACTAAAAGCTGGGCACAAAGTTAAATTAAAAAAAAAGAAGTTAAATTTTGTCGTTAACGAATTAACTTTTAAGTTAACTTTCAAAACCATTAACGGGCACATTAACTTCCGCTACATTTGTCATCCGTTAATTCAAGTCCGTTAAATCGAAAATATCATAATTAAACATTTCAAACTGCTATTGACATTTTGTGCATGTTCGGACTTGGTTTTGTATTTGTATGACGTACTACTTTGTGCGACACGGCGTCCGTATATAAAGCATGTCCGTGAATTGTTTATTTTTAGTTACTTTTTGTATGTACAGTCACGGAAAAAATATGTTAACATCCTAAATTTCTTGTTTCCATGTAACTCAGTAAGGGCTGGTTTTTCAATAACAGTTTAAACTACAAAACACTATTGAACGACATTCTTTCTCCGTTCAAGGAGCTTGGCTGTTTTCCAATTAGAGTTCAATGTTTGATCGGCGTTCGTCAATGAACGGTAGATGTCGACCGTTTATATTCCGTTCAGGAGAGATTATCAAGGAACCATGGGAAATTATGTTGACATAACCCAATCTTACTGCTGTGTGCTGCTGCATCTCTCTGTCAGTTGTTAGGATGGACGTGATAGACTTTATCGACGATATTTCGGACGCTGACGAAGACGATGCGGATTATTTTCTGTACGTTAATGGCGGTAGAAGGCACAGGCGAATTCGAATGATACGGGAGAGAACAGATCATTTGATAGGTGGGATGATCTAAACATTAATTATGATTCTTAATAAATTTGCCCTTTCCAACGGAACGGAACATGGAATTTTCCAAGTTGGGGGAAAGGGGCACTGTGCGTCTCTTCGCTCGGCTCGGAAAAGAATTACTTGTTAGGGTTGGCACACAATATAGTCTTGCGCGTTCTCCATTGATGTCCGTCGTCTATTGCAATAATAATTACAACAAAGTACGCCCAGTCAGCACAACGGGACATTTAACATCGCAAAGACATTGACTTCTGTCGCATTTTGAACGTTAAATTTTGATGTCTATCTAATATCGCATAGAAGTTCAGTGTAGAAGAAATTGTTTATTTTGGTCCCATTAATGTTATAAATGTAACTTTTCAGTGTGAACATTCATGTAATGTTACATGGATGTTATGTGACTGGCGATTGTTTTGGAATCTATTTATGGATGTTTAATTTGTGTCTTCAACATGTCAGGAACATCGCTGAGATGTTTTTGTGCTGGCTCGGCGCTAGGTTACGTGACATTTTGTGTTTGATGGTTACAAGGAAATCAACTCGCCGTGATATTGGCGATTTACTACATGAATGTCATTCCGTATGAATTATGCTCAGTCGGACGTATGCTGTCAGTTTAGTTGAACTGTTTCAGAAATGGTACTGAAAACTCCATTTACTGTGAATGGCAACCAAGAATAGAACGGCGTTCTGTAGAACTCAGAAATAAACTGCCATTGAAAATCTAACTACCAAACGAAATTTTAATCGACTTTCATCAGAAATTTTATGATGTAAACGTACTATTTTCCGCGAGTATACCTATTTATTATGTAATAGTAAATATTTAACTATGTTTTAATATTGTTACTTTTTAATAGAAACCAATTGTTTCAAAATTTACATCTAAACTTAAAAATAAACCTTCTGAAAATGCTGTTCTTCTAACTGCAACCACCTTAGTTGGTCTTTTCAATGTCTTTTATGAATGTTACATCTCGCAGTCGTACTTTATTTATCACTGTGGCTAGTTAGAAAATTCCTAAGGCAATTTAAACTTACGCACACGAAAGATCTGTTGTTATTAGGTTATACTCAACATAGCCTATTTTTTTATAAAAAGTAACTATCAACGGTTAACGTTAACTTCCGTTACAGTTATAGAAAATTAACGGACTATCGCCCAGCTTTGCTTATACTTTATGTTTCATCAAACATAATGGATGTTTTTGTGTGTAATAAAATAATGAGAGTTCTCATTTAATGTTGATTGAAATGTCCATCATTGTATGATGAAATAAATCGCGGATGTTAATTTTTTACTTAAAAATCATATGACGAATATTCAGAAAACGATTATACAAAAGATACCCACGAATTACAAATGATTACAAAAACAAATGGCGTTACCAATATTAGCCTGAGATGGCTGTATGGGCGAGCATAGGAAGAGTATCAAAAACTCAAAATAACCGGTTTATTCAAGATTACTTCATATTTATATCCTATTTTGTATTTAAGTCATTTACAAATAAAATATTAGATACTTTATTGAATTTTAAAGGACCCGTTATAAATCTTTTTTACATTTTATAATTGTATTTTCTACAGCCTATAACCGTCAAGCTAATAAACTTAGGGGCCTCCGGTTTCCACAGTTCAATTTTTAATTTAAAAGGGTTAAATCTGTCGGCTCAAAACGCCCGAAATGCCAAAACTTGCCTAATTACGTCAATAAGGAAAGCTTTATTATTAACTCCACCAGGAAATATCTTTCGCCCCAAAACCTTGGCTCTGAGTGTGCAAAATTTACTATTAAGACTAGAAAACACATATTTTCGGATTGAAAAGGTTGAAGGGTTATTCTCAGGTATCAATTTACATTATCTTTTAAGGTATTTAACCAACACGTATATTAAAAACGGCAATTAATTATCGAGACTCTTTAGCTCTCGAGCGAGAGCGACTGCGTATTGTCGAGATCATTAATCGCAGTTTTATATCCGAGTTAGTTATAACATTTTCTTGTCGCTCCTATTCTTCTATTAGATTTCCTTCGTCGATGTTATATGAGGTCATATGACAATTTATCTAATTTGACACTGATGATTCTGGATGACGGAATGTTTTGATTGGATGGTTTCATTTCACGTATGTTTGATTGGGTATAATAAAGTTTTTTCAATAAAGTTTTTTGGTTATAACAAATCGTGCATTATAGAGCTATTTATTCAATGATTTTCTATTCACTAATCAGAGTCATATATAAATGATAGTTCTTTAACCAAACAAGTATATTAAAAAGGGCGCTTGTCAGCGGTGGATTGTAATACATTTATTCAATAAAGAACAAAATCTACACCGGAATCCGACAAAAAATGACGGATTTTCTGCGCAATTTTTCGCTGAAATTACGGGTAAAAATTTAAAAAGTACAAAGTGGAATATCTAAAAACACATAATACAAAAATACAAAATACAAAATAGCACCAAAACATCAATTATCTTTTCTCCCTTAAAATGTTGGTATATATTGTTTTATTATTCAGTCCCAGTGAAACAAAGCAATTCCACCATTAAGGCAAGATATATAGTGCGATCGCATTAGTGTTTATTAGTGCAAGTTTTTCAAGAGCCCGTACGCACGCGGATACTGTATGCGAGATACAGCTTTCGAGATACTGATGAGATGCAATGTATGTCGGTTGGATGCTGCATACGCTGCAGCTATTTGACACTTGCAAGATCATTGACGTGCGCTATGGACGCTAAACAGCGTGCTTTCGCAGCTTATAAAGAAACAGAAAATTAAGGAGGACCATGTGGGTTAATCCAATAGTGGAATCAGTGGAATGCATGTTTTATTAAAAAACCTTACAATTACTTAGCATAATAATTCCTCTTTCGCACATTTATTTGAATATTTCCCCCAGCATTGGTGTTTTTATGTTTGCTACCGCAATAGTTACCTCGCTTAATGAATTTTTATTTATTGTCACAGATTTATCGCTGTATGTTGCAAATTTATACCCATCTACACGACTTAAATAGTAAATACCCGCCAATGGTTTTAGAGATGGACTAAACCGATAAAGTATGAGCGTACAAGCAAGTCCATATGCAGGCAAATTGATTGATTTATAACTTCAATTAAGTTACCTGTCAACATGATTGTAACTGAAAGCAGTATAATTTACATTCAATATAGATATTGCATTCTGATAAAAAAAAGGTCTTCTTGCGATTCTTAATTCCATCATAATTCGAAACAGGCAAGTTGCTGGGCGAATGTAACAATTTATATTACAGCCGAATTATGTTCTAAAGCATGTTTAAAAACTATCCATTTCGTAGGTATCCAATAACTATACCCAATTATTTTTTAAAAAATGTGGTTGGGTATCAACCAAAATACCCACTGGACGCTATTTCCAGACATTATGTCAATCCGGGGAATCGGGAAATGCTATTGTGAACTAAATTACTTTGACATGATAGAGCAAAATAAGTATATTTATTGAAAGAAATAAAACATATATGATGGAAAGCAAAAAACATTGTTTTAAGGGAAACACTAAAATAAATCCTTTGTTTTTATTAGTAAACTAATAAAAAATAAGAAATCAGAAAGTAATTAGTTAATTTACACGTATAGTTATTTTTTCGGAAAAAAACACGTGGTTCTGATATTATCTGTAACTTTCTAGCGCCTAATGCCCCAGTATCTTCAAAAGAGACTCAAACTAAATGTTAATTTTTACTTTATCATACGCAGTATGTAATTACTTTATCATACGCAGTATGTAAAGTATTGTAATCGTGCCGAAATTTTTTTTTGAGATTTTAGCGGAAATAGGTCTGTTGTTGCGGAATTGAAACCCTGGTGGTTGGTTGACACTTTATTCACTTTAATACACAGTGAGTCGTAAAATATGTAAAATATATGTACAATAAATAGGTGTTCTAAACGCGTCTGACTTGTGGCTTGTCTCAGTCTCGAATGAACTAAAAATCAATACTATTTGGTGGGAACACGATCTCCCACTCCTGTGCCTGTGTTGGTGGTGGTCTGCATCTTGGCGCTAACATTCCTCCCCGCCTTGGAATCCGACTGGATTTCAAAATTTTCCTTGGGAAGAGGACACAGCTGCGCAATGGATCGGGTTTTCTCCTTTCCTTGACAGAGAATTGTGGCCACTCGATTTCTTCCGTCTGGGCCAGGATGAAGTTGGATAATTCTAGCCAATGGCCAGTGCTGAGGTGGAACGGTGTGGTCTTCCTTCAGCAGGACAATGTCATTTAGTTTTGGTTGACCCTTGGTATCGCTTGTCCACTTCACTCTCGTTTGTAGGTTTGTTAAATAGTCCAATCTCCAACGACGCCAAAAGTTCTGTTGCATCAGCTGGAGCTGCTCGTACTGCTTTAGTCGATTGGGTTGACGATCAGTAACATCTTTTTCAGGTATAGCTGTCATCGGGGCACCAATGAGGAAATGCCCAGGTGTGAGTACAGTAAGGTCGCTTGGATCATCAGAGAGGGGGTATAAGGGGCGGGAATTCAGGATGGATTCAATCTTACACAGCAATGTTATCAAATTTTCTACCGTTAATACCCTATCTGAAACTACTTTTTTAAGGTGTGTTTTCATTGACTTGACCGCGGCCTCGTGTAATCCACCGAAATGAGGAGCCCTAGGAGGCATAAATTTCCAAAGAATTGAATTTTGAGTTAAATACTGATTTACTGCAGGGTCTTTATGATAGTGTATCATGGTTTTGTACGATTCGCGCAAAACCTTATCAGCAGCTACGAATGCCTTGCCATTGTCGGAGTACAACTGCTTTGGCAAGCCGCGTCTAGCTACAAATCGCGTCAAAGCATTAAGAAAATTTTCACAAGTTAAATCAGAGACTATTTCTAAATGTACCGCTTTGGTCACAAAACAAACGAAGACGCATACGTATGATTTTATAATTCGCTTGTTTCGAAGCTTTGATTCCTTCGTCTGAAATGGTCCAGCCATATCCAAAGAGGTATAGAGAAAGGCTCTCGCAGGCGTAATTCGCGTTCTCGGTAAATCTGCCATTTGTACTTGAACATGTTTGGGTTTGTGTTTGAAGCAAATTACACATGTTCTGATCAGGTGTTTGACTGTGTTTTTGCCATCTACCGGCCAATAACATTGACGTATGGCTGATAGAGTTGCTTGAACTCCAGCGTGAAAGTGTCTGTTGTGCTCGTACATGATGACCAATTTTGTAAGTGCGTGACGTTTTGGTAACAAAATTTGGTGTTTTCTGTCAAATTCTATGTCAGCTTGTCGAAGACGACCTCCTACTCTCAATATCCCGTTGTCGTCCAAAAAGGGGTTTAAACAACGCAAACTGCTTTTTTTGTTTACATTTTCAGAACGACCTAATGCTGATATCTCGCGTTGGAAAGCATCACGTTGTGCAATACGAACAAGAACATTCATCGCAGTGTCCACTTCTTCGCATGTTAAAAGGCCTAAGGTTCGAGAATTGCTGGGTTTCGAAGCATTTCGTACGAATCGTAGTAGGTATGCTGTTACGTGTTTTAACTTTACTAACGACGAGTATTTGCTGAATATTCCTAAGTCGGTTATCGTGGTGAACGTGAGCTTCTTCATACGTACTTCTTGTGGCTCATTAAGCTTAATATTCACGTTTACTGGCCATGCTTCTGGCCCATGAATGAGAAAATGTGGTCCTGTAAACCAAATTGATTTGGTAAGGTTCTCCGTGGTTAAACCTCGAGTTGCTACGTCAGCTGGGTTATCCTTCCCTGCAATGTGATACCAATCAGCGATATTGGTTAATGATTGTATCTTAGCAACCCTGTTCGCAACGAAGGTTTTCCACTTGCTGGGCTCTGCGTTTATCCAGTTGATTACTATGGATGAATCCGTGAAGTAAAATATCTTATTTATTGTTGGTTTGAACATTTGGGAGACGTTTGATGCAAGTTTTGCTAGTAAAAGTGCTCCACAAAGTTCTAATCTTGGCAGTGAAGCGTTTTTTAAGGGTGCGACCCGTGTCTTGGAGCATAGTAATGCCACCCTTACGTTGTTGGATACATCAATGCTTCTGATGTAAATTGCAGCTGCATATGCTTTCTCGCTGCTGTCAGAAAATGCGCAAAGTTGAAAAGCGATAGTTGCAGTTGATGATACTTGACGTGGAATTTCTATGTTTCGTAAGGACCTTATCTGTGATTCTATGTAACGCCATTTTTTGATTGCTTCCTGAGGAATTGCCTCGTCCCATCCCAGCTTGAGAAGCCAAAGTTGTTGGACAAGTATCTTGGCATCAATGACGATAGGAGATATTAGTCCTAGTGGATCGAATACCTTTGATATAGTTGAAAGTATGCCGCGTTTCGTTATTATTCCTTCGATGGATGTATTGAAATCACACACAAACTTAAGTGTATCGCGTTCGGAGATCCAAATCATACCCAAGGTTCGATTATCAGTAGCATCCTTTATGATATGTTTATCGTTTACTGCAGCGCTCGTGCAGCCCTGAAGCGCCTCCGGTAGATTACTTCCCCATTTTCGTAAATTAAAACCTGCTCGTTTCAGTATTTCCGACAATTCCGATTGTAGTTGTACAGCACCTTCCAGGTCGTTGGCACCAGTAATCAAGTCGTCGACATACATGTCTTCAATAATCGCACGTGAAGCCAATGGATGCTGTTCAGCATGTTGTTCCGCTATGTCCTTCAAGCATCGTGTGGTTAGGAAGGTTGCTGGTGCTGTGCCATAAGTGACTGTACACAACTGGTAAACTCCTACGGGATGACTCGTGTCTTCTCGCCATAAGATGCGTTGGAAATCGCGATGTTCAGGAGTGATCTTAACCTGTCTGAACATCTTCTCGATGTCGGCTACTAATGCTACGGAATGTTTTCTAAAACGTATTAAAATAGTGAATAAGTCGCTTTGGACTATTGGTCCTACCAATAGTGTGTTGTTTAAAGAAACTCCAGTGTTTGTTTGTGCTGAGGCATCGAATACAACCCTCAACTTAGTGGTGGTGCTTGCGTTCTTAAATACGGGATGGTGCGGAATGTAGTATTGCGTGCCGATTGTTCGTTCGTTGGATATCACTGAGTCCAAGTCGCAGATCCGCTCCATGTGTCCCAAATCATTATATTCGGACATAAATTCTCGATATTGATGTCCTAATTCAGCGTTTGATTTAAGTCGTACTTCCAGTTTTTGGAACCGTGTCCAAGCGTCGTGCAGGTTATCACCCAGTGTGTGTCTCCTTTGATTGAATGGCAATGCAACTATATAACGGCCTGTTTCGTCGCGTGTTGTATTAGCTTTGAAACCTTCTTCGCATCTCGCTGCGTCCGTGTTGAGCGGTGGCTGCTCTGGGCAGTCGTCTAGTGTCCAGAAACGTTCCAGACTCTGGTGTAGATCGTCATTTCGCAAAGTCAGATGGCAATATGTTTTGTTGCTTCTAGATGAATCCAACTTTCCGGTCACTAGCCAACCTAGTTTGGACTCTCGTAGTACCGGCTGGTTACGTCCCAAAGTTATTCTTCCGTTCTCAATCAAGTCGTAAAAGATTTCTGCGCCGATTAAAATGTCTATGTTGTCTGGCTTATTGAAGTTTGTATCAGCCAGGTTGATTCCATCCGGAATTCTTAGGTGTTCAGTGTTCAACGCGATGATTGGAATTTGCTCTGTTATTTTCCGAACTATTAAAAATGTTAACGATACTTCGTAATTCGTATGGATTGATTTTATCGTTGCGCAAGCTTGCTTTGCTACCTCCGATGACGTTCCGTTTACGCCCGCTATTTGAATTGGTTGAATTTTGCTATGTCTCAACCCGGTTTGGTTAAATAGTTTCTCTGTGATGTAGTTGCTATCACTGCCGTTATCAATTAAAGCTCGTGCCCTTATGGTGTGACCTTCGCGGTTCCTTATGTAAATTGTCGCCGTGGACAGAAGAATGTAGCCTGTTTTGTTGATGGCATGAGATGCTATGGTTTTAGTTTCAGGAATCTTTGATCTTTCAGACGAATGTAAGAGTGTGTGGTGTCGCTTGTTGCACGTGTAGCAATTGCGTAGTGACTTACAGTGTTGATAAGTGTGAGCCGAACTTAAACAATTAGTGCAACCCTTCGCATCTCGTATGCATTGTGTTCGCTCTTCAGGTGTTTTGTCTAAGAAGCTCTTACATTTGTAAATTGAGTGTTCAGCCTTGCAATGTGTGCATTTGAATTTTTGCGCGGTGTTTGCTAGCGTCTTCGGTTTGCTAACATACTTATCGGTCGTTTTGACGTTAGGTGACGTATTGCTCATCGTCTCTAGCATTTGGCATCGTCCCTTTAGGAAGGTGATCAAATTTTCTAATTTAGGTAAATCTGTACCAACGCTCGCCGTTTGCTCCTCCGTTGACCTGGTGTAGTGGTCGAGTTTGTTTGCTAAAATATATACCATTGGTACGTCCCAATGTTCCACGGGTAATGCCAACGCCTTCAATGCTCGAAAATGTTTTAGAAACCCGTCAAGAAGTTGTCGTAGTGACCTTGACGTCGCCCTCGAGACGCTCTCCAGCTCATTCAGAGCTCGCATATGAGTGTTTACAATTATTCGCTTATTTTCAAATCTGTCCCTCAGCAGTTCCAGTGCTGTGGTGTAATTGTTCGATGATACCTCCAATGACTGTATCACCTCCGCGGCGGAGCCCTTAAGTGACAAATTCAAATACATAAACTTCTGGACATCTGATAGTTGAGAATTTCCGTGTACCAGCGTTTGGAATGCGTCTCTAAATTTGTACCAGCTCTCGTAGTTTCCATCAAAATCTGGAAGGTTAATTGTGGGCAGCCGTACAGCGCTGACGCCCTGTTCAAGTGCGCTTGAATTGTTGGAGTTCGCATTCATTCCACTATTTGTTACCACGCAATTTGATGAAATAGATTGAGTATCGGTGGCAAATCGTTTTAAAATGCTATTGGCACACGCGATATTTTTATAATAAACGTTTTCAAATTCCTCTCGTTCGTCCTCGTTCCTTTGTTCATCCGTATGTAATTCCTCAATGCGCTCCTGTACCGTTTCAAAATCTCGCAATAATTTATCTTGGTTCTCGAGTCGAACCTTCAGCTCCGCTTCTTGCGTTTCTTCGAATTTAGACAGAAATGTTGTAAACCGTGTAACCGAGGCCTTAATATTTCCTCGCTTGCGAATTAAAATCTCTATCTCCGTTGCCATCTTCGTTTGGTTTGTACCAAAGTTGCAATAACTTACCGTAAATCGTAAATAAAATAAAATAAAATAAATGAATGCTTACTTGACACGCAGTGTGTCTCCGAAAATGTCAAATGACTCGCTCCGTATCGCCCAATGCCTCGTAAACCGTAAGAAAAAATAAAAAAGTATAAAATCGCAAATAAGAAAACGTAAAATCCGTACTCGCGCAATGCCCCCTGATCGATATTTTTATTGTTAGTCGTAAGAAAATGCGTATGACGCACAATGCGTTGCGAAATGAAAAACAACACGTTAAAAAATCGTTTGAACCGAAAAATAACAATGCTGTGCAAGTCAGAAAAGGATGGATAGATGGGAAACTCACTCTGTATGTCGAACGCCGTTGCTCCTTGTGTATGCCAATTGGTCACGTGGTGACGCCGGTCTGCCGCTGCTCATACGGGCGAAGATGGAGCGTGCTTTCTGGGACCACCAAGGCGAATGTTGCTTGCTAGCTGGATACGCTCCGCGCGGGGTTCGCATCGGTTGGAACACGTGGGAACGCCGCTGTATCGTTGTACGTAGGTGCGGTAATAGCGCGCTCAGTGTGGCCGCTACAAACACCGTTGACTGCGCTGCACTCGCTGTATTCTTCTCCTCTTGTCGGTGCAAGATGCGGTTCGACGGACCAAAATGTTGTTGCGGAATTGAAACCCTGGTGGTTGGTTGACACTTTATTCACTTTAATACACAGTGAGTCGTAAAATATGTAAAATATATGTACAATAAATAGGTGTTCTAAACGCGTCTGACTTGTGGCTTGTCTCAGTCTCGAATGAACTAAAAATCAATACTATTTGGTGGGAACACGATCTCCCACTCCTGTGCCTGTGTTGGTGGTGGTCTGCATCTTGGCGCTAACAAGGTCTTTTTGGGTCCCCTGAACATTTTTGACCAAGGTACAAAAAAATCTCTGTGTGTGTATGTGTGTGTCTGTGTGTGTGTAAACTATTTTTGTGGCGACGATTCCGGAGAAACCTCTAAAGGTATCGGGACGAAAGTTCATATTTAGAAGTTTCATGACCTAACTTAGAGCTGAAAAGCTTTTGGTTCAAAAGGGTCCAAAGGAACTGGTAGTTTATTCTAAGCCTTTTTCAAGGATTTTGCAAATGAGCCGCCATTTCTGTAATTTCGTCAAAATAGTTACATAATAAATTAAAGTAGAGTAAATTTTGAATAATTTATGCCTATGACATTTTTTGGTAAAATTAATAGTTTAGCTGCAAGAGCAAATTCTATTTGATCGAGATCGGTCGCATCTGCATTGATATGAAACTACATAGTAGCCAGGATTTTGACAAATATTTTTTTGTCCTGTCACACTCGAAAACAGCTGATTTCATCAGAGGTTGGAGAACCGCTATGGAACGTTGCCGCTCTAGTGCGGCAAATTACAAAGAACAAATTTCAAATAAAATAAGATCACCAATTTGATTGTTTGTTGATAAGAAATATCAACCCGTCTTTATATCTAATTCTAAAAACGATAAATTGAGAAAATTGTAAATAAAGTATAGCGATGAGTGTAGTTTTATTTTAGTATTTTGGTACGGATGTGACATCTACAGTGTCATGAACAAATATAGATCTGTCAGAATTTGAATTACCTTTTTAAACTTGACGTTTCGTCAAAGTGGTACCAACCTAACATTTCCTATATATAAATATTATTCTAATGACGTAGTATAGGTAGTGTCAAATGCTGATGCTTTGACAATACCTACGATTTATCTCAATAAAATAGTTCTCATGCAGCTAAACTATTAATTTTATATATTGTATGATAAAGTCATGTGCCTGGCCACATCAGATTTTTTTTAGTTGAAATTCTGAAAGTTTTTTTGGCTCAGTATCTTTGAAGCATAAACTCGATTTTTTATCGTGTTCATCATTTTTGTCCCGGGTTTTAAAACGTGAATCCCGGAAGTCGTGTCGTGGGTCGGAAACGCCCCACTAAACCTAGCAAGTGCCAATTTTACTTTTGCGAAGTGCGCCCTGCAAATATTTCTGCGGGCTTCTATGATGACGGCTCTGCATTTTTATTTTATTTAGTTCCTTGTAAAACTATTAATTTCACAATAAGTATCATAAAATTTCCCACAAATGCGCAAAGTAGCAAATACATTGACCGTTTCGGCTTTTACCATCATAAAAGCTAAGTGCCATCCCACTGGCCGGTAGCAAGCAAAAATAAGAATTTATATTTTAATTTTCGCGGCACCATATGGTAGCGTCGGTGAAATGAAAACTTTTAAATTATGCGAAACAATACGGTGGAGCCTGCGGTCCTCTGCCGAATCGAATGCAACGTTGCATTGTCCCGATAACTGCATAGGGGGCGCTCGCGACTCCCCTGGGGTAAAATCAGGCTTCCGTCGCCCACGTAACACGTGTACATCTGTCAATATTGGTCTATTTATATCGGTTGACTCCATTAATGCCATTGAAATGGTCTCATTTCATGTTAAATGTGTGTGATGTTTTTATATATTGAATACCAATATTTTTTACCGAAACTGTTGAAGTTAGTGATGGTTCAAGTGTGGTTTTGATGCACCAGCACCAACGATGACGAATGCGTAAATTCTCTAGATCTGTAACAGTTGTTTAATATACTAGTTGGTTTATTTTACATTTTTGTCGATTGTATTATTCTGGAAAAACCCACATAGATTTTCTTTGTCGTTGTTATATGACGATTATATTGTTATATGATGATTATAATTGTAGTTTGATAAGCAAGGAATAGGTAGGTAAGTACACAATAGATAAGATAACTAAGAAATTTTGTTTTAAATTGTCCTCTCCCTGGCTCTACTCTCCGCGCGTTATCCTATTCACTTCATGTTCACTATTTCAAGTGGTCCCATATTTTTCTTTAAAACATTCTCTCAATATACAGGGTACACACAGAACTGGTACATTAGAAGTTTCTCATGTTCTACTATTCCTGTCACTTGAAATTTTGGAATTTGAATTTACTCGATCTTCAGCTGAAATATTCTCAAGTTAACTGTCACGTCCCTATAGACCCTATACCTATACTATATGTTTCCCTATATCTAAATATCACCATTTTTTAGTATTTTTGATTTACCTAATTGTTTGGTGATTTTTGCGGTTACTTTAAAATTGAAAATCTCGGTTATTAACTAAGCTTCATGATTGGTGGTTCAAAACTAGAAACATAACCAAATAAGACGATGTTTAGTTCATCATGATATCATGATATAGGGTGTTCAAAATTTACAACACAATAATTGAATTTTCAAACGTGAAAAACTCGATTTTGTCTAATGGAACCGATATGCCATTCCATAGGAAATCTTATTCCCTATCAATTAACATTAGGGTTCCCTATATCTATCTTTAATAGTTTTTGAGATATAAAAGAATGCAAACTAAATACAAAACGATTTCTTCTTTATTTATAGGAATGTAGCAACTTTGGAAAAGAAGGAAAATATACAAATATTGAAAAGGTCTGTTAAAACTAAAATATTATATTTGGGATATCTAACCTAAATTAAAACTTTATTATATTGTTCGAAATGTTGCCCGTTCTGCTCCAAATATTTTAAAACTCTTCGTTGTACCTCGGCCATTGTCTTCGGATTTCTTGTCGCTGACGTCCATTAATGGTGGCTACCAATCTGTTAGTCAATTCTTGTCGAGTATTAACTGGTGTGGAATAGACCTGACCCAAGTAATAAAAGTCTAATGGTGTTAAATCCGGTGAGCTTGGTGGCCACCGCCAGGGTCCCCTATTTCCGAACCACGTATCGTCAAACATCGGGTTAAGTTGAGTAGATACCACATGCCAAGAATGTGCAGGTGGACCGTTCAGTTGATAAAGCAGTTGCGTAAAATATTGAGGGGATGAGTTTCGCAAAAATTAGTCACACATCCACGGAAAATTTCTAAATATCTATCACTATTGAAGTTTTTGTTGTATTCGTATCTAATTTCGTCCCCCATTATTAATTCAGATTTGGTCTGATTGCTAAACAACATTGTAGAATTTTTATTAGTTATTAGTATGCTGGGGTAAGGATTGTTAAGTTCCTATAAGAATTTCCAGCTCGTGGTCATCGAGAAAGGCCTAATGTTTAATGAACAATTATCACCTATCAATAAACCGGATAATAGACTTTGCAATGTTCTCCATTTTGTCTGTATTTTCGGTTTTAAACATTATCTCTCAATAATTCGAGTGGTTGCCAACTAATATGGACGTCTTTCTACTGCTTTCGAGGAACACGAGCCGGCAATTCTTATAGAGAATTAATAAACGATGCGAAAGCAATACTAGTTGGAATTCACTCAGTTGTAGAGAATAGAGACTGATTAAAACCAAAAATACAGACATAAAATGAACACAGTTGATAATTCAATTCTATGATCGTGTCAATCGACCATCCGATAATAAGACTTAATAACAAATTGGTAAAAAGTAAAAAGGCGACAGTATTATTTTAAAATATGGGCGCATTAACGTGAAACAATGACTACGTAAATCTAGATTGAAAAAAATCTAGAAAAAGTTGGCAAACTTGAAACTTCTGTGATAACGAGCATCGACAACTAAATACAAAATTATTATACATATACTATTATAAGTAAACTCTTGAAAGCCGACACTTCTAAGTCAACTAATTAATAGTAATTGTTTTATATATGTATAAGCTCTATAGGATTTAGGATTTCCTAACATTTGTCTACTATGGTCTGTAAGCAGACCATAGTAGACAAATGTTTGAATGAACTCATGTCTGAAAATGTTTTGTTTGAACGCTAGAGAAAGTCGGAAGATGGAACCAATTTACAGACAGCATAGGGAAAATAGTGTGATGTATCATTGGATGACACTTTTAAAACTAAATAACATATGTCTGAATTATTTAACGTCTTTGTAAGAAGTTAATGAGAATCGTTTTGTAATTGTTGCACCAATTTTGTCCATCATTAATGCTTTCTGATCGTTAAACTAGTAAACTTTCACATTCAAATTATTTGGTTTTGTAGCTATTATGTCATACTTCACACTACCTACTTTCGCAATACCTAAACGGTGTCAGGTGTGTTTGTAGACGTGAGTTCGGTATCAAAAGTTGACTATTCAGTATACTTTATCTATGGTTTATATTTTTAACACCCAGTATATTTGAGATAATCAACTGCAGAAGTGCAAAAAGTTCGAAGTAATAAAAATCTTTATCATTTTTTGCTACAAAATATACTTATGGTATGTCATCGAATATCACCGAACAATTTGGGAATAGTTGGGTACAAAATCCAGGGGGGGGCAGGCACCCCCCCCCTTGCTCATATGGAACGGGGCCCCTGGCTACACCTGCCAATTATTTATACAACTTTTTCTGGTTAACAAATTCTTAACAGTATAGATAGTATAGATAGTGTTGATAAAATAAACGTCTTGTTGACTTAGATTTGAAAAGCGTACACATGTAGAGATTGTCTTTCTCAAAATGGTAAACCCTCCAATTTCGCGTGCAATTCGGCCAAATGACGTGTAAACAAGTTTCAACTTTATCAAAGGGCCGTTATTTCCCGTAATCTCCGATTTGGGCTTGCGTCGCCGTCTTGCTGGCGTCGCGCACCCTCTCCCCATCCCGTTCTTCAATTCCGCCCAATTGTCTTGGCGAACAAGTTTGTAAAATGAAATTTTCGTGCAAGGTTGACAAGTCATCTAATCGCGTGCGGAAAAGAGCCGAACTCCATACGTAGACGAGACGACGGGCTTCGCTCTGGATCTGCGCCCCTCACCCCAGACCCCGCTCTGAGGACGGCGGATTCTTTTTTCCCCGTCCTATTAGGAAGCCTTTCCTTTATTTCTTTCAATTTTCCCTTCATTCCGCGTCAACCTCTCCCGGGAATGCATTCAAACTCGCATGCGTTGTAAGCGTTGCATATATACGCAAGGTACGAAGCAGTAATGTTTCCTTTGGGATTGATTGACTTGAGCCTTTGATTCTCTGGCTATTGAATTACAACTTGGATTATTTTTAATTGGAATCGGGAATCGAAATGCCGATTGAAGTATATACCTAGTTATTTGAAATTGTAAGATTTGTTTTATTAGTTTAAGTGAATTTAAGCCATAGAAGCCAAGAATAAACTTGTTATTTTGTAATCTATCATCGTTCAGTGATATTTAAGAAAACACAAATAATGCATTTGTTGTATTGTCGCAAATACATTTTAAGAGTTTTGTAATATTTGGATTTGCCTTGGGCAAATACCCGAATATTTACCAATATTTACCGAATATTTATAGTGAGAAGTTATGTCGGTGTATTTGGGTTTTATTAACAACGTAATTGAGGGGCCTACAAGGAAAAGGGGTTTTAAATGCACTGTTTGTGGTTCTGGGATAATAAGCTTTACAATAAAACTGTATTTCGAAATTTGAGAAATAAGTTTGGAAAATTGTATTATTATTTTACTTTTATTCATAGTCGTAAAAAGATTATAACGAATCAAGGAGTCTCTAAATTTTATTGTTTACCTTATTTTTTGCACAAATGTACTTGAAACATATGTGGGTTTCAAATATGTTGGTGGTAAAATGGTTCAAGTGCATTTCTTTTATTAATATGAACCAAAAGTAAAGTATAACACAATTTTTGTATTCCTAATAGAAATATAATATAATGGCGTCATCGTTATGACTATACCAATAAATCATATTTTTCTTGTGTCCTTTTTTTCAGATATTGTTTCATTATGTGTTATACCTATATTTGTATAAAAGGCGTGATGGAGTG
Organism: Melinopterus prodromus; assembly: GCA_964023965.1. Classification (NCBI taxonomy): domain Eukaryota; kingdom Metazoa; phylum Arthropoda; class Insecta; order Coleoptera; family Scarabaeidae; genus Melinopterus; species Melinopterus prodromus. Next base: position 43,644,340 of record OZ030394.1, read on the forward strand.
GTGGAATATATTCTAACAATGTGATTGGGTTTCTGTACTTTTATTCTGATTGATGTTTTATTCAAAGGCTTAGTATAGAAAATCGGAAAGACGAGCGACCAACTTTTAAGGTTTAATATTACTTTTTATAATAGGACTAATCTTATATACAAACGCGTCTTTCGCATTTGTAATAAACGAAATGGCAAATTACTCTCCACTTTATGTGTCATCGGTATCTTTTTTGAGTCCTTTATTATTTCATAAAATGGTAGACAGGAGCAAACATCGTCTTTGGTCATATTATACACAGAAAATTTATTGATTTGCCTTTTATTACGATCTCCCAAACTGCACAATCTGATAAAAAATTTGAGGAATTTGCCTTTTCTTTCCTAAAACTACGGTCACACTTCGTTGATCCTGGACATACATACATGGAGTATGTATGTCCAGGATCAACGAACTTAGCCGATATAACTTAATCTCTGTTATATTGGTGACTTCAATACTCAAACTAAATAATTTACAAAAGTTGTTATTTTTATTTTGACGTGTGTAAGAATTCCTGTATGCAACAATATTTAGTAAAATATACTTCAGAAGTGGTTAATAACGGCGACGGCAGTGCCTATTGCAAATCAAAAAAAGTTGTAATTTTTTTAGAGGTTTTTACTTTATCATACGCAGTATGGTAAAGTATTGTAATCGTGCCGAAAAAAAAATTGGGATTTTAGCGGAAATAGGTCTTTTTGGGTCCCCGGAACATTTTTGACCAAGGTCCAAAAAAATGTCTGTGTGTGTGTGTGTGTGTGTGTGTGTGTGTGTGTGTGTGTGTGTGTGTGTGTGTGTGTGTGTGTGTGTGTGTGTGTGTGTGTGTGTGTGTGTGTGTGTGTGTGTGTGTGTGTGTGTGTGTGTGTGTGTGTGTGTGTGTGTGTGTGTGTGTGTGTGTGTGTGTGTGTGTGTGTGTGTGTGTGTGTGTGTGTGTGTGTGTGTGTGTGTATGTGTGTATGTGTGTACCCGATTTTTGGGACGACGGTTCCGGAGAAACTACTAAAGGTATCGGGACGAAAGTTCATATTTAGAAGTTTCATGATTAAACTTAGAGCTGAAAAGCTTTTGGTTCAAAAGGGTCCAAAGAAACTGGCTATTTACTCTTAGCATTTTTCAACGATTTTGCAAAAAAAACGTCATTTCTGTAATTTGGTCAAAATAGATAAATAATAAATTAAAGTAGAAGAAATTTGGTATAATTTATGTCTATAACATTTTTTGGTAAAATTAATAGTTTAGCTTCAAGAGCAAATTCTATTTGATCGAGATCGGTCGCATCTGCATTAATATGAAAGTACATAGTAGCCTGGATTTGACAAATATTTATTTGTGCTGTCACCACAGAAATGTCTATGGCTGTCACACTCGGAAACAGCTGATTTCATCAGAGGTTGGAGAACCGCTATGGAAAGTTGCCGCTCTAGTGCGGCAACGTACAAAATACAAAATTAAAATAAAATAAGGTCACCAATTTTATTGTTTATTGATAAGAAATATCAACCCGTTGTTATATCTAATTGTAAAAACGATAAATTGAGAAAATTGTAAATAAGGTATAGCGATGAGTGTAGTTATATTTTAGTATGTTGGTACGGATGTGACATCTACTGTGTCATGAACGAATATGAATCTGTCAGAATTTTAATTAGCTTTTTAAACTTGACGTTTCGTAGAAGTGGTATCAAACTAACATTTCCTGTACAGAAATATAACCATTTTTTATTTTTTTTAAATGCGTATTTCTCAAAAAGCAACACAAAAAACGTTGATGTCACTCCTGCCGAAAACTACATAGCGCGACTCGCTCACATGCGACGGCGACGCTCCGCCATCGGTGACGTGCCGCATCACCGCTCGTCGCGCTATTCCGTACTTTCGGCACTCGTGAGATAAATAACTATTATTCTGCCAGTAGGTAGTGTCAAATGCTGATGTTTTGACAATACCTACTATTGATACTATTGACAATCAAAATATCTGTCAAATCCTGGCTAACTAGTTTAATTTTAATGCAGACACCATTTATCTCAATCAAATAGATTCTCATGCAGCTAAACTATTAATATTATATTTTGTATGATAAAGTCATGTGCCTGGCCACATCAGATTTTGTTTTGTAATATCAGGGCTCATGTTAATTTATCACACTATTTAACCACTTGCAAACAAGCTAGGAAGCAGCAACAACATTAACGTTTTATGACACTAGCGCGGACGCTATCATGTGACTTAACTATCGTATACTGTTGGCAGTAAAATGGGTTTAAGTACACTTGAATCCTTTTCCCACTAACACTATTAGCAAATATTTGAATAGAATTTTAAAGACCACATAAAAATGGTACTAAGGGAGATGAAATTTACATGAAATATTTTTCCCCCAAAATAAGGTATCTTTTAAGTGTAGAATACTGTACTTAACTCATTTTTTAAGTGCATTCGCCTTTTACTTCCTAGCCCCTCAATTGTTACACCCAAAATTTCAAAAATTGTCAAGAATTTGTCTTTAGCTCTTTATTATGGATATCATAACAATGCTTAATCTTAAAAGCACAACAATAGCTTTCTGCAGTTACCGTATACATATTTAAGCGTGCACTAAACTGTTTAATATTAAAATTAAGTGATAATATTTAAATTAAGACGTAGTATATTTCAATAAAACCTGTGCAGAAATCAAGAGGTTTTCATTCGCTTAATTTCAATATTAATTCTCTACACAATGGATCTAATCAATTAATTGTTTAAATTTGGTTAAAAAAAGCAATAATGATAAATAGCCAAAATTTAGGTGTTTACCCGTAGTCTGGGTAAATATCTGAGTAAATACTCACTTTATAAGTTCCTACCCTTCGGATATTTGCCCGCACCCGATCACTGACGGTTATCATTACAAAAATCGAATAGGATCCTATAAAAGGAACCAAAATTAGTCGAAAGAAGGAAGTCCGTTGTTCTTGCGAATTTCTTTTATTTTATGAGATATAAAACGGTTTAATTGAGAGAAAATTCAAGTTGTCTGTTTACGGTTGATAAGTAATAGAATACACCTGTGGGTTTTCGAACTTTTCGAGTAAGACTCTCGCAATGTGACGTTCATTTCTTCATTTTTTGACAATCATTTATTTGTGAAATTTGTTGATACCTCAGTTGTATCGTCCGTTATTCTGTTTTAACTGCCTCGGCGATGTAAAATTTAGGCTCTATAATGTTTTTTCTACAAATCAATGTCAATAAAAAAAAGGTAATTATTTAGCAAATAAACTGCTTCCGGGTTATATTTGTTAATGCTGACTTCCGCCAACCATGTTGCTCGCTTCTTCAAAGCTAATTGAATGCTGAAGACCTACAAAGAAAATCTCCCTTATATACCTGTATTTACACCTCACTGCGCACATCTGGAGCTACCGCTTCCACGTGCTTTTCCACCTGACCGCGTTAGGATCGATTTCGACACCCTACTAATGTCAGTACCATCCTCGCGATTGGTGTTGTTAGGATGTTTGTAAATTTCGATTGCTTCTCTAATAAGCCTTCGATGATTGTTACCCACCCTTGCCAACATCTTCACGTCATCGAAAATCATTGTATGTCCCGACTCATGGCAGTGTTGAGCAACAGCGGACTGTTAAATCTTGCGTACCCGGGTGTCTCTACTGTGCTCCTTGACTTGACATTCGATACTTCGTCCTGTCTGTCCTACATAGCATGTTCCGCACTCACCTGCTGTCTTGTATACCCCTTCGTTCTTCAGGAGTGGTGTGATATCCTTTGGGTTAGGCAAAAGATCCTTTACCTTAGCTGGTGCTCTGTACCTTACCGTGATACCTGATTTCTTCAGTAATCTACCGATTCTTTCTGAACCCCTTGGACTCTTTCCGCTCCTCTGAGACTTGCGATTTTCTTTGTGTGATACCCCGTATGTCGGACTTGGTGTATCCATTCTGACGTAGGACCCACTCCAAGTGTAATTATTGTTCGCATATAATTTACTAAATACTGCAGTATTTATGGTCAACTTCGCCCAAACTGAGGCTACTGATGCTAAACTACGGGTTTAGTCGTACACTAGTTGGGAGTCGATCCTATAATTGATTGGGGACCTTCTCTGTTAATCTTAAAATATTCACTCATCGATTCTGGTCATTGTTAGTTTCAACGTAATTTTGGCGGAGGCGCCTACATATACAAAAATTATTCGATTTGGACGAGCAATCAAATAAAATATAGTCTAAATTCGCATTCGAAATCTCTTTAATACATTCCCTTTGTCTCCGTTTCTCGCATTCTACCGGGAACGGTCCATTTTAGGCTGTTGCGAGACCGTAAAATCCCACAAGCAATTTAAATCGCGATTGTTTTACTCCGATTTTTTGCTTTCGGGCGCGTTTTTCGCTTATACCGGCACCGCTAAACCTGGAAATCTCCGTGTCATGTCCGGACCGGCTAGATTACTGTTCCTTGCGTGATTTTAATACCCGCGCGACGAGCAATTTTTTTCGGCTATTCCCGATGCGACGCCGACGCGATTACTATAAATCACCGACGTGCCGGTATTATATTGAAATGTACTGCGGCAATGCAGTAAAAGCTTATGTAATGGATGATTTTGCGAGGGGGTCGCTGTCGCCGCCGCCGCAAACGGCGCGCGCGCGATCCGGGGGCCGTAGGGGGCAGCCACGTCCGTCCTGCCGTTTTAATAAAAGCAGGTGGTTGAGGAGATGACCGCCAGCGGTGCTTGTCACACTGCCAGCGCCAGATGTCCCCGCTGACGCTCACTTCTCCGCACGAATGAATATCAAATTCGCATATTGGATACCGTCAAAGTCAAATTCCAGTTGAGGCAAGTTGGTGCTACTGGCACCGGCTCTTACCTCGCCGACGTCTTGGCTGCATTGATTAATACATTAAATAAAAATAATGGAGAAAAACAAGGTAATCGCTAGTTTATTTGCAAGCACCCCCCCACGTGTGCCAGTAATTGCAATTCATGATGGAGATCTAGACTTTTGCACTCACGAATTGGAATCCAACTTCAACAGGGCTGTGCAGTATTATTTTACTTCCTTCAGACGTGTTAATTTCCCCGTCATGTTAGGTTTTAACCCTGAAAAAAAAATATTTTAGGTGTAAAATTTAATAATTTCTAACCTAATTTCTGGTTTAAAAAGTTCTTGAGTGATTAAAAAAGGTGTGAACACGCTGTTCAGGAACTGAAGATATAAATCTACCTTTAAATTTAACTAAAAAAAAGCCCAGATATTTGATTGTTCAAAATACAGCACAGTAAATTGGTCTTAAAATGGCATTAATATTGGCATCCTACCGTAAAATACGTGTTATCTTGTGTCCACCAACTGCTATTGTGTGAACAAACAGTTCTATTTGACGTAAATATTGCCTCGTCTATCCATAGAATATTAACAAAAAAAAATCTGTCCTCTTCTATTCCCCCCTCAAACCAGATGGCATACACATCAATGGCATCAGTTCTGATGTCATACGTATGGTACTGATGCCATAGTTTATTTCCTTTAGTGTACTTATAAATTTCGAATATTTTTAAAGGTACTATTGTTCAGTATTAGTATGTTATGTGCAGTTTTATTATGTTATGTTGATTTCCTGCATTAGGTGTGACAAGCAATTTGTGGAACCGAAGTCGTTCTATGCTCGATTGCCGCTTCCAACACTGGTAAACTTGCTTTATTGTTTTCGGCAATATATTTTTTGTGGTGTTTCTTAAAGAGATTTTCAACAGACCCAGTCTCCTTGAATTTTCTGATTATCCTAGAAATGGTTGAATGGGCAATTTGGTTGTCCGACTGTTTTTCATTGAAAGTATCAGCAGCAACGAGATAATCGCTTTTCTGTAGATGGATAACTACTATTATAAACAAATCCAAAGTCATTAATATTAATTGATTTAAAAGTAAGTCACGTATTAGTTATTGTATGATCTATTATTATCTACAGGGTGAAAAATCAACTTTACATCAAGAAAATCAGTAATTTTGCGATAGTTCTCAATAAACATTAGTTATTATACTAAAATAATCAAAAATGTATTCAAATTTCTAAAACATAGATTAAAGCAAACATTTTAGTGTAACTTGCATTGACTAATATTAGTCATAAAAAACAACAGAACATTTCAAGTTAGGCGGCTGTGACTTCATATTGGAATATAATTTAAACTTCTAAACAACATTTCCAAATTAAGTTTATCGATAATAATAAAAAAAATCTGATGTGGCCAGGCACATGACTTTATCATACCATATATTAATAGTTTAGCTGGATGAGATTCTATTTGATCGAGATCGGCCACGTCTGCATTAAAATAAAACTACTAGAACTAGACAGATATTTTGATTATATTTACAGTATGTACTGTCAAAACATCAGCATTTGACACTACCTACTGTCATTAGAATCACAATATCTGACAAATCCTGGCTAAGTATTTTTTTATGATTTTTTTTTTGATATTTTTTTGGTCATTTATACCTTGTGTTTCTGGATAGCTTTTCTTTTAATTTACCTTCAAACTTTATGCTATGTTTTGATTTTTTGGTCATTTCTCTTATTTTTGTAAAGTATCAAGTTTATTATGTTTCTTATATATTAGTGCTTGTTGTAACATTGTCCTTAATTTGGTTCGCTGTTGGGCAATTTTATTATTATTATTAACTAGTTTTAATACTATAGTGTTTTAATGCAGTACGAGCGATCTTGGTGAAATAGAATTTGCTCATGCGGCTAAACTATTTATTTGTCATAGTCATAAATTATTCAGAATTTCCTCTACATTAACTTATTATTTAACTATTTCGACGAAATTCCAGAAATAGCGACTCAAAAATGTTTAGGGGACCCAATAGGACATACCTCCGCTAAAATCTAAAAAAAAAAATTTCGCCACGATTAGTGTCCTTTTTTTATAATAAAGTAAAAAGGTTGTTGATTATGATGATTACTATATTATATTGGCTTCTAGCATACTATATTTTCGGGTATTACCACGTCTTCAGTGCTAACTACAAAAGATCGTAAAAAATTATGCTCAATATTACAAATAAGTTTTAATGTTAACATACCGTCTTACAATCTTTCTTGCATTTATTCGCGAAAACAACAACATTGCTATCCGTACTTGAAATACACATTGACTTTTGAACACCAAGATGTATTGTTTCACATAGCGTACGTGCGCGCGTGTTTGATCACATTCTCCATACATTTGCGTGTTGAATTGACGTTTCGCAACCGCTGACGTTCTGAATACTGTCAAAAGTTCAAAATATCCTGGCTACCAACTATTAATGCAGATACGATTTCGATCAAATAGAATTTACTCTTGCAGCTAAACTATTAATTTTACCAAAAAATGTTATAGACGTAAATTATCCAAAATTTCCTCTACTTTAATTTATTATTTATCTATTTTGACGAAATTACAGAAATGGCGGCTCATTTGCAAAATCGTTGAAAAATGCTAAGAGTAAATACCCAGTTCCTTTGGACCCTTTTGAACCAAAAGCTTTTCAGCTCTAAGTTTAGTCATGAAACTTCTAAATATGAACTTTCGGCCCGATACCTTTAGCAGTTTCTCCGGAATCGTCTCCACAAAAAACGGGTACACACACACACACACACACACACACAGACATTTTTTTGTACCTTGGTCAAAAATGTTCAGGGGACCCAAAAAGACCTATTTCCGCTAAAATCTCAATTTTTTTTTTCGGCACGATTACAATACTTTATAATACTGCGTATGATAAAGTAATAAAGGTACTTTACTCTAATCACAAATTCATATATTCTGAATCGCTTGGTATATGGTACCGAAATTGACATATTTGACTGTTGCCGTGTTGGTTTTATACAAGCCGCCAACTTTTATAAAGTATAAAATTTTCTGAGAGATGGATAATAAAAACTTTTCCATATGATGCGGACTCTCCTGGATACACTGTATAAACAAAGGTCATAAATATGCGACACACAACAAAATGAATTCACAGAGAATTGCTATAGAGATGGAGAGTGCAATACAGGGGCATTCTGATAAAAGAAAACTCAGAGACTGCTAAAAAATGAAGAACGTAAATATAAACAATACCTAATAAACAAATCCAAGAGCGAAATTAATAGTAAAACCACAGAGGAAAACAATTAAAAAGTTCAGAACACAGATTGAGCAGGAGAATACAATCATGGTGAAAGCCGACGAAGGGACAGGTATATTACTAACGTACAAATCAGAAAATAACAGAAAGATAGAAAAATTCCTAGACGAAAATGGTTACATAAAAATCAGCAAGAATCCTTTAACAAAAATTATACAACCAACGAAGGAATGCATTAACTAAAATAGAGAAACACTTGAAAAGTATAAACGTTATGTTAAACACCTTATACCAATGAACCCTACCATACCACAACTGTATTGCCAACCAAACTTACATAAACAAAACATACCCATCAGACCTATTGTGTCACTGGTAAATACACCTACTAACAAAATCGCAAAGGAAATATTTCGAATGCTGAAGGACCACATGGAGTATAAAATGAACTACAATATTCAAGGACAGGACACTAAAGGGGTTGTAATGATATCTTTCGACGTCACAAGCCTATATGCTAAAGTACCCAAAAAACAGATGAGAAAAATATCAAGAGACATATTAGAGAAGGAAAACCTACTGCGGAATGGCATAGACAATCTCGCTAGCATTATAGAACACCACATCAACACTAATTACTTCACGACCAATGAACATAATTACATAATAATGGAAGGGGTACCAATGGGATCACCTCTCTCAGGATTCTTGGCAAACTTGTACCGGGATCATATAGAACAGAAATACATAATAAACGAGAACAATCCACAGCATCAAAACATACGGTTTTGGAGGAGATATGTGGACGACGTATTCTGCTTATGGAGGGGCTCAGAAAGACAACTAGCTAAATTTCACGACTTAATAAACGACATACACAGTAATTTAAAGTTTACAATAGAGAGGGAGCAAAACAGCCTAAATTATCTCGACCTAATAATCCGAAGAAACGCAACTGAATTTAAGTTTGAGATTTTCAGAAAATCAACCACATGCTCTGCAATTATTCCTAACAACTCACACCATCATCACACCCAGAAATTAGCAGCAGTACGATCATACATACATAGAGTACAGACCATAACAATCACGAAGGAAAACTACAGAAAAGAAATACTAATAATTAAACAGATAGCTGTTGAGAACCACCCAAAGATCTACCCAAAGATCGTGGATAAAATAATAAATAGTAGGCACATGAAACATGACATACTGAACAGACAAGACCAAGAAATGCAAACAACATATACAGGACTTACATACGGAGGCAACATTTCTGCCAAGATAAGAATAGTACTACATAGATACCAAATAACATGCTCCTTCAAAACTACTTCTGTGGTATATAAAAGATTAAAAGATAAAAATCCGACAAACAAGATGGAACAAAGTGGAGTGTGCAGTTTGAAGTGCAACGAATGCGATGGTATTTACGTAGGTCAGTGCGGACGTAAACTGCGATTGAGAAACTCACATCTAATTTCGGAAAACATATGCTAGAAACAGGACACAGAAGCACGGACGACAACAATATCAAATTGATTCACAAGGCATACAAGGGAAGAATGTTAGATCTTTTGGACGCCTTTCAAATAGAAAAACTCGAGCGTGAACGGAGGCGCACTATTCTGAACGGTCAACTCCAGCTGACTGTGCCTCCCATCTATCGGTACCTGTGGAAATGAACCAACAGTATGCAAACATGATCTGTAGTTAGGGTTACCATATTTCCTCGAGTAAAAGAAAGGACACCGAAAGTTTGGGAAACAGGGGGGCATGGGCGCCCGCAGAGAGTAGCAAGGGGGTGCACTTGCACACCTCTAGATTTTGATATAACCCCGAGAAATATCTGATTGATAACTAGTGTTAAAACATTCAACATTTAATTAAAAAAATAAAAACAAAATAATAGAACTTAATAATAAAATAATTAATAAACCTCGGAATTTACACATAAAAATTTAGGGAGGTTCAATTCCAAAAAAAAAACAGAAACAAACAAATGACAACTGATTATGTTGTCAATTTTTGCAAAACTTGCAAGAACAGCGCAATAGATTCAAATAGGTTTGCTATTCGAACGGACATTATCGCCATTTAGGGCTAGTTATCTATGGGATACAACTCCGATCGTCGAAGGGCTACTAGGTCTTTTAATAACCAACAATTTAGGGTATGATAGAAACTTATACAATGATTTTTCCAGAGTTATAAAAATTTTGCACCAGCACATGTTTGAAATACGTTTACCATTCGAACAGACATTATCGCCATTTAGGGCTAGTTTTACATGGGGAAAAACACCGCTCTACGTCTTTTAATTACCTACAATTTGAGGTATGATAGAAATTTAGGCAACAATTTCTCCAAAAATTATAAAAAAATTTCTTTAGCAACTGTTAGAAATGCGTTTGCTATTTGAACGGATATTATCGCAATATAAATGTTGTTGTTCGTGGCGCAAAACTCCGAGCGTCGAAGGGCAACAATGCAACAAAAATGCAACAATTTTTGCAGAAGGTATAAATATTTTTCTGTAACGATTCGCCTGTTAAATCAAAAGCGCAACGGTAACTCTGGTTTCCGTTAACCGTACTTTTTTGGAGTTAACCCAACCCATGGCCGGCGTTCGTTTTGCACCCCCCTGGAAATATTTCTGCGGGCGCCCATGCACGGGCGGCGGGTGTTTCTCAATGGAAATACATTCAGATGAAAATAAACTGAACTTTTTATACGTTCATTCATGTATGTTAAACAGTGCACAACATCAACACAGTTAGCAATAATACATTTGGTTACATACGTAATCCAAATAGTTCTAATAAAGAAAAAACACCTTTATTATTAGATTCTCGGAAACATTTTAATGGGAAGTTTGAAATAAATTCGTTAAAGAATAATAACAAATATCAAAGGATCATTTAAAGTAATGCATTAATTAAAATTGCAGAAATATTTATATTGGTAGTCCTTCGAAAAAAAAAAAACATTACTTGAAAATGGTTATTAGTTAACACTTACAAATTTCAATGTAAATTCAGAAGTCAAAGAGAAAATAAGGACAAGGAAAAATAATGATCTCCGTTCTAAACAAACACTAAACAATAACTTCGAGATGCACTACAACGACCGTCCGCTCTGACGACTTAAAACAATGTGATATAATTGTTTAAAATATTTCCCTAGAAACACAAATATCCCGAAATTGCAAGCACTCAACAGTGCATATAAGAATTGGACAATTCTCAGAAAATATTCGAGAGAACATCGCTCCAACAGTATGGTTTTTCCGGATATTCACTTCGTAGAAAGGTTGTTTAGGAGAAACAAATTTTTTACCCCGCTAATTTCAATGCGCTCTAGAAAATAATTAATTGTAGTATGAAACTATACAGTACCTTTCTTTTGTCCGGTATTAAGTTATATTATGATTTTGTTAAAAAAGAGGACATTTCGGGGAAAATCGGAAAAAGATACCGGACCCGGACATGTCCCCTAAAAAAGAGGACTTGTCCGGTTAAAAGAGGACGTCTGGTAACCGTATCTGTAGTGTACTACTTTACCAACTTTCGAAATTGTTTATTTGTCAGTACGTTCTTAGTGATTGCCCCTTTTACAATGTTAACTATTTATTTCTAAATTGTTATTTTATATTTACACCTATTTTATGGTGTTTGTCAGTTTTTAACATGTATGTGAGTGTGCCTACAGTTTTATTTTATCTTTTTAACAGGTAACTGATTTTTACTTCTTAATGTTAAGTTAATTGAATTTGTATGTGTAATAAGGTGGGTCGAAACGGCCCGTTTTTTATTTTTTATTTTAAAATTAGAGGCGCTAACCTGAAAAAGTTGTGTATTGATGTCTCAGGGTTCCCTAAAAAAAATGGGATATTTTTAACAAATTTTAACCGGGCCCATGGGCCCATTTTTGGGCCAAATTTTTTTTTCATAAAGTTTTGTGGCGCTACCGAAAAAAAATTTTCTTAAGGGCTTCTCAATACTGTAACAAAAACTTGACAAAAAAAAATAGGTATTAACCAGCCCCACGACCTCTAACGCAGGCGAAAGTTTTCAAAAATATGCTTTTATTAAATTTTGTGCAGCCTTTCGCTTGATTTAGTGATTTATAATTAAAAATGGAATTATATATCGCCAATTCAACCCAGAACACACCACGCGGAGGTATCTGCACCAAGAGTTCGTCCCATTTGGAGACCATCCCGCCCTTTTTTAAAGCAAATTACGGTTCATTCCTTTGTTATCAAAAATTGGTAGAATTTGTCGGCCCTCTAATTTTAATCTAATGTAACCATCTCTGGATGACTCACCACAAACGTTACTAGAAGCTTCAGTGACTATTTTTACATACCGTTCCACCGCCTGTGTGTGACACGGAAATTTGTCAAAATTTATGTTTTCTTTTCCGGTAATAATATTATCCAAAGCTCTGTTTGATATTTTAAAGGTTAATGGTGGTTCGGTGATCATAGTTTTCTGCCAATCTATCAGGTCTGTGTAATCATCAGCATTGAAATTAATAAGTGGTACCCTAAAAACTCTGACCGTTTTAGAAGTTTGCATCCTACATTCTCTAATCCTTCTTGCAGCTAACTCTCTTATGTGTGGGCGTGGGTCGCTGAACATTGCCAAAAGTAGGTTTTCGGGATGGGCAAAATATGCATTGTCGGGAAAGACTTTGTCAATGATATTTTTGACCTTATCCGGGAAATCTCTTGAAGCATATATAGCTTTCCACAGGTGTCTCACTCGCCAATATGTGGTTTTGTTTTAATTTCGAACCAAATAGGTACCTTTAAAATAAATTCGGTTAGAATAACTAGATTTTTAGTAGCGATATAAAGGCGTAGCACTCTATTGGCTGTAGTAAGCCACCATGTGACATCTTGCCTGGATCTCTCTTTGCCACATTAGGAGTAATGGTTCCATTTTCAATGCCTACGCAAATCCTATACAAGTACTGCTGATCTGTACTTAAGTCGCCTGGTTCGAGCTGAGGAAGATGCGATTTTATTGGTTAAAATTTTACAACTGGCATGTATTGATAATGTTTTAAAATGGCGCCAATTGGTCCCGAAAAGCTGTGAGGTCCCTTGGTATCGCCATCTAAACTTTGCAATAAATGCCTGAAGGGTAGCTCATTGGCATGGAGCAGACATATGCACCAGTGAAAAGGCCTTTTAATGTCATTTTCTATTAATCGAATTATACCTCCCTTCCACCCAGTATTTACATTTGTACCTCAATGACCTGACTAAATAGCAAGCTAGCGAGGACAAGCATATACGAGCGGCACTCAATAAATAATATTGAAATTTTCTGCATTGGAGCGTAAACTATTACATCATGGGACTTTGGGCCCGGCAAAAAATGGTTTTGTTTTTAATAAGTTTTTTGTTTATTTATCATTGGGACAACGAGTAGTTTACTCACTAGCGCCATCAAATCAAAATATTTTTTTTTGTCATTTTGAGGGCCGATGGGCCCGGTTAAAATTTGTTCGATTAGATCTATTTTTTAACAATACTTTTGTTTTCCTAATTCACAACTTTTCTTTAGTAGCGCTCATAAAAAATTGAAAAAAAAATTTTTCGACCCAGCTTAATGTGTAATTTGCAGAGGAGTCTGATGATGAATAAAAGAAAAGTAGTCACTCTCAAGTTTAAATAAAAACCTTACACGTGTAAATAACGGAAATCAAACATTTCACAAAATACTTGATATTTTTCGGAAATGAACCGTGAAAAAAATACAATGAAGGTTGATTACGACTAAGACCCGGTCCTACAAACTATCTGTCATCGTCCTGTTAAGTTGGCAAGTAAATTCTGGAGGAACGTAGCAAGTATTTGTCTACGCTAGTCGTTCTCAGCCTAGCATGTCTGCGCGTATCAGCCCGATACTCACCGAAAGAAATTGCTAGCTAAGTTCCACCTTAATTCCGTTGGAGAGTTGGTAGTGGCGGCTCTAAATGACGAAAATAAACTGGTAACTTTTTTTTTAGAATCACTGATGAATTTCGCCAAACGGTAATCAATTTATCCTACCTACTATTCGAAATGGAAATCGTAACTTCAATCTCAGTAATGCATTCGATTGGCACCGATGTATGTCAAAAAACGGACACGTGTGTGAAAACTGTGTGAAAGGACTAAGTAATTACTACATGAAAAGCATGTAGTTGAAATTTACGTAAAAGCTAAACGCGGTTGGCGCGGACTAAAACATCAAAGATATGCACAGCAGACCACGTTAAAAGCTAAAGCCCGTCAAAAAAGGAATATCAACGTAAATGAGCAAAAAACCAATGGGTGGGTTGTGAATAGTTGCTTAGGTCAAATATTGAAAGTAATAATAGCAATTTTAAAAAATAACGTATTGTATAACAACATAAAAATGAAAGAAACAATAATAATAATCGACAACAGATCCTAAAATCATTATATTGTGAGAGCTACATAAAAAACGTATTATAAAAGTTTCGGTGACTCTTTTCGTTTTATTCTGTCTTTAGCTGTTTGACAGCTTGCAGTGACTATGAATTTGAACTTGCTAATTTGTTGATTGATAATTTCTTTGTTAATAGTTTTTCGGTTTCAATTGGCATATAAACTATAATATTTATACATATTCATACTAATGTTGATTACAATTATCAATAAGGTGCGCTATTCTTCCACTGTGTCAATTTTCGACTTTATCTTTTGACATTATCGCTATTGGCATATTTAACGTGGGAAAGAGAACAGATGGACGTAATAATCCTGCCGTCGGATCTTAGACTACAAGGAAATAAACTCACACCGTTATACCTTTTGATAGTATGACCACGCAGTCTACTTTCGTCATGTTTTTGAAGCGAATACGAGCCTTCTCGAATTGTTAGGTGAGACGGAGTGGGGGTATCAGCGAGTGCCCTCTGATGCTATGAGCAACTATGAGCTAAGAACAATAACCTACGCGCCACGCCCATACATTCCAAACACAGGCCAACCGCCGATATCCCCACTAAGTCTCACCAAACCATTCAAAAAGTCTCGCATTCGCTTCAAAAAGATGACGAGAGTAGACTCCCTGGTCTCGTTTTGCAGACTATTTATCATATTTACTATTACTATTTATCATACATAGGGCGGGTTTATCAATTGCGGTTTAGCGGAGTTTAAGTAAAGTATTAGTTAGTTAGGCTCCACATATCCCCCATATGGAGCCTAGTTTAACGATAGTTTAAGTTAAACTTTGCCAGACCGCAATTGAAAAACCCACCCTAAGTTGATAACGTATTGTAATCATGACAATTTTTTTTCAATCTAGCTTTCTTTGTTCAAAGGAGCTCAAAGAAACTGGATGTTTACCCTAAGAATTTCAAAATGAGCCGCCATTTCTGCAATTTCGTCAAAAAGGTTAAATAAAAAATTTTAAGTAGAGGAAATTTTGTATAATCTAGACATAGATCAACCGCTGATGTTTTGACTATACCTACCGTCAATAAAATCAAAATGTCTATCGAATCCTGGATAAGTAGTTTTATTTTAATGCAAACACTACCGATCTCGATCAAATAGTATCTGATGCAGCTAAACTATTAATTTTATTGTGCCTGGCCACATCAGATTGTTTTTTAATATAAACATATTCAGATCTCATGGTCAACCTACGAGATGATTCTTATATGTTGAAAAGCAGTGTCAAACGCTGATGTTTTGACAATACCTAGTGCCAATAGAATCAAAATATCCGTCAAATCATAGTTTTAGTTTAATGCAGATACGACCGATCTCGATCAAATAGTCTCATGCAGCTAAACTAGTAATATAAAAATAAAATACAACCCTATTTTGCATCAAGACTGTGGTGCGCAATACAGAGAACTGTCAAATTCAGATGTTAGCATTCATCCATAGTTCACTACGCTGATTTTGATCAATACCCCTGTCTTTTCTTTCTAATTCCCTGATTTAACGACATTTTCACGCATCGGTTTTCAGCGAAATTACGAGTATTCGGTGTCATTGTAATCGGAAAAGTGTTATCTAATGAATAATCATAGGGTAACCATAAAGTATACGGTAAAAAATAATCATTGGCCAAAAAGCAAAATCATGCTAGAGAGCGCGCCAGTAATACAATATAGACCAAAAACCATTTAGTCAGGTTTTATGTTCATAGCAGTCTAGAATAATAAACAAAAAGGTTATTTTCTCACCGCCATGGTTAAGCAAATTTACAACTGAATAATTTTGTAGTCAGATGGTCATCCTGATTGAAAACATCACACAAATAATACAGGGTGCCAGTTAAAGTTCAATGATTGTCATTTCAGGAAAACCCATAAGTGAGAATATCCTAAAAGAGGCAAGTTGTCTATTAGCACTTCACAAAAGTTCATTCGTTCGGCGGTTTATTAGTATTAGTGTAGGTTGTCAACACTGCACGCTTTTGCACCTTAGTTTTATTATTTCTGCAAAAAGAATCAAATGAAAATGGGCCTTCAGAAAATACACTGCGCGACAGAGAAAACGGGCCATCCGAAAAATGTACGTAATTATCCACCTTTTTAAATATTGCTTGTTTTTATTGCAATTAATCTGTTGTATATTGATTCAGTAATTCTTATAGCATATCGTCCTGCGCTTGCTTGAGATACAACTGGAAACTAAGCAATAATTGGAGACTTTTGAAATTTAATGAGAAAATACACTTACAGTTTATCTTACAAGAATTTGAACTAAAGAGGCAAGAACTGGCAATAATACAGTTGTCAATACGGCTCAATATTGCTTCCTCTATTCTGGTTGACACTCCTCATTCGATTTGGCATTGTTGCAGCAGGTATGCGGCGTCTTACACGCCTTTTGAGCTGGTCCCAAATGTGCTCAATAGGATTAAGATCCGGGCTTTGACCAGGCCAGTCCAATTTTGTAATACCCGCTTCTTCAAGGTACTGTGTTGCTATCCTTGCCATGTGTGGTCGTGAATTATCTTCCATTAACAGAAAACCATCGCCAACAAATCTAGTGTAAAGCATCACATGCTCTGCGTGGATCTCGGCTATGTATCTTCTGGCTGTTAATCCGCCTCTGTTAATCAGAACGAAGCCGTGTGTGCCGCAAAAGAAATTCCTACCCAAAACATTACATAGCGTTCGCCAGCTCTTCTGTATACCTTATTTCGACCATCTTTGCCATAAAGACAGATTCTGCACTCATCCGTGACCAATACCCTTTTCCAGTCTTCCACTATACAATTAATGTGTTCGCGGGCGAATGGAAGTCTTCGTCTTCTTTTATGAGGTGCAGTAAGCAAAGGGCCTGTAACTGGACTGCAAGCTGTTAAACCACTCCTTCAGCTTGCCGAAGACTGCCTTGGAGCATTCTAGCGGTTTTCGTTTGATCTCTCAATGCAGATATCATGATAAAGCGATCTTTTCTGGCTGTTGTTTTCTTCTAGCACCCGTACCGGGCTGTCGCTGATAACAACCAGTTTGAAGAAACCGTTGGT
Organism: Melinopterus prodromus; assembly: GCA_964023965.1. Lineage (NCBI taxonomy): Eukaryota > Metazoa > Arthropoda > Insecta > Coleoptera > Scarabaeidae > Melinopterus > Melinopterus prodromus. The sequence goes on from OZ030394.1 coordinate 43,662,029, forward strand.
GTGTTCTTTGCGGAGTCGAGGGCCTAACATTAAGTTGTCTAGCAACCTCCCGTTGACTTACTCCATTTTCCAGCAAATGTCACGATCTGCACAGCTTTTCGATATTTTTCATCCATTATGACGGAATACACTAAGGCATGTGTAGTACTAACATAACCACAACATAACCTTAAAACGTATTGCTCATCTACGCACAAGAATAGCTTGTCAAAATATCGCTTCCTAGAAACATGTTTAAAGAGTATGTCACAATTTCATGACTGTATAGATTTTTTCCGTTCCATGAATTTGTTTCTTTTGTTAACAGGGTCGTCAGTCTGTTGAGTATACATTAGGGTGGTCGAAATTTATACCTTGCAAAATCATCTTCTTTGCTGGAGGGCAACGTGCCGCCTCCACCACAATCGGTTCTGCTCCCAGAAAAAAAAATCCCCCAAATTTGAGAAAAATCGGTGCTACCGACGTAACACGTAACACGTGCTACCAAGCACCTCAAATTTCAGTTTTAAAATACATTAAAAATTTCCTTTTTTTTTTCACGTTTCGGATTTAGAAAAAAAGTTGCGGGAGATTATTTGGAATTGTTCAGAACTTCCCAAACATCAAATCCACAACCACTATTCATTTTTTCAGCGCCCCCACCCTCTCCTGCAGTACCCTAAACATTTTCCTCAAATTTGCAATTTTGCAAAGTTACGTGATTTATTATTTTTCTGACAAACATTACTGTTATTGGATTATTGACATGGTTTTTGTCATTTATTACCTAATTTAAAAATTAAAAAAGTTTGAATAATTAGAATTTGTTTAAACAAAAATATACGATGTTACGAACTTATTCTTCCATTTGTATGCAAAAATTATTAAATTATTGCTTTTTTTCATTTATTAACTAATTAGCAATTGTTTAAACAATTACCATTTGTTCAAACGAAAATATATGTGGTACATATTTGTCGCACATGTTTTTCTAATGTTTCAAAAATTAGATTTTTTATTTAATTTGCAATTGTTTAAACAATAATTGTAATAGACATATTTTTTGCATAAATGCTTATAACATTATTGGCATTTTCATGACATTTATTAACTAATTTGTAAATGCTTAAACAAATACTAATTGTTTAAACCAATAGATACATTTACGGACGTAACGGACATATTTTTTATATTTATTGTAGAAACTATAGAATTTTAGAATTTTATTATTGGAATTTGCAATTCTTTAAACAAGTTCCATTTTTAAACAAATATTTTTTTGTTTTTTCTTTTGTATATATTATTATTGTTACATTGTCGGCATGTTTTTTGTAATTTGTTACCTAATGTGCAATTGTTTGAACAAATAAATTTGTTTAAACATTAATATACAATGTTAGTACGTATTTCTTGACAAAAATTATTACAGGTTTTATGATATCGGTCAAATAAGTATTGTGGTTGCAACACTAATTATTATTATTGATTATAATTGAAAATGAGTTAACAAATTTGGCAAGAAAAAAAAGACAAGAAATACAAAAACAATTTTTCTCAAAAAGATATGTCAGTACCATAGTATATTTTTTAAAACAAGTGGTATTTATTTAAACACTTGCAAACTAGTTAATTAATGGCACACAATGCCTACAATCCAATAATAATTTCTCACAAAAAAGAAACATATGTCCGTAACATTGCATATTTTTCTAAACAAATGGTATTTGTCTAAACTATTGCAAATTAGTTAGTAAATGACCAAAAATGCTCCTAATAATAATTTACTTTAAAAAATAGAAAATATGGTCGCAAAGTTCTATATATATTTGTTTAAACAAACGGCATTTGTTTAAACACAGCAAAAAAACAATAATTTAAAAAATATGTTCGTACCATCGTATATTATTGTTTAAACAAATTGTAATTGTTTAAACAATTTCAAATTAGTTGATAATTGACAATAAAATATGTCAATAATCCAATAATCACTTCTGCCAAAAACATGAATAAAAATTATAAAATTGTATATTTCGGGAAACTTTTGTCTCATATTTAGGGTACTATGTCGAGGGTAGGGGGTGGTGAACAAAAAAATAGTGGTTGTGGATTTGATCCTTGGGGAGTTCTGAACAATTTCTCATAATATCCCGCAGTTTTTTTCTAAATCCGAAACGTGAAAGAAAAAATGAAAAAAAAAGATACATTTTTGCAATGTATTTTAAATGGGGAATTTGAGGTGCTCGGTGGCACATGTTAACCGATTTTTCTAAAATTTGGGGGAAATTTTCTTTTTTTGGAAGAGGAACAAATTAGTGGGGATCGTTGCCCTCTAGCGAAAAGTCAGTTTTTTGGACCACCCTAGTATACATACTAACTCGTTTTAATGAATTGGGAACAATACGTATTTAAAATGGTGGATAATTACGTACATTCTTCGGGTGGCCCGTTTTCTCTGACGCGGAGTGTAGAACTCTTACTTTATTGCCAGAATTAGACCTCAAGGCCTGTAGTGTGGTCTCCCATATAGAGAAATTAACTTTCTTTTTTATGGCTTCCGCGCTCAGTTTGGCCGAAGAGCCGTTAGTGCGCAACCGTATCCCTGGGGTGGGCTTTAATTCGAGCGAAATCGTTTAACAATTACGTCGTCTATCATCATCTAGGTCTTGTACTTTCCTCACCTACGGTACAGTTCGGGTCAGCTGGGCGAGATAATAGGAAAGAAATCCCATAAAAAAGATCATTGATCACGTTGGCTTAGACAGGGCGGTGCGCCCTCTATAACGTGAGCGCGGAGAGATCGTAGGTAATTGGGGATGGGCACAGTTAGCACGACCAGCTCCTCCGCTGGCGCTGGTCCGCCCTTATCACAGAGATCAGACTAATCTGAGTTCTTCTATTTCTAGTTTCTTTCGCGCTGGAAATCCGGCGATGAAGTCGCCTTCGACGTCCATTTATCACGTCCGGGGGTGAACTTTTACTTTCCCCCCTGCGTCACCCCCCCTCGTAGAAGAGCCCGAACAATCGAATAATGACGATAATTGCAGGACGACTAGATCCGGTCTCCACGTAATGACTTAACTTAAATTAATGTAATGATTCGCCTTTTGCTTTGAGGGAATTGAGCGGGATGAAACGGGACGGGAGGTGGGAGGGAAGGGATACCGGTGAGGAAAATAAAAGTGGAGAACCGAAGGCGCTCGGCCAGGAAGAACGATTGTTCGAAGTTACTCGTTAACGAGTTTTATTATTTTATTTTGGACCCTGAGTCGGTGTGCCGGCGCTGCGGTAAAAGTCTTTTCTACTAATGAACATTTTATTCCCGCTGCCGCTCCTTACCGGGACTCGGTTAGACGGAGCCACGGTGCCTTTTACTTCTTATACCAATTTACTAAATGCGAAATTAAAAGGATTTCAGGTGGAGGAAGGCAAAGAGGCCGACGGGACGGCACGATGTTATTTTAATAAACCCGGGTATTATTGTTTCAACGGTAAACCCATTTTTATTATACCACGGCCCCACGCAGTTCCATAGTTGGGCTTATCTCAGCGCCGCGCCGTCGTAAACTGAAACGTTCTAGTTTCCTTCATTGAACTTGGACGTCACTGCGACATAAATGCTTTACGAGGGGATTTCTCAGACAAAATGACTCGATTTATTAACCTTTGGTATATACAAAACAACACATTCATTCTTGTTGGTCGCATTTATTTATTCCTGCTATCTTTTAGCGTGGGTGTATTTTGACCTCCACAACAATATTTTGTAAATCCATTAAAAACTATGTTGTACATATGTTAAAGAGCAGTGACGATGTTTATCCGCAGCTGATGTTTGTTGCTTGAAAAGCTGAGGTCTTGTCATTAAACAAGTGTACTCAACGGTCATTGTCTTCCTTCAAACAAAAAAAAAAACATTCTAAAATCAAGTGTGATACATCATTGAGTTCAGTAAAATCAAATCCCAGAATATTAAAATCGCATGCGTAGTTCAGTAAAATTTGTAGTAAAAAAAAACTAAAATTAAAAATAATTTTATTATCTATTAACTTATATTATCTATTTTAAAAATCTAAAGGTTTTATGTCGACCCCGGTTCTAATTTTCGAATAAAGTGTGCCACAAAAGAAAAACCATTCAAAAATGGCTCGTCTACATAAGACCAACTAACTACCTACGATCTTTTAACAATTCAAATACCAGTTTTTTTAATTAACATTTCACAAGTTTTTATATTTATAATTACATACTTAGAAAAGAACAAACCCACCTTGGCATCTGGTGCCCTTCAAAACGGATATCCTAAACGAAGGGTTTGGAGATCATGGGTGGGGAGTTTGGCTAGTCAATTTCTCATTTACAAATTACTACAAATTACTAGATGCGTAAAGTACTATTCATTTTAGTATGGTAAATGGTATATATTCGGTTGAGAAAAACAGGAAAGGAAGGTTCAGAAAAAATATGTTATTCTTAGTTTATTCTTTTTTTGTTTTATGTTCATTGAATATACTTCTGGCGGTTACTGAAGACTTACAAAACAGTTTTGTTTATTTGTAATCTACTCAATTCAGATATTCAATTAATTGTCTATCACAAACTCCCTGTATATTTGTCGTTTCCGAACAGAATTCAGAGTAGTATGTGGTAAGCTTTCCTTACCCAATCTGACAGTTTAATAACCGTGTTTACTACTAACCCCAAATATGTATTTGTTAAGCCAACACAGCAGAGGTCTCACAACGCACTATTTTTTGTTGAAAATTTGAACATATCCCAATTATTGTTGATCATCCAATATATCCTTTACTAAGAAAATGATGATCACCTCTAAAGTTGTTCAAAAGTGTTAATACTAGTCAACAGTCAAAATGTACATTGGATGCGGCTATTTTTTTCTTATGTACTTAGGTCCGCCAACCTAAAAATTGCATTAAGAAATTTTGTTTGTATACGTCTTCGAACTATTAATTTTTTATTTTTTGTTGTTTATTCGGAGGTAGTTCACTAGTTGGTGCATATCTCGAGTTAGGAACGTCCACTATGGTCACTCGGCACATCAAATTAAAGCTAATCGTACCACCAACAAATGTTACTAACATAGTTTTGTCAATCGCTTCAGTGGTATCAGCGCAATGGACAACAATATGAAGAAAATTAAAAACATTTACTCTATCACCGGTGAAAAATATAAATCGTGGAAATATGGTCAGTTTCTTATTTTTTTTTTTCGCTGAATATACACTTTTACAAAGAGTGACACTCACTCTTTACGATAAAAATCTATGCAAAAATTCCGAAGTTATGAGCAATTATGATTGATAGGTACCAAACAACCAACTTTTTGTCTATTTATCTTTTTGATTAATTTCGTTTATGTTTATTTTATGACTGCAATATATAATTACATTAGAACTGATTCTGGCTCCTGCTTCACCTTCTGTTCTTCAGTATCGGATTCTCATATGAGGAACCAGATATAATCCCCCATCATTCTTTCATTCCAAAATCCCTGGTAGCGCCTCTCAATGGTCTTCATCTCCAGGTAGAACCTCTCACCATGCTCGTCGCTAACGTCGCCAAGATTCTCAAGATAAAAAAACAAGTGCGAATGTAAAAAATGAATTTTCAGAGTCATGTTGGCCCCTGTTGGAAAAATAAAGAAAATTAAAAGCATATAACAGAAAATGAATAGAATAGCAGTAACAGAATACTGATTCTATACCTATTTTGTCATATTTCTGGAGGAAATCTTCAACAATGGTCTGGTAGTTTGGGCTTTTATTGTTTCCAAGGAAATCAGAAAAACTTCAACAAATTCCAGGCTGCTGTCTCATTCGATGACAAATATGTTTGGAATTTTTCCTCTTTCAAAAGCTTCCTTTTTTTGTAGAGAGAAAATAAAAGAGTTTTAAATAGGGTTCTCAAATAAGAAAACGCTTAGCTCTTTTATTCCATTCATTCACTAAGTTTTAGAAGACTCCAAGTTTAATATGTAGTGGTGGAAGAATGTTTTCTTTTTTCTTGAGTGGGACATATTTAATGTTGTCTTCGCCCACTGCGATGTTTTTTCTTTCCGACCATTGGTTTTTCTTATAATGAATGATGTTCTCGAGCACGGCTGTCCCAGAAGCATAGGAAACAACAATATTTTGTGTAGCCACCTTGCATTTTACATAACATGTCCACCACTTTCAAATCGGCACAAACTTTCCAGTCGTGTTCTCCATACTTGATCAACTTCTACTTGTCTACTTGTCTACTTGTCGTATGGTTTCTTAGCGTTAAGTGCATGTGCGATGGGACTCGATGGTTCTTCGTTTCCGTTATGTAAAATTGCTGCTTTCAAACTTTCTTTATTACCGTCTATAAATAGCCGCGTTGTTTGTATTGTAACGCTGTCTAAGCTGCTCGAACAAACCAGGAATGTCCTTCAAAAGCATATGTTATCTTATTTCGTATGATACATGGCGTACGGCTTGTTGCGGTATCTGTAGTCAGTTACTTTAATATTCGGAGCCAAAACGTTGTATGCTTCATCCGAGATGCATGTAATTCTGCTTTATCTTTTGAAAGATCCAATTCTCTTACCCAATCATTCAATTCACCCTGACTTAGGAGATAGTGCCCTCCACTCTCAGCGAAATCGCTTTCATTTGATTCCTTCCTATCTTCTGATGAATCGGAACTTCTTTTCGGAGTAGACGTATCGGGACGCTTGGGAATGGGAAGTGTATCCGAGTGCGGAGTTGGTAAGGTGACCGATTGTACATTTGCGTAAATCCATCTCATGCCTTTTCCAATGCCAGTCTGTTTGCTTAAACAAAAATAGCAATCGGTCGCAAGACAAATTGGCTTCCTCCAAATCATTGGTACACCGAATTTTAAGCACCGCGTAATATATAAAAATGTAATCCGTTAGAAGCCCATCTGCTAAGATGGGTGCTAAGATGGGTGCTAAGATGGTTCATGCTAATCCAAAGTGTTGGAGATAATTCTCTTGTAGCGAATTTGTACATTTCCGCTGACTTTTCTTGGCGGGATCACCACCACACACATAACAAAGATCATCTGGGTTGTTTTTGCACTCAAAGGCTCATTGTCATTTACTCATTTTATAATTATCAAGTGACGTTAAATGAAGCCACACAACCTAATTTACACAACTGTTAAATACTGATATAAATAGTAAAGGAAAATAGACGATTTGCAATACAACAGGTTGTTCTGTAGAAATGACATACGCATCTTGGCACAAATCACGTGACCTGCTCATCATCCGAGGTAACGGGCCTCTACCATGCATTAAACTGCTCTAAATAAAGAAAAATACAAAATAGAGAAAAAGCTGAATTTTGGTAGGTTCGTACCCATCAATCATAATTGATCATAACTTCGTTATTTTTTCATAGATTTTCATCGCAAATACCTTGTTCTCTTCGTAAAAGTGCAAACTCTACGCAAAAAATAACAAACTGAGCATGTTTTGACTATTTATACATTTCCCGGCGATTAAGTAACTGTTCGTTTTTCATTTGTGCCATAAATTTTCCATATTGTGACCCATTGCACTGAAACTATTGAAGCGATTGGAAAACAATATTAATAAGTTTTATTGGTGATTGATTTGCTTTAATTTGATGTGCAGAGCGACCAGATTGGGTGTTCTGAACTCGAGATGTTTTCCAATTAGTCAAATACCACCGAAAAAAATACATATGTTTCTTCAAAAATCATATCTCGAAAACGTATTCATTCAATTTTTTAATGCGATTTTTGAGTTTAAGGGACTATGCTTTATAAGAAAAAAAATAGTGGTACATAATGTACATTTTGTTTTTTTTTAGTTTATCATACGCAGTATAATAAAGTATTGTAATCGTGCCGAAAAAAAAAATTGCGATTTTAGCGGAAATAGGTCTTTATGGGTCCCCTGAACATTTTTGACCAAGGTACAAAAAAATGTCGGTGTGTGTGTGTGTGTGTGTGTGTGTGTATGTGTGTGTGTACCCGATTTTTGTGACGACGATTCCGGAGAAACTACTAAAGGTATCGGGACGAAAGTTCATATTTAGAAGTTTTATGACCAAACTTAGAGCTGAAAAGCTTTTGGTTCAAAAGGGTCCAAAGGAACTGGCTATTTACTCTTAGCATTTTTCAACGATTTTGCAAATGAGCCGTCATTTCTGTAATTTCGTCAAAGTAGATAAATAATAAATTAAAGTAGAGGAAATTTTTAATAATTTATGCCTATGACATTTTTTGGTAAAATTAATAGTTTAGCTGCAAGAGCAAATTCTATTTGATCGAGATCGGTCGCATCTACATTGCTATGAAACTCCATATTAGCCAGGATTTGACAAATATTTTTTTGTGCTGTCACACTCGTAAACAGCTGATTTTATCAGAGGTAAAAGAACCGCTATGGAACGTTGCCACTTTAGTGCGGCAAAGTACAAAATACAAATTTCAAATAAAATAAGATCAGGAATTTGATCGTTTGTTGATAAGAAATATCAACCCGTCTTCATTATATAATTCTAAAAACGATAAATTGAGAAAATTGTAAATAAAGTATAGCGATGAGTGTAGTTTTATTTTAGTATGTTGGTACGGATGTGACATCTACAGTGGCATGAACAAATATAAATCTGTCAGAATTTGAATTAGCTTTTTAAACTTGATGTTTCGAAATCCGCGTTAAATTATTTTAAAATTTTTGTTTTGCCATTTGTAAAATTGTTTTAAACTTAACAATAATCATTTGATTAATAAAATTAACTAATAATAATAATGAATAAATGATAATAACGGCAATAAGTAAATAATATTAAATAACTAACAAACTAGACATATAGAAAAATAAATAAAATATAATAAAAGAATAATAAATCATAAATAATTTGAACCATCTAACTACAACGCATTAGGGTGTAGTAGGAAAAATAGCAAAGGAAAAATGCTAATAGCGTTTGTGAACGCTATAAAATAACTGGTAACAGCCAAATAGAGCGTATGGTGCCGTTTAAACAAGTTAAATCTTTTTCGACAACGTTATATTTCAAAAAACTAGGTATTTGCTGTTTACCCCTATACATCTAAAATACATCATTATAAATGATTGTACTCAAAGTAGACGCTGACACCTAATGTAAAAATTTGTGTTTGGCGCTTCATATGAACTAAATATTGGTTGCATAACCTAAGCGGCAGAAATGTACTAATATGGGCATGGCCTACCTCGACTACAAACATTTATAATGACCCTTAATTAAGTATGTAGTCTACTGTTGATTGGAGCTCCGCCAAGAAATTGTACGTGTACTTCTAATCAGTCCATAGGCCCTCTCATAGACATGCGTCTAGAACAGAAGGAAACTCATTCATATCAAAGGACACGTAGGTGCTTACAAGTGTACTATGTTTGAAGTTGCTGAGCAAATAGGTGCTCGTTATCTAGCCCCGAAGCACAGAGTCACAATATTTTGCGTAGAACATATTCTTTATATTAAACCTCAACTCTCTTTTATCGCACTGATAACACATCCTAAACTTTTCAACCGCTGAACTCAAACAGGGCGACGGTTTAGTAAATACAATCAGCTGATACGGCGACTCCATCTTGCCCCGGTAAGAGATGTACTCAGAATAGCATTTTCTATAAGATAGTTATGGAGTTATGGAGTTCTAGAAGGGTTTTTTATCGAAACCTATACGCTATAGATCTATACCGTTATAGAATCTTAAGAGCGAAAATACAGAATCGACCCATTACTTGACTAGTGTATAACTGGTACCATTTAGACACTGAATGAAACAATATTAAGAAAGTATCACTACATGAGTAAAACCTAAATCTACCGAATATTATATGGACTGGTACAGGCATGTATGTAGGTAGCTCGTAGTTCTATGCTGGTTGTCAGAGGTCCTGATCTCGCTAGCTGAGCGAGGCATCGGCCACCGAGGAGCGGTTTATTCTGCGACAGATTTATGTGGCGTTATGCCGTGATTTATGGAAACGATTGCCAATACAACTATCGGTACTACGGTCCCGTATTTACGGTGACCCATAAAGTATTTTTAAAATATATTGGACCCCACGCGGGCCGACCACCATTGGAAAGAGGGAAGATATGACATTTTTGCGTACAATACGGTAATAGTTTGGTTTTTGCTGCAATTTAAAGGACAACTAACTAAATTATAACAAACACTGTTGCACTGGAATAAAGAGCCGCAACAGAAACTAAGAATTATAACATGAAGCAAATGAAAATTGGGCCGGCAGTAAAAATACAATGTAAAAAGGTATTTTAGGCTCAAAGTGTTAATTCTTCCAACAGACTTTTTGTTGTTCCTAGCTGTCTTTTTTTGTCCAGGTCAAGGCCTTTTGACCAGTTATACTACCGAGGCAGGTAATTGTAAGGTAATTGTGTGTTAATAAAAAACAATAAACTATATCTTAATAAAATGAGAATGAATCTACAAATAAATTCATACGCTGTCATTCATTTTGATGATTTTACCACCATCGCAGCACCGCTGTGCTGCAAAAAAACATGGTTTGTAAAAGGTAGGCTTCAATGTTTGCAGTTAACTGCAATTAGATAGAAATTATCTACTTTTAACATTAATTTACAACGTATTATTCCAGGCAATTGGAAATGTTACGGTATTTTAAGGGGGGTCTTCCGTTTTGTAGGCCACATTTTCAGTCAATTTTAAGGAATTGATTATAAAAGAACCATCCTAGATTTTTAGACAGTCTTTTTTAGTACGTAGACGTTAAGTACGAAGACCTACTAAGAAAATCTCCCTTATATACCTAAATTTGCACGTCACTGCGCACATCTGGAGTTACCGCTCCCATGTGCTTTTCCAACTGACCGCGCTCTGTTCAACAGAGCCCAGAAGGTGTGCGACTCCAGCACCTTGGACGACGAACGGAAACACTTGGAGTGGGCTCTACGTCAGAATGGATACACCAAGTCCGACATACGGGGTGTCACACAAAGAAAACCGCAAGTCTTAGAGGAGCGGCAAGAGTCAAAGGGGTTCACAAATCCCACAGGCGGACAAAAATGTGACAAAAATGGAACTATGAGTATACGTTTATTACTTATTTATTAATTATTTTATTACTCATGAATTGTTTGAGGGGATCGCCTAGTTAGTGCTATCAAGATTTCTAAATTTTACAAATATTATTAATTCACCTTCGTTGATCTCAAATGGTAGGTAATTAATCGGTGTAGCTACCCTTAAGCGTTTAGTTTTTCCCTGTGGCAGAAGAAAACCTACCATACGATACTTGATGTAAACGGATGTACATTTTCTAAGTGTGTACAACATATATTTCATAATTTATGCAGATGATATTATATTGACAAGTAAAAATAACAATACAAACTATTAAATAAAAATGAAATAAATGAAAAAGGTTAAGATTAAAGATCTAGGAAATTTTAAATATTTATGTGGGAATGGAAATAGATGAAGGAATAGAATGATGGCACGAAGGATATTTTAAATATAAGCCAAACAAATTTAAAGTTTGTAAATCAATTTGTACCCCGACTGATCCTAAACTAAAATTAGAGAATCAATTACATCCTATAGGAAGTACACCAGATATTCGTTTTACTGTGAATTATATTAGTAGATTCTAAGATAACACTATTGATGAAACAATGAACTATTTAAAAAAATATTGAGATATCTTAAAAGCTCAAGTTCTTTAATGTTGTATTGCAGGATATTAGATTCGCATACGTTAGCTGTGAAGATTCTGACTGGACAAACACCTTGAACGGTCGAAAATCTGTTTCTGGTATTTTATTTAAAGTGTATGGTAAAGCGGTATCGTGGATAATAGTTTGTCAGCTTTTTAAACCGTTTTTAAAACCAGTTTTTTGTGCCATTCGAAAACTGGTTCTTATATTAAAGAAAACGGTTCACAACTTTGCTATTAATTTAGTAATTAATTTGTAAGAAATAAAGCAATATTTTATTAAAATTTGCCATTTTGTCTTTAAAGAAGTAGAATATTGTACGTATTGTACCTACATTTTTTCTTTTAGGGATTCATTTTAATAAATATACGCATGTTCCACTTTTTCCGCAGACTTTGTTCGGCTCTTTTTTAAATTCCTAAATAGTTTCAGCCGCTTGAAACACAAAACAACGAAACATAAAATACTTATGACACAATGCAAACACGTTTGCCATTACAACAATAAAAATAAATAGATGTACTTAAGTAAAACAATAAAAATAATACAAATAAAAGGAATAAACAACCGAAGAAACGAATAAATACTTATAAAACTTATTGTTTTACGTAAAAACGGAACGTAAAAACGGCCCATATGAAACCTTTTACTCAGTAGATCATTTTCTGTATGAAAAATAATACTCATTGGAAATTGCAAGTAGAATGCAGGAAACGGAAAATAATACACTTGAAGAAACTGAAAGTGGACATTCCAGTATTTGATACATCCAATAATAAACTAATATTCATAAACATGTTGCGAGAATAACCGAAATAAGTTGAGTAGCCAGTTTGAGATTTTTCTATTTATAACATTATATATTTTCTTTAATATATAGAATACGAAAAATATTCAATAATCGTTTTCAGGACAACAGTTTAATATGTATTATTCTATCATATAATATCATTTTCAGAACATTTTAAGTTTTCTAATTATTACTATATTCGTACATTAGGTTATAGCAGGTACATTTGACTGATTTCCATTTTAAGTAAACATGAAACTTTTTACCCAATACGTCATTTACTATCTGAAAAATAATGCGCAGGGAAAAATGTATAACATCTAAGTAATAGAAAGGAAAACACTCGAATACACTGAACGTACTTAAACACATCAGTATTTGAGACATCCAATAAAAAAATAACGATAGACATGCTGTGAGAACGATTGAGTAGCCAGTTGGAGATTTGTTTCTATTTATTACATTATCACATCTATAAAATGAAACATATTCCCTAATCATTGTAAAGAGATTTTACGTTTTTTTTTTGTTGACATTATACTATTATTATATTCTTAGAATGTTATACTACATTTTATTGATTTCGCGAAAACACGAAATCCTGTCGGTTTTGTATATGTTATGGTCGTAGTGATAAATAGGTTATTATTAATAATTACCGGTTATTATTAATAATAGCCAAGTGGCGAGGTTAGAGTGAAGAATTTATCAAATGAACCGGCTGTTATTAATAATTTCCAGCATGCTGTGGTCAATGTGATATATTTCAATTCGATATTGCATTAAAGTGATGCTACAATATAATAGCCTCAGATTAGGAATTCTGTTAGTATCTACATAATCGCCACACAACGCATATATTCACTGGGTTTTCACTGTTGGGCCTAATTGCATGCACGAGTGTGTAACTCTTTGGGTCATGCTTATTTGCGCAATTCTTAAAACTAACTAAGTAATAAATTAGAAACTCGGTTTGTATTATTCTGCCAGTGCATACGTACACATAGTGCGTCTGTATTTTGCAATTCGTGGCAAGAAAAATTGTTTTTATTTATAACTTATTATTTATTATCTTTTTAATACCTTCAAAACTAAAAGTAAAAGTTAAAAAAAGTGTTTTATATTTAATTTTGCATACAAAAGGCCTTCTAGTCCTTTATTTTTTTGTGGTATTACAACAATTACATCATTTATATTGTAAAAATAAAGCAAGATAAAGTTTGTAACAATAGGACGTCATCTTCCTTTGTTTTTTGTATTTTTTTAAATAAAAAAAGTACTGCAAAAATCATAGTAATTGTATTTCCGTTGATTCCGTTTTTTTTTACTCTACCGACTATTGATAGTATAGTCGGTAGAGTAAAAAAAAAAAATCTGATGTGGCCAGGCACATGACTTTATCATACAATATATAAAATTAATAGTTTAGCTGCATGAGAATCTATTTGACTGAGATAAATTGTGTCTGCATTAAAATTAAACTAGTTAGCCAGGATTAGACAGATATTTTGATAGTCAATAGTATCAATCGAAGGTATTGTCAAAGCATCAGCATTTGACACTACCTACTGTCATCAGAATAATAGTTATTTATCTCACAAGTGCCGAAAGTACGGAATAGCACAACGAGCGGTGATGCGGCGCGTCACCGATGGCGGAGCGTCGTCGTCGCATGTGAGCGAGTCGCGCTATGTAGTTTTCGGCAGGAGTGACATCAACGTTTTTGTATAGCTTTTTGAGAAATACGTATTTTAAAAAAAAATCTAAAATGGTTATATTTCGGTATAGAAAATGTTAGGTTGATACCACTTCTACGAAATGTCAAGTTTAAAAAGCTAATTCAAATTCTGACAGATTTATATTCGTTCATGACACTGTAGATGACGTTCCATGCAGTTCTCCGAGTGTGACAGCGTAGTGACAGCCATAGACATTTCTGTGGTGACAGCACCAAAAAATATTTGTCAAAATCCTGGCTACTATGCAGTTTCATATCAATGCAGATGCGACCGATCTCGATCAAATAGAATTTGCTCTTGCAGCTAAACTATTAGTTTTACCAAAAAATGTCATAGGCATAAATTATTCAAAATTTCCTCTGCTTTAATTTATTATTTAACTATTTTGAAGAAATTACAGAAATGGCGGCTCATCTGCAAAATCCTTGAAAAAGGCTTAGAGTAAACTACCAGTCCCTTTGGACCCTTTTGAACCAAAAGCTTTTCAGCTCTAAGTTTAGTCATAAAACTTCTAAATATGAACTTTCGTCCCGATACCTTTAGTAGTTTCTCCGGAATCGTCGTCACAAAAATCGAGTACACACATACGCACACACACACACACACACATACACACACACACACACACACACAGACATTTTTTTGTACCTTGGTCAAAAATGTTCAAGGGACCCAAAAAGACCTATTTCCGCTAAAATCTCAATTTTTTTTTTCGGCATGATTACAATACTTTAGCATACTGCGTATGATAAAGTAAAAACGGATTCAACCGAATTGAACAGACCTCAAGGTGGCAGCACTGGGTGGAAAACCGGGCGCCTGTGAAGCGACTGCGAGGTAGTTGTCAACTGTTATGTGAACGTTGAATGTTGTGTTGTGTCTGTTGCAACTTGCATGTGTAATAATGTGTACAAAATGGATCATTTAGACATGATGAAGACACGGTTTAACGATCGAATTATAACGCTTAAATAAACAAAAGGAAAAAATCATCAGATTATTCTCTAAAGATGATTTTCTTGTAAATTTACAAAAAACTACCCACATGCTTTAAGTATAAAAATGGGTGTTATTGATAATAAAATGGTTAACTTTTTTTAACACTCTGTATAAAATGTTCTTTTTTGTTTTCGTCATTGTGCCGTCCTTAGGTGTATGGCAAATATCATTAGCAATTATATCCAGTAGTTTCCAAAGTACAAGGGAGACAAAAGAAAACATTCTGTATTATCAATATCTTACCGTCAATAAACCTGTTTTCCATGTATTATCAATGTTTTGTATTATTCGTAATTTTGGTCAATGGGCTAGCCGTACTGATTATTTGCGTCGAGTAAATAAATATAATAGCTTACATAGTAATCAAAATAACTTAACTAACTTCTTTGAAGACTGTATACAAAAGATCGTGTTTATCACTTTTACCGTGCCCGTTAGGAAATTATTAATAATTGCCGGTCCATGTGATTATTTAAATGTTTTTAAATCACATTCGCCAAATGATGCGGTTATTATTAATAATAGCCGGTAATTATTAATACAAACCACATTTATCACTTTAACCGTAACATATACACTCTTAGACGATCACACAACTATATTCTTTAACATCCGCTGTGACTGAACTTACATCTTTATGTGGTATGTTATGGTTTCAGAAATTATTAGAAAACTTTATTGAAAATGTGGAACTATTATTACTGAACGATAATTAACAAATCCTGAAAATAACCGCATGGTTAAACACATAGATCACGTCAAATAAATAAAGGGGTTATCAAAATGGAATCTACATACCTTCTTAGGTTTAGAAAGAGTTGAGTTTTGTGAAAATAGAGTCTAAAATTAGTTTATATTATCTGTTTTGCTGCACTTTAGTTCTGTTGCTCTAGTGCGGGCGCTGTGTTCAATATACTCCACTGTATACTTTAACCGGCCAATAGAAACCAAATGAATTTACTATAACAACGTTCCGACATATGAATAGAATGGAATAGAAATTTATTAACATTCTGTACATAGATTAGTCATAATGTTCTGTGTATGGCATTCTATAACATGTATATTGCTGGAGGCTTGCGACAATTTCGGCGAAATGACGACGAAAATACGACCACGAAATAAATTTAATACATTGACATGATGTAGCCACGGCTTTAAGATTTGTTTCCATCTCCTTGAATGTCAATCGGGACTGGGGAAGCCGCAACATGCTAGATTACTGTTTTCCCCTACACACTTTTTCTTGGGATTGTCGGCGTTTGCTTTACAATTGCGCGGGGACATCACGCGCCCCCTTTCGACTTGAAAACGTAATACTACCCCGCACGAACTCTATTACGCGCATCCGCGACTACACTGTTCTTTTCCGGGTGCCGCACGATGTATCTCCTCCGCCGCACAAAAGGCCAAAATCGGCTTTGATTTTTTTCGCCAGCCGCACCTAATTATTTCGGGGTTTGTTATCGCGGATTTTGCATCGCGCCCTTGGATCTCGCGCAGGGGGATAATCCCCGAAACCACCCCTTACCACACCACTACCCCCTCTCTCCGTTGGAGCTTATGTCGAATGGCGAATAAATTGCGGCCTGAGCATAGAGGTCGCCAGTCGCTGTTGCCAATTGGGATTTCTACCTGATGCAGTGGTCCCAGTGGCGCTCGTCAGGGGAAGAGCAGCCGATAAGCTGGCGCGCGCGGGACGGTACTGGTTTATTTTCTAATTTCCCGATTTTCGACTTTTCGCCCTCCAAAGGCTTATTTATAAAGATGTATTGTTAGCGCGCGGTGCCCGCGCCGTTTTTATGGCGAGTTTATGCATGAGTTATGGCGAAATTTTAACGCCTCCGGGCTCGTAAAAAGTCATCTTTACTCCGGATAAACTTGAAATATATCCATACTTATTTATGAAACGATGGAGTCGGAATTAGAATGTTTTAAATGGCCGGATCTCGAACAAAATATAAAAATAAAAACTAAAATATTTAGTAGTCCTGCAAAATAGGAATGACAACGCAGTCTTGATGAATTGGTGAGTAGAACAACAAAAAAGCTTATGTAAAATTTCACAACCCTTTCAAAAATATTAAAACCATAAATCTACTATAATCTTTTTATGTTATCATACATACTATGAGTATAAGCCATAGTAATCGTGTCAGAAGATTTTTTATTTTAGCGGATATATTTCCTTTTGGGTCCCGTGAACAGTCTTGACCAAGGTACAAATTTTTTTTGTGTATGTGTCTGTATGTGCTCGTTTCTTGTCGACGATTCCGGAGAAACTAGTAAAGGTATCGGGACAAAACTTCATATTTAGAAGAGTCATGACTAAACTAACAACTGAAAGAAGGTTTGTTCAAAAGGGCCTAGAGGAACCGGAGGTATACTCTAGCATTTATTGACGAAGTAAAAGTTGCCAAACTGGAACCCGCAACAATTACCGTCGTGCATTGGTTTGCAGGTTTGCGAAACCCCCAAAAATAATAAGGAAACTAAAGGAGTTCAATTGTAAGTAAATAGTATACTATACGGTTTAGGGTCGCAGCAAGGCCGCAACTGTCTGCTGCCGCTACAGTGCGTATCGACGCCTGCAGTCTAGCCCGCGAGCGAGCGAATTTCGCCGCGTCGATTGGTTCGTTTGCTCTGAAGTGGTTGCAAGTATCCAGTACACCAGAACTACTGGACCACGTCCCCAGTGGTGTCTAGAAGCGAAGCGACGTCATGCTTACGCGACTGGGGACGTGCATTATTGCACTGCAGGTTGTATACAGTTGACGCTCGTAAACTGTGGAGTCTGGTTGCCCGTGAAGCGCTAATTACACGAAATTAAAAACAAACAATGAATTCAGTGCAGAGTTTATTAGCTCCACCATTTAGCAGTCTAAATTGCATCGATAATACCGAAATAAAAAGGTTTGGGAGGCCTACCCCTAATTTAGTTATAAAACAATGCGTCGCCCAAATCTCGGTCATTTACAAGGACATTTAATGCTGATGTTTACAGTAAAAATGAGTGGATTTATGCGTGTGACGTCAAAAATGCATTTTTTGTTTCCCTTGTCTATTGTTTGGAGCCAATGACTGGTGGACCAAAACAGATATTACAGATTTAAGTCATTAAACCAACAGAATTAAGAAGTACTCATTTCCAGCAAAACATATGATAAATATATTAAAATAATTAAAATATACAACAGTTTTTACTGATTTTTTTCCGTGTAAGAAGTTCGATATGGACTTATTGGTTTTCTCAACTGCTTAAGAAGTTAAGAAGTTTTAATATATCGATTTGTTAATATTTCAAGCGGCTGTAACTTTTTAATGAATTGAAAAACCTACAAGTCCATATGAAACTTATAACTCAGAATGAACATTTACTACCTGAAAAAAAGTTCAGCAGAAAAAAAAGTGGGACACCGTGTATAGTGCTAAATAATGACAGGGACTTAAGACTCATGTGAACATAATTAAAATTAGAGTATTTAAGAATAAGAATGAGTCATTGTTTTGTGCACAAATAAAGATATTTTTCTATAAAACTGATATGTTCAATAAAACTGGTAGATAACTGAAAGTTACAACCCCCATTTTTCTAGATCACGAGCCGCCACTGATAACCGCCATTATTGGCTGTTAAAGCACTATGATGACATTACTGTCAACACGAAGGATAGACTGATTGCCCCGGTAGTAAAAAATCAAGTACTATATTATATTATTCTAGAGGAATTATTTGAACTCTTATATAAAACGCATGCATCTATTGGTCACGGAGGCCGTGATAGAATGAGGAATGAGTTGCAACAGCGATATTAAAACATTACCGTCCAAGAGTACAGGCATTTTTGAATTTATGCCAATCTTGTATGAAAAAAACAAAGTGCGTTAAAAAGGGGTTAGTAGTAAAGCCGATGATCTCTTCGCACGTCAATGCAAGATGCCAGGTAGATTTGATAGATTTTCAGTCTCAAGCTGATTTTAGAGAATTTAAGTTCATTATTGTCTATCAAGATCATTTGGCAAAGTTTGAGATTATAAGAGCCCTTAAAAGTAAACTTGTTAAACTTGTTACTTGTTGTTTGGTGCACAATCTATATTACAGTCCACCAAAGGAAGAGAATATGTAAACCATATCATTGAAGATTTGAAAAACTGTGGCCTGAATTAAAAATCATTCATGGTAAACCCCGGCACAATTGATCACAAGGAAGAGCGGGCAAATCAAGAGATTGAAAATATATTTGCACATGAATGCAATAACAACAATGTAATAGCTGGACCAAAAGGTTGGGGTTCGTTCAGTTCATGAAGAATAGAGCACTACATGCTGGAATTAAAAGAAGTCCGTATCAGGCAATGTTTGGCCAGCCGGCAAAAATTAGCCTTGTATAACCTTTATTACCTCGTGATGCTATTCAAGAAATAAATACTGAGGAGGACCTGGAGAAATTATTGCAAGAAAGCACAATAGAACAAGATTCATTTCGTAACGTGACAGAACAGGTTTTACTGGAACAAGCACTGCAAGAAGATATTTTGCTAATGGATGGAGTATTAGAACAGGAAGACAAAATGGAAGATGATAAAGAAACTGATGGAGTTTCGTAAATTTTGTAGAATTTGATGTTTGTGACCTTTACTGGCCTAGAAATGAAAGCAAAACGATAGAATTCCTTCTGTTATGACCTGTCTCAGGTTTCTTATGTTTTTATCACTATAAAGGCAGAATTCTGAAACTGTGAAACACGGATTTGCTTATTTTTAATGAACGGTTTATATACTTAACATCAAGACTCTAGTTTTAGTAAATCGTCAAACATGAGCTCTTAATAAGATTCAATTTGCCTCTCCTCCATTTTCGCCTCTCTCAAATTATTTTTAAAAATAATTAGTTTACGATCATACCAATTCTTTGGAGCTAACTAAATACTGAGAAATAAAAGAAAACTATACCTCACTCCTTGGTAGCGTAAAGATTGACTTCCAGATTTATTCGATTTGCTTCACTTTAATTTGTTCTATCATATTAAATGTATGATTGTCTTCGCAAATGCTACAAATCTGCTAACTAAGATCGTTTTCTTAGATTCGGGATAATTTCCTTTCTGTTAATTATGCCTTTTGGGGCTAATTTGTATTCTGTAATTATTTTCCTTATTCCTTACTTTGTCATACGGTGGGTGTTAGCTTGAGGGGTTGGTGGCGATATAACAAACTTGCTCAAAGTTGACGAAATCTCAAGTGCGAAAGCAGACTTAACGGAATACGTCTTCATGCGCTCAAAACTTTTAGATGTTGATCCTAGGCGCGTCCTTATTGTTTTAATTTATCCGGTGGATGTCGCTGTTCTGTGTAATAGTGTAGGGTTGCGCTTTACTCCACTGGAGAATGAGGCATGTTTAAATCTTTTCTGTCTGGAAGGGCGCTGGTAAGGCTCCGGGGGCCTTAATTAAAAGACTCCGCGCGTCTACTATGCGCCCGGAGCATGGCAATTAACCACCACGGCTCCGGGTATTAATGAATACAAACTCGAGTGTGTAAATTGTATTCCACTTTGCAGTTCGCGTACTTTTTGCCATCGCCGGGCCAGACAGGATCGCACTCAGGGTGTTGATTGAATGCGGATCGCTTCTACATAACCACGAATGTTTTCATTGCCAAAGTTTAACTTTTAAATATTTTGTTATACAATTTATCACTTATTTGTAATATCTAATAAGTAGATATTGTACGATAGAAGTTATTGGAAGCCTTTGTGTTGTTAAAACGGCAAAAAACTGGGCGCCCGCAGAGAGGGGCAAGGGGTGCACTTGCGCTTTGAGCTTTGACGTAAGTGGGGAAAGATCAACAAGAAAAAAGTCAAACACATGCTGACAAATGAAAATTGAAACACCACAAAAACCCAGAAAAGATTTAATATAACAGTTTTTGTTGACATAAGCGGCCCCCAGGGGCAGCAAGAAGGAGCACCATCGCTTTTGTAAGGGTGCGATTTAAGAGTGCATTATTTAAATAGATAAGTGCATTAAAATAGATACTTTGTGCATTAAAAAAAGAAATAATGTGCATTAAATAAATATGAATATGTTACATAAAATATTTTGTAATGAGCAATATTTAATTTATTTTGTGCCCTAGAATGGCTGTTTTGTGCATTAAAATAATACATACTGAGCATTAAATAAATATGAATATGTTACATAAAAAATTTAATTATGAGCAATATTTAATTCATATTGTGCCCTAGAATGGCTGACTTGTGCATTAAAATAATACATACTGAGCATTAATTAAATATGAATATGTTACATAAAAAATATAACAGTGAGAAATATTTTCGTCTGTCATGTTTCCCTAAAATTGGTAAAAATTAACTTAAATCATTAATTACACAATCAGGAGAAAAAATATCGAAACTAACTTTGTTTTTGTATTACTAAATTGAACGTCTACATAGGTATGTAGAAGTTATGTAGCTACATAGTGATATTAAATATATAATTTTCATTTATAGGTTCTATCTCTATTATGGGATTCATAAAATGAAACACGGATAAACCGTGGTGTTATGAACATAACCCAAAAAATATAATTTGAATTAAAACAAAATCTGATGTGGCCAGCACATTACCTACTTTATCATACTTTACTATACAGCAGTGCCTCGTCATGGCAATCTCGACGCATCTGCGTGTCGAATTCGCAAACGCTGATGTTCTGACAATACCGTCAAAAAAATCAAAATATCTGTCAAATCCTGGCTAACTAGTTTTAACGCAGACAAGATCTCGACAAAATAGAATTTGCTCATACAGTTAAATTATAAATGTTTAATGTGTTTAATGAATGCAAAACATTTTATATACATAAGTTATACAAAATTTCCTATAGTTTAATTTATTATCTAACTATCTTGACAAAATTACTGAAATGGCGGCTCATTTGCAAAATCGTTGAAAAAATGCTAAGAGTAAACGTCCATTTTACAAGAAATCCTAACCAATCTTTATATAATTTAGAAAGGAATTTTTTTCCATTAGGAAACATACGTTTTCATTAATTGTTTATTGTAAAAATATTATATTCTTTTTGGGTTGTTATGTATGTTTTGTATGTATAAAAACCCCGCACAAGTGTTATGTATGATTCATTTTATAAAACTAGTAATTATTAGATAGCAAGTTAAAATTGTACACGGAATAACCGTATTTGAAACGAAACATACGGCGTAATGATACTTATCTACTGAAATACGGCGGAAAAGGTAGTACATTTTTAAAGAATGTTGATTCTCATAGCAATCAAAAGGAAAAAAAAATATTGACAATTGTACAGGATCTAATTTTACTAAATACGTGTGGAAAATGAATTTTTAATATATGTCGTATTACGGCAGTTTCTTAAACAATAAAAAATAAACAAGTATGACAACAAGCAGTAGAACAAGACGTAGGATACAACACACATTCTTATACATATTATAAGGGTTTAAACTATTACTAAGATCGCCTTTCCTCAAATGCGCGCGATTTGCTATATTTGAGGTTACGATTGTAACTAGAATTATATTTACACTATGAAGTATGAACAGATTTATTCAAAAAAAATAAAACAGTTCACTTCCCTGTCAAACCAATTTTTATGACTCAGTTATAAAGTTTTATTTAGCTGACACCAAAACCACAGAGCAACGACAGGACTAAGCTGTACGATACACATAAATGCGCTACGGGTTGCAGAACTTAATGCACACTATAATCTCTCCAGGGCGCATTATAATTTTCTCATGGCACAATTTAGATTATTGAATGCTCTTACCAAATTTTCAAATGCTGATTTATTTAAACTATTGAACATATATATTTTAATTAACAATTATTTTTTGAGATGTACATTATATTTTTATAGAGGTAACGATTGTATTGCACATTTATTTATTTAAGTGCACAAATATATTATGAAGGGAACATTCAAATATATAAACGTACAATTATTTATTCTGATGCACATATTATAAATATATTGCACATTTATTTTTTAAATGCTCAAGACATTTTTTGCATTGCTCAAATATATTTTGTATTGGTCAAATGTTTTTTGTATTGGTCAAATATTTTATCAAATGCTTACAATAAATGCATGTTTCATTTTATATATTGCGCAAATAATTTGTACTGCTTTTGTAATAAGTGGAGGAAATTCAACTGGTTTATAACTAGTGTTAAAAATTAAACAGTGCAGCATTTAAAGTTATTAAAGTATAAGAAATATCTGTTAAAAATTTACGCGATTTAAGCGTGCATTATTTAAGTAAATATGTGCAATAAAATAATTACTTTGAGCATTAAAATAATAAAAATTGTGCACTAAATAAATATAAATATGTTACCTACAAAACTACATATTGTGCCCTAGAATGGATAACTTGTGCATTAAAATAATACATACTGAGCATTCCAGATTGACAGTTGAAAATTAGGTTAGTTTTGATTACTTATTTGTTTATGGAATGCGAATCTGAGCTTGAATTTTATGTATCACGTCAGGTTATTGGGTTTTTTAATAATTCTTTAATTTTTTTATTCAATATACAAAATTTATTAAATTATATATTTTTCCATCTTCAATTTTCTTTTTGTGAATAGGCCATAAAATGTTTCCGCAGCCATTTACACAATTAAATGATCTACCAAATTCAGTAAGACAAAATGGTGTCGCCATTTAAAAAAGTGTGATGACGTTAAAACTAAAGAAATGTGTATTTTAATAATTAAAAATCGACGTCTACACTACAAGGTTGTTTTTACAATGACACAACTTCGCAGAGATTTTCCCATGTTTTCATATATGACGCGCTTACTGTTTGTACGCTATAGGTGGCAGAACATAATGCACATTATATTCTTCCTAGGGCGCATGGTACAAATTAGATTATTAAATGCGCTTATAATATTTTCAAATGCTGATTTATTTAAACTATTGTAAGTGTATTTTTTTCAATGAACAAGTATTTTTTAAGCTGCTTACTATATTTTTATAGAGGTAACAATTGTATTGCACATTTATTTATTTAAGTGTACAAATATGTTATTAAAGGGACATATAATATATAATCAAATATATATATGCACAAGTACTTATTCTGGTGTACATTTATATAAATTTATTGCACTTTTTTTTTAATCCACAAATACATTTTTGATGTGCTCAATATTTTTTTTTGTATTGGGTAAATATTTTTGGTATTGGTCAAATATTTTATCAAATGCTTAAAATAAATGCACGTTTTATTTTATTTATTGCGCATGTAATTTCTACTGTTAAAGAATAATCGAATATGACTAACATTCCAATTCAGTTTTCTCATTTCTACCATATGTCTTACTTTTATGTTTAATTATAAAATATTTAACAATTACATCTAAACTTTCTGTCAACATGTCCATTATTGAAAGCATGTCAACCCAGAGGGTTGGCAACCGTTCGGTTTGCGAATGTGTTGTCCGATGTTTAGTCTCAAACTTGAAGTTATATATCCTGTTTTCACGGGTGATAAGTGTTAAAAATGTATATTCCACATACAAACTAATATATTAAGAAAAAATGGCAACATTTTGGCAGTTGGTGTTGTGGTTCCACAGTTGGTAACAGTGTTTCCAGATTAACTGTTTTGACAGCAGATCTACTCATCTACTGGTTGATGTAAACTAGTTACTTGTCTACTGTTTTAGAGCAAATATAAAATAATTAAATCAATAGTAATATAATCAATCCTTATAATCAAATGCCTAAAACCATAATGTGTTTATATTTTATTGAAAAAGTTAAGTAGTATGTACTGGGTACTATTTATTTAGTATAATGTTTGGTAAATCTTGGTACCCCATACTGTTTTGCATATATTGATGAGATAATATACTGAAATATCAAAAATATGCTTTTAAGCACAGTAAACAAGTACAAGCGCAATAAAAAACTAATAAATGAGAACTGATATAGTATCCTTTCTTTTGTTGAATCTGAAAAACTAGACTCAATTGACAATTTTTTAGTAAGAAATTGCTGAGTTTGACTTTGAGAAAACTAGTGGTAGTGTTCTTTTCTTTTACATTTTTTGCATTGTTTTCTCAAAAACAATTTCCACAACTGACAGTTTCTGCCATCTGAATCAGATTTAACGGATAAATGCATATCATATTATTCATATATCGTAAAATATGAATAATATGATATGCATTTATCCGTTAAATCTGATTCAGATTTTTAACAAATTAAGTAATTGAACCCCTTTGAAAATGTTTGATATTGTATCTACATCGAAAAGTTTATTGTTGTTTCTTTGAGTAGGTGCAAGGAGGCGTACTATTTTTTTATTATTATAAAATTAATGACCTATAAATAACCCCTAAATACTTTTTTCTCATCGTTTAACATTTTGAAGTTGCCTCTCGAAAACAAGATTTTGAAAATTTAAAAATTTGACTTTTCATCTACAAATTCTCCCGCGAGTTTTTTCTTTGCCAAGATGTTAAAAGGTCCGGTTTTGTTGGGTTAGTTCTTCCCAAAATTGGATCGGTTATTCCGATTACTGGTTACTCTACCGTTTGGAGGATTCCGTTTGATGCATAAATTTGGACTGAGAAAAGCAAATAAAAATTTTCAGAAAAATTGCATCATATGTGACTTAGACTACGGAAGGGGATTTATGTATCAAGAGGTCGATTTTGAGTTGTTGGATGATACTAATAAACAACATTACACTCTTTCCAGTGAACCCAAACCAAGCTTGGTAGCTATTTAAGCAGCTGAGTTTGCAGCTTGAGCAGATGAGCAGCTTTTGTTTAAAAATTTCAACCGCGTTTTTCTCGAATACCTGTTTTCATAAATAAACATCGTTTGCGTAATACAGGTCAGAATATATTTATTATAAATGTCATAGAAAATACAACCATCAGATCTTCAAAGTTATGATATAGTTTGTGAAATTGGTATGCTGGATAGATTTTCGATATTACTAAAGACTGGGATTTGGAAAAGCTGTTTAGAAATTAAAATTATCGCAAAAAAGTCCATTATTTATAACGGGAGCGGTAATGAAGGAATGAACAAAAATCATTGCTTTATGGATGTCATGTTAAATTTGAAAATAGTGTTTAGTCCCAAACATCTATTCTAAATAAAAAATTTCGGTAATATTAAGAATAATCTTTACTAATTATGTAATAGATAATAACAAATATTTTCTAAAAAAAGTATAATAAAAAAAAGTTTTCTGGAAGATTGGCAGTGAACAACTTTGTTAACCATGGAATATCTAGAATAATGATGCAGTAAATCACTAAAAAGTGATTTGGGCTTGGGGCTAACTTTCAATGTACTAAAACCTGACTCGTTGCTTGTTGGTAGATACATAAGTCATTTTGGTGGAGGCGCCGAGCAATATGATTAGTTATTCTTAAACCACTTAAACAAAAAGTTTTCAGATATATGATGTGTTTATTACTCCTATGATTTTATATAGCGTCCATAAGCTAAGAAATCTCAAAAACAGCGAAAATAGATGCGCCGTAACTGCATAGTTTATGTGTTTCAACCATACGACCCATGTGCTGAGGTATTCATATTCCTTGACTCACTTAAGCAGTAAATACGAATGGTCAAAAATTAAATCACCAATAATATTATTGTATACTATATTACAATATTATAATATACCTATATTATAATCAAGTGTACAAGTAAACATACGAAACCTATAATATAATTATAACACTACAATGCAATAATGCATGTTGAGTTATACGCTAACGTGCTTAAAATAGGTCAATTATGTATTCGCAAAAGTTAGATACGTCGGATTTAAGTGTATGTATATCGAGCTAATATTGAGCGATTACACACTTTACTGCTCGTTATATACATGTCTGCCACCAAGTTGTCGATTTATGAGTTAGCTGTATTATAGAGATTATTGGCCGTCTACAAGCCATCTAATTAATTGGTTTGCCGTTTTATCTAGTTTATGATTATTATACATTTCCGCTCATTTGTCTAACAACATTGCTATCCAAATTTAAACTTACGTATCTACAACGTAAACATAAACGCTAGTTATGAGATATTTTCAACTTTTATTTGCTATTAGATATAAATTTCGAACAAAATATAAATATAAACAAAAAAATCTGATGTGGGCAGGCACATGACTTTATCATACAATATATAAATTTAATAGTTTACCTGCATGAGATTCTATTTGATCGAGATCGATCGTGTCTGCATTAAAATAAAACAAGTTAGCCAGGATTTGACAGATATTTTGATAATAGCATATAAATACAAAATGATATAAAGAATGTTGGTAACAGCAGGCTGTTCCAACACTAGCGTTGCGACATATATCTCTATCTCATCCGACGTAGTGCCGCTGGACACACTACGCATGCGTAAAGTTGGATTCGATTAGCTGGATTGGATCCATAGGCTGCCACAGTGCTGCCACCAGCTGCCACCTGTATAAGGTTATCTTTCGGCTGTCAGTGGTTTGGCGTTAGTGAGCTGCCACATGGATAAGGTGATCTATGGGCTGTCCCAGGTTTGGCGTTAGTGATGCCGAATATTACCGGCTAACAGCCGCGATAATACCGACCGCGCACTTTAAGCTACAAAAGCGCCATCTGTCAACGGTCCTAATAACTACTGGCCACGCATGCGCAGTTTGATCCCGGGCACCACATCGAAAGACCAAATATATATATATCTCCGTGTCACATTGTTGGAACCGAGACTACACATTGGCGCCATAGGACAAGCTCCGTATAATCCCTAATACGTATATGGATAATATTGACAGTAGGTATTGCCTTTAACAAAATGAAAATAAATGTGAAATCCTCGCTTACTAAGATTTAATGCAGACATGATCTCGATCAAAAGGAATTTGCTCATACAGCTAAACTATTAATTTTACCAAAAAGTGTCGTAGAAATATATTACACAAAATTTCCTCTACTTTAATTTATTATTTAACTATTTTGACAAAATAACAGAAATGGCGGCTCATTTGCAAAATCAATGTAAACTGTTTGGAGGAAACATCCTGTTCCTTGGGACCCTTTTGAACAAAAAGCTTTTCACCTTTAAGTTTGGTCATGAAACTTCTAAATATGGACTTTCGTCCCGATACCTTTAGTAATTTCTCAGGAATCGTCGCCACAAAAATCGGGTACACACACACATACACACACACACACATACACACACATATACACACACACATACACACACACACAGACATTTTTTTGTACCTTGGTCATCTATTTCCGCTAAACTCGCATTTTTTTCGGCACGATTACAATTCTTTATCATATGATAAATGTATGATAAATAGGTATGATATGTATGATAAAGTAAAAAATAATCCATAAACTTTGGAGTTTATGAGATACCAGGACAGATTTCACAGATTTCGAATTCTATAATATTTCAAAATTTCTATGATTATCACATCTTCAAACAATATTGCCCTTTGTTGATTTAATTTTCATCGTTATGCATCAATACTCCTGAAGTCTGTTAATGACGAAATTATTACATTTACGAGTACAGGATATTTCATTCTACATCCTATATGGTATATATATATGCACAATCAATTCCATATTGCTTTTGTAACAGCATAATTTCCCAGGTATAGGTAATTATATCGATACAACAGCCATTTGCGGACGGAGACAATCATTATATGCTTCAATTTCCGAAAATCCGTAATTAACCATCGAACAACGACTGTCCCGCAATAATACGTTAATTACTGGTGTTGGGCGACTGGTGCAGTTTCGCACTTTCGCACGGAAGCGTCACGACGCGCCGTTTAGCGGGCGAACGCTGAATGTTGAGCGTCGAACGTTAACAGTGGCGTAGGGAGCGAGACGACAGCCCAATCGGAGCCCCGCAATTAAATTCGTACAAATAACTAATTTACAAAAATGATTGCCGCATTTGCATCCTGCTGAATTATTCATGGATTTCACCCGTCCCACAAAAACTCGCCGGGGCTCAACTTTGCCCAGACCGATGCGTTAATTATTATATGGATCGACCAACTGAATCGAAGAGTGCGGAAGGTGCTTTAAAATCTTTTCGGGGGGAGATGTACAGGGACGGAGTAGCGTGTGCAGGTACAATTTTATGGTTTTGTGACGGATCCCTTGTAAGATCACTTGTTTGGTTTCTGTCAGGTGCCCGTCGCAGGAAAATATTGCTGGACAGAATAACGAAATATCAAGCTGAAATTTAGCATGGTCATGTATATAAATTAATAAATTAATATACAGTGAGTTGTAATGTACTTCGTCTAAGTACAGTGCCAGGTTCTTCCAATAAAACACTCCTAGTGATTTTACATGTTTATTTGACTAGGAACATCTTAAGACTAACAGTAAAATAATATATGTACAGAAATGCATATCTATTGTACGTACAAGGTCACAATTCAGCTGACAGGCTGGATTGCCTGCCCCGCAGTTATTATGAGCCTTGTACGAAACATCCTGCTAAATGTGTCTTATAAGCTAATTCCGCAATCGAGGTGCTATGGACATTCAACGCGTATTCTCTGACTTAAATATGATTATTTATAAATTAGCTAGTTCAATATATATAGTCCATTACATCTCCCTTGGGGAAGAGAGAAAAATAATTATGAAACATTAATTTTTTTTCTATCATTTATACAGTTTTATCCTATTCTTGTGAACTTCTACTAACTTACGATCTATTCTAATAACAATATTTGGACTCTTAACATCTACAACATTATAAGGTCCATTAAAAATTGGGTCTATTTTCCTTCCGGTTTCATTCTTTAATAAAACTTTATCTCCTATTTTATAATCTTTAAAGCTACATTTTTTGTCATATTCCGATTTTCGTTGCAATTTTGATTCCAGCAAATTATTTCTCGCGTCATTCCATGCTCTTTGTAATCTAAACTTTAATTCTTTTGGATAATCATCAAAATTATATACTGGATCTATCGCATTTTCTAAATTTGACGGTAGTCGACATTCCTTCCCGTAAACTAACTCGTGTGGTGTATATCGAGTTTCGGTGTGAACTGTGTTATTGTAAGAAAAACACCAATACGGAACCCACGAACTCCAAGAATTTGGAAATTTAAACGTATGCATTCTTAAATATGCACCTAAACTTTTATGTGAATTTTCTAAAGCTCCAAGAGTTTGATGATGATATGCAGTTGATTTTAATGTTTTGATTTTTAACAACTTACAAGTTTCCTGAAATACTGAAGCCAAAAATTCAGTTCCTTGGTCCGTAATAACCTGTTCTGGAACACCATACCGTAAAATAAAATTGTCTACAAATGCCCTTGCAACTGTTTCTGCTTCTTTATTTTTGATTGGATATGCCTCGACAAATTTTGTTAAGTCGCACTGCAACGTGAGAATATACCGATAATCATTATTATCTTGATCAATTGGGCCCACTAAATCAAGAAAAATTCTCTGCAATGCTGACGATGCTGTAGTTGTGATTGTCATTGGTTCTTTGCGCGGTTTTGAATGTTTGAATCTTTGGCAAGAATCGCATTTTTTAACAAAGTTCTCAATGTCTTTATACATTCCTGACCAAAAGTAATATTTTTTTACGTTATTATACATTCGTTTCATACCCGCATGTCCTCCTGTTGGTAACGTATGAAAATCGTTTAATATTAATTGTTGAATCTCTTTTTCTGTTATGCATTGGGTACCTCTAATGATTGTCATTTTTATACCGGTTTTCTTAATCTCATTTTTTTATTTCTTTACATCATTTAAAAGTACTGCGCAGTTACTTTTTATTATTGTTAATTCTGGAATATTAAACTTTTTACAAACTGTATTCAGGTCTCTCAACGACGTGTCTAAAACTGACGTTGATCGAGTTGCCTGTGTTATGTAAACTATTCCACTCATTTCATCATATATTACATTATTCAACACATAACATTTTTCATCAATACTTTTATTATTTATTTCATTTTCTTGTATAACCTTCAATTCGACTGAGTCTACAGATGGTTTCAATAACTCCACGACCCCAGGGTGATCAAGCCTGTTTTCATTTGGAATATTATTAAAAGAATCCACAGAATCATCGATTTTTCTTTGTTGTGCTCGAGTTATCGCGCATATTTTTGCTGTTGAATCATCTTCTAATTCTTTCAAATCATTACTGTCTATGATTATTCGTGATAATGCATCGGCAGTGACATTATCTTTACCTTTCACATAATTAATTGTGAAATCATATTCTTCCAAAATTAATCGAAACTTTGTTAACCTGCTTGATGGATTTGTCATACCGAATAAATATAACAATGGTCTATGATCACTAAGGATCAAAAATTTTCTGCCAAATAGATAAGGCCTAAATTTTTTCACTGAGTAGCAAATACTTAATAATTCCTTCTCAATAGTTGCGTAATTTCTTTCAGCCTTATTTAAGGTACGACTTGCATATGCTACAGGTTTATCATTACCATTTGAAAGTACTGCCCCTAAGGCAAATCCAGATGCATCTGTTCTTAAAATGAACTGATTATCAGCCGAAAAATCTGGATATTGTAAAATTGGAGGTTGTATTAAAGCTTGTTTAAGAGTAACAAAGGATCGCTCGCATTGAGAATCCCAAAGAAACTTAACTCCTTTCTTTGACAAATGATTTAATGGTGCCGCTATGTCCGCAAAATTCTTTATAAATTTTCGATAATAATTCGCAAAAGCAACGAACCTTTTTGCCTCATTTCCATTAGTTGGCACTGGATATTCTTCCATAACTTTAATTTTTTCCGGATCAGGACGAATTCCTTCCGCTGAGATGACATGACCGAGATATAAAATTTGTTTCTTTAAAAATTCGCATTTGTTTGGATTCAATTTTAAATTTACTTGCCTTAATCTATTCATTACTTTAACTAAATTCTTGTTATGATTATCTAAACTATCTCCAAAAACTATTAAATCATCTAAGTAAATAAAACAACTTTCATAATTTAGTCCCGACATAGCTATTGTCATTGCTCTTGAAAAAGCACTCGGACTTATTTTTAATCCCATAGGTAACCTAGTTAGTTGATATTGTCCCCTATCAGTAGTGAATGCCGTACATGGTCGCGAATCTGAATCTAACCCAAGCTGGTAAAAGCCTTGAGATAAATCCAAATGCGAGAAATATACTGCCCCTGACAAAGAATCTAATATTTCGTCAATACATGGTAACGGAAATTTATCATCTTTTAGTTGTCTATTCAATAGCCTATAATCTATTACTATGCGCCATTTTTTATTACCATTATGATCAGGTTTCTTAGGTACGATTAATAAAGGTGCTGACCATTCTGAAGTCGCTTCCTCAATAATACCATCTGTTAACATTTTGTCTACCTGCTTGTGAATCTCCTCCTTCTGTGATTGAGGTAATCTATATGGTTTTACATAAACAGGCATTGCATTATCCTGCAAATGTATTTTTTGTTTACTAGTATTAAGTACCGAAAGTGGGTCGCCTTCCATGTGGAAAACGTCATTAAATTTAGCACAAATTTTGTCGATTGATAGTTTTTCTTCCTTATTTAATCCATCTTTATTTAAAGTTGTTAGCAATTTATCAATCCGATCAACAGAAAATTTTGTCTTATTAAATGCACATGCATCATAATTCGAAAAACTTTCTAGTTTAGGTACAAAATTTTTTAATTGGATGTCTCTATCATTTGTATTTAATATTCTAACTGGTAATAATTTGTTAATTGCTTTTGTTAAAATTCCTGCAGTAAAAACGCCTTCGGAAATTTCTTCCGGTAAAACAACATAGTCTGAGTCAAATTCCACGTTGAAATATGATATTATCTCACATCTCGGTGGAATGAGAGTAAAACATTCTTTTCCCGATTCAAGCGGTATGTAATTTTTCTTTCCCTTGTACCAAAATGAAAACATGAATTTCTCATAATCTATTACCGAAAAATACTTCATAAGGAAGTCAGCCCCAATAACTCCATGAAAATCTTTTGTTATATCGTTCATTATAAAAAAATTGTGGTTTAATTTACAACCGCCCAACGTTAAACAAATATTTGCTGACCCATGCGCTACTGTTGAACCTGATATACCCTCTATTTCTAATCGCTTTGTTGTGTCAACATATTCCAATTTATTTATACATGATGCGAATAGAGCACTAATTGAAGCACCCGTGTCAATTAATAATTTTAAGATTTTATTTGAGTATTTTACCGATAAATAATTTGAACCGCCAAAATTCAGAATAATGCCCTTTTTTGGATAAGATTTTGCATTAGGAACGAAAAAACTGATCTTCTCGTTCTTTTGAGGTATTACCGTTTTTGGGTGTTGAATCAGAAGTCATATAGAGTCTTCTGTCTGACGAACCGTTAAAATTTCCTCGACCTCGTCGTCCATTGCAATTATTACTTTGGAATCTACCGTTATTTTGCCCTCTAGAATAATTTTGTCCTCTGTAATAATTTTGTCCTCTGATTTGATTTTGCCCTCTAAAATTATTTTGACATCTGAACTGAGTTTGTCCTCTAAAATAATTATTTCTATAATTTTTATTCGAACCTCTATCATTTTTACCGCGCAGGTTGAATACCTTTTCATATGAAGACCCTTTTTGTGCATTCTATTCGTCTATTGCACCTGCTGCACAGAAATAGCGTCTTTTAATGTGGAAAAATTTCTTGCTTTGACAATTGTTCGCAATTCGTGATTACGTAAACCGTTTGCAAAAACATGTATAGGCAACTTCTCGTTTGCCGGTCGCAATACTTTAGAAGTTTCGTTATTACCTTCTGACTGACTTAGCGTTAGATTTACCATTAAACATTCGATAGCTTTACCAAACTCATCAACGGATTTATCCCTCTGCATCGAGCTATGCACTCAACTGATAGTGCCGCCGCGGATTTCTTTGACAACAAATGAAGTTTCATATCGTTAATCAATTCTAAATTATTTTCGTAGGTCGTCTTTAACCTTAATTTAGCACTTTGCGATAATTTTGTTTTCAATACTACATTAGTTAAAAGTTTTTTCCCAGCTTCATCTAATAAAGAATCGTATAATTCTATGGAATCAATTAATTGCTTCGTTTTATCCTCTGAATTATCCATAGTTGGCAAAAGGCTTGCCGCCGTTCTTAAATCAAATTTTTCTGCCATTGTTACTACGGTGCTATCTAAAATTCCTTCTTGATTAATAGTAATTATTCTATTTTCTAAACTAACACTAATTTCCCTAATCAATGTTTCTATTTCCGCTACGTATAGCTTAGCTTGCTTAAATACGTCTGGTTCTACTTTTCCGATACCTTTGTTAAATTCTAACCGAACTTTTGAAAATTCTTCTTCTATTTCGGTTAACTTTGATAACCTTTTATTCGTTACCTATAAACTTAATCTACGGGCTTGATTATCTTTTAATAAATTTCTATTTATAACTCTAAGTTCTTCGCTAATAATATTAAAACGTTCCAATTGGCTATTTGTCATTTATCCTAATTTCTAACTTACAGTGTTTAATTTTACCGCATCAACATTATCTTGGTAGGTTGCGCACAACACTGCACTTAATGGCCTTTCTTTTCACTTTTCACAACTCGCCAATTCATTGTTGCTCCGTTGGATCACGTTCTGGATTTGTAGATACAAAAAGATGCTATGCACGGATTATGCATATTTTTGCCCATTAATTGTCCAATATTTCACCACAGCACATGTGTTGGTTTGCACTGTTTCTTACAATTTTCAGCCTGAGATACGATTATCTCTTGTTTGGAGTGGCCCATTTTACTTGAACACTAACATGTTGTTGTTGTTACACTGCTTCTTATGTGAAGAACTGGCAGGATCGCCATGTAATGTACTTCGTCTAAGTACAGTGCCAGGTTCTTCCAATAAAACACTCCTAGTGATTTTACATGTTTATTTGACTAGGAACATCTTAAGACTAACAGTAAAATAATATATGTACAGAAATGCATATCTATTGTACGTACAAGGTCACAATTCAGCTGACAGGCTGGATTGCCTGCCCCGCAGTTATTATGAGCCTTGTACGAAACATCCTGCTAAATGTGTCTTATAAGCTAATTCCGCAATCGAGGTGCTATGGACATTCAACGCGTATTCTCTGACTTAAATATGATTATTTATAAATTAGCTAGTTCAATATATATAGTCCATTACAGAGTTATTAAAGTACCCTTTTACGACTATCAATAATTGTTACTGAGTTATGGCATTATCTACATTTTTTTTAAAATGGCAACCCTATTTTTTTTCTTACTGATGTTGGTAGATCATTTAATTGTCTAAATGGTATCGGATTCATTTAATGACCTTACATGAGAAAATTTTTCAAGCAAAGTCAATTGAACTTTGTAAGCTAATAACCCTAATAACTTTAGGGAAAATATCTTTTGAGAATTAAATATGAACATGCGTTTTGGGTAGAATTAATTGCTCTGAAGCCAAATCTGGGCTTCAAATTGTTCTTTCTCGTAAGGTTTTCGAAAAAATTGGGATCAGTGTGAAAAGGGGACTTTTAGTAATTTTAACCATCTTATAACTAGAATCCCTCAAAATGGTGTCATAATAAACCTTAATCTTTACCTTAATACCTTAATACCTGAAATCGCAAAAGCTCGCACCTAAATATTTTTGAAGCATTTACAGAGATTCTCTAAGTGGGGTGCGGCCGGCTGGAGCCGTTTTATGTGTAAATAATTTTAAAAAACACGCACTAACCTCACCTGATTTGCAACTTGACCTCAGATTGGCATTCATTGCAATTAAATCAATCGAAAGCGCCTATTCGCTGTCATGTTATAAACTGTACTTGAAACTTTAAACGCGTTTTTTCTCGTAACAGTTTTTTTTTCGGAAACGGTTTGCATGATATTTTAAAAACTATTTGAGCTGTTGAGAGAAAATACGCATTTATCGTTTGATGAACCAGAAATGAAATAAGTTATGTAATTTTCTTTTCATAGAGAAAACATTGACATTTTTTTGAGCAAAATCGATACTTTGATTTTGACAATTCAACCATTTCGCCATTTCCTCATTTTCTGGTTCATCAAACGATAACTACTTATGTTTAAAGTAGGCTGTTATTCAACATTTTTATTTCAGTTCGCCTGGAGTGGCCCAACTATACCAACCAGTGACCGCGGAACTTCGGATGATACTTCGCAGTATCATGGGCGGTGGCTAATGAGCGTGATTCAACATATTCTGTATTATTTTGTAAATACTTGAAAAGTTAATAAATATTTGTGCCAAATTTAGAATCGATTTTTGGCATAGTCTCGCCAATAAAAAATTCTAAAAAGGGCGGTAATTTTCGAAGAAAAAATCGGAATCCTCACACATTCAGGTTAGCAAAATTGGTATCAGGCGTGTAATTGTGTAATAAATTTGTATTTATGTAAACTGAATTTATTTTCTTTAGTAAATTAAACTTAATTTAATGCAGTACGACCGATCACGATCAAATAGAATTTGCTCCTGCAGCTAAACTATTAATTTGAGCAAAAAATGTCATAGGCATAAATTATTCAGAATTTCCTCTACTTCAATTTATTTCTTAACTATTTTGACGAAATTACAGAAAGGGCGGCTCATTTGCAAAATCCTTGAAAAAGGATTATTAAAAAGGAGTACACATCCAGTTCCTTTGTACCCTTTTGAACCAAAAGATGATCAGGGGACTCAAAAACATCTACTTCCGCTAAAATCTATATTTTTTTGCGCGATTACAATACTTTATCAAACTGCGTATGATAAAGTAAAAATAGTAATACCTGCTTGAACTCGCGTCCATCAAAACTTCGAATAAATGTCGGGTCTTTACTGTCACATGAACGCACCTTTAATTACAATAAAACAAAATTTGTATTCCAACGCCCACTTATGTTATTATTGATAATTTTTTATAATGACGTTGTAAAGTAAAAAGACCCCGTCAATAAACCCAAGCAAGAATACCAGTATATTATTTTTTAACAAATAATATCTTAACGATTAATCTAAATTTGAGGCAATAAATTTCGAGGAATTTGTATCATTTCCCTTCTCGCAACGACCCCCTAGCTTTCCTTAATATCGCCCACTTACGGTAGGTCCTTAACGGTGGTGCCTCGCGGACTTAAAATCTGGATCAGTAATGCGCCTTTGATAAACCGAATCATCGAAAATCCCCGAGGTTCATTACTGTCTTTTTGCGAGCGTCTCGTCTGACACCTGTTCCGGTGGGGCAGCCGCGCGTCGACGGCGGCAGGGGGCGCAGTTTCGGAAAAGAGCGGCGCCGCTCGAAGGCGGGGGTCGAGGCGTCCTAATGACGCGCGCCCTCACGGGCGGTCGTGGGGAACGGTAATGGCCCCGGGAGAGGAGACGATAGCGTTATCTGTCAGTGGCAGCCGTCCTTTTAAGGAAGGGCCCACCCTGGCCCAGACCCAACGAGAACAAGACCTATGCCATCCACCTTTCGCGCTTCCCCGCCTAAACATACCACTTATTTTGTAGCATCGAAGTGTGAGTTTTGGTCAGTTTGCGGAGATATGTGTATGTGTACATACGTTGTTAGTTGAGTGTTGAGATGCCTAGTAATAATTCCATATAGTATACTGTATACCACCCTGTAAGCCACAAATGTTTGCCAAACACAGTAGAGTAATTTCAAGTAAGAGAAGTCTTGGCCAAAGAGGAACACAGTGGCGAAAATAATAATAATAACATAAAAATCCACTTCAGTTACCAAGACCAGGTACCAATGAATATGTGGAACACAAAAAAACTTGCTGCCTAGGTGCAACTATTCGTAGAATGAGCCCCAAAGTCGATTTGTTGCACGGGAGAATTATTCTTTACTGTAATATAATAATTCAATACTGCCTTCAAGCGCAGTTTTCTTTGTATTCACGGTTAGGAGAATAAGTTTTTTATAATGGATATTCTTCCTGGAGGTTTGTACTTACTTAATGCACTTTAATAATGATGAAAAACATAAAACATTTCGTTATAATTTAAATTAGAAAATATCCTGTTCGTATTTTTAGTATTCGTTGCGTTTATTTGACATTAAGTAGTGGAAAAGTTACATATTGTACCCAATCCTGCCGAATGGTGTATACTACGAGATCGGTAGTACCTTTAGCTTTCAGATAGTATGAAAATGTTATCCAACTTCATCCAATTTTATAGGAAATGCAATATGTTTCTATTGAGTTGCAAACTAATATACATATACATCGCAGTATCAACCCATATAATGAAGCAAAATTCACCTCCTTGGGCTATTGTAAAATAAGCATTAAATATGTTGCCAAAGAGTTTTTTGTCACTGATACCAACTCTGTACCATTTTTATTTTTTCATGTTTAATATGGCGTTCTCTATATGACTACCAAAAACTCTCGAACTCGTGTGAAAGGTGCCTTTTGTGATACCTCACGCTCCGTGATTCAAAATATGTCAGATTTAAACGACCAAAAATGTAAAAGCTATGGATTTGCAGGAAACTTATTACCTATCGTAATTGTAAATTGAGAATGACTGATTCAATTTGGCGGACCCAAAATCAAAATATATTCAGATTCACATGAAACTTTTTCCTGTGGCATTTGACGATCTCTAAACCCAAAATTGTTCTCAGATTTTTAAATTTCAGAAAAGTGGATTTAATATTGCAAACCAAAGTCTAGAAACTGTCGGATTTAATTGAAATTTATTTCCTGTGATATTTGAAGCTGTCGATTTCAAATCTGTGAAATTTTAAACATAATTAACAGGCTGATAAATCGAATTGAATTCTCTTTTTTAGGCATTTAGGAAAACTTTGGAAAAACGCACAATAGTACAGTATAAAATGTAACTTTAATTTTAAGTCAATTCAGTTTCAATGGCTATCGGGAGCTGCCACAATAAAACAACTTTACTTTTTTGCTGACGTTTCGGTCTATTCTTTAAACCTTACTCATAGCTCAAAAGTATGACATAAAATTAAGATGTAAGATGTCCGTCGTACCGACACACTCGTGTGAAGCGTAGTGGGTGTAATTTTTTGTTTTTAATGTGTATTTTAATTTTATGTCATACTTTTGAGCTATGAGTAAGGTTTAAAGAATAGACCGAAACGTCAGCAAAAAAGTAAAGTTGTTTTATTGTGGCAGCTCCCGATAGCCATTGAAACTGAATTGATTTACTGCTTGGAGCGATAGAGGAAGGAAATAAATTATTTAATTTTAAGCACTTTCTCATCGTCGTATATGCCCCAACAGCAAAGTATTGTAATGTTGCAGAAAATCAGTTTTATGCAAATCGAACATTTTTGGTCGCCATATTGATTCCGCCTGTTTGACGTTATAATTTCTGATATAAGATTAAGAATCAGGAAAATTGCAATATTGCAGGAAAAAAGTTTTATTCAAATCGGATATATTTTTCATTTTCGATCGTCATGTTGGTTTCGCCATTCTGAGTTTTGAAAATATGATATCAGATTTGGCATCAGAAGTCTTGTATAATTGTAGGATATAAGTTTCATGCAATTCGGAAATTGTTTACTTTTTCGGTCACCATATTGATTTCGCCATTTTGAATTTTAAAAATCTGTCATAAGATTAGGAATCAGAAGTCTAGATTCCAGCGCTTTCAGACTTAGTAATAAACCAAAATGGCGCATTTTACTCTCCTATCACTATTTATTATTTTAAACGCGCTCAGTTATAATCGAATACTGATAATTTTATTTGTTTATTTAAGCGTTAAATAACTAAAGGCTACTGAACTGTAGGACTACTGAAGTATCCTTCTGATAACTTAATATTTCGTAATTATGAAATAAGAATAATTTTAAATCACCACAACTATAGAAGATTCAGAGGGTATTAAAAAATGCGCTAGTGTGCACTTATAGTAGCGTATATATATGATTCCACCCTTGATCTACAAATACCACTTATATTTTGCTTCTCATAGCTGCTCATTTTCCGAAATTTGTTTTTCTTCTATAGCTTCCTACTTACAACTAAATTTTGGGGTGATATTTATTTATGCAAAGTTACAACCATTGGATCGTATTAAAGATACTTACTTTATATTCTCTGGTCTAAAAGTAACGTATTATTTCCCAAAATTCGATTTTTGAACTTGTAAATGCTATTAAATTATGCGGTAATATATTCAAAAGACACTGTTTTTCGTGTAAAGTTTAGTTTAAAAATTAAGTGACTAGTTTTATAACTGCATCATCAGACTCTCGTGTCAAAAAGATAAAATAAAACTGTAAGTACTCTTACACATGTTAAAATTGATAGAAACTATAAAATTGGTTTATAGATGAAATAATAAGTTAACAATTAAATAGATAAAATTGTATATGGGACGTTCACTAAGCAAATACTAACAAATGATTGAACAAAAGCAAATTAGTTCACAAAAATTTTACAAAATACCTTGGTGTGACACTGGACAACAACCTTTTCTATAAAGCACACGTCAAACAGAAACGAGAAGACATGAGCATAAAATACAAAAAAGATCTACTGATTTATTGGCAGTCGGCTTTGTCGATATAAAACAAACTCCTGCTTTGCTAGAAGATAATTAAATTGTGCGGCATACCGTAATAATACTAATGCTAAGAAAATTTTAATTAATTGATCAATTTTAATGCAATTTAGATTTTTTTAAAAATTACATCCCACCTGTGTAACACAAACTTTACAAAAGGAAAATATAATTGTTGGTTGCATCATTTATGACACCATACATCTTGACAGACTATCAACTTTTGTTTTTCCAATGGGACTCTATATAATATTTGTTTTTCAAATGTTTTCTGTAGTCAATGTTCGGAAATTGTATGACCTTATATAATAAGAATTTCGAGGACGGAAGACGATAGAAAATTGTAAAATATTGACTACTGTAGGACACGAAAATTTTGTGAATGGAAACTGCATACACGTTTACGATAGATTTAATCTCGCTGAATAAGAATGCGAGCTGAAAAGTTTCTTATCAGTATGGTTTGCGATAAAGTTGAGATCAAAATGTCAAAATTGTGATTTTGTTAGTTGTTGTGAATTGGTGGCAACTAAAATCGATGCCATATAAGGTAAAAAAGGAAGTTTTATGTTCACATTGACGGAGCGTATTGTAGTACCGTCACCAAAAGGAAAACAACAAGTATATTGCTATGTTGAATAATAAAAAAATAAAATAGGTATGGAATTAGTTTTTATTCAAACTGATTAGTCAACTTTGAGCTAAAATTTATGCAAGTAACCTTTTTGTGATAAAATTGTAATGGTATCGGCAAAATCTTTTAATTTTCAGTTATTAATATTAAAACCAAAGCCAATAGTCGAAAGCTACACTCCACTCCACTACCGGGGAGAGGTATGAAATACATTTATTTAAAGAGACCCCTTAGGACGAGGTAATTCAGTTTTGTTATAAAACAAGTCCTTCGTTAGCCAGTAACGTCAGCCAACAGTCGAAAGCTACACTGCGAGGAACATAAATCCGGAAACCTAATATTTTGATCAAATATGTTAAATACCTTTTAAATCATTGGCCGATTTTAGTGATTCTTTCAAGACATTGTCAATACATTCATCAGGATTATCACTCACTTTTTATATTTGAAGTGATGTTTTAGTGGTAGAAACTTGGCTAGGTTCCTAAGTAGTCTGTTAATAGCTGCAACAATTCCCATTTCTTTGTAATTGACTCGTCCCGTTTTAATGTTCAATAACTTTTGTGAATTATAACCGATTTAGATTTTCTTTTCAAATTATCACACGCATTTACAATTTAAAACAAGAAACTTTCTGCTTATTATACCGGGGGAACCACCTTCCTCCGAAGGTATCTCATACTTCAACAACGAGACCGATGTTTTCGACCGATGCACAGAAAATATTGTAAAACTAGCTATTTTATTGTTTCCTGCCATGCTATTGTTTGTAATACACTATGAATACTCCAATATTCCATACCAAAAAAATATTTGCGATTTTTACCAGAGTTTAGTAACTGCGTGCTTTCATGAGAGGCTCCCGTCACCCCCCCCCCCCTTATTGTCGTCGGTTGATGGGACACCCTGTACAACTTACTACATTACAGTCACAGTAATGGCAGTAATAGTAATATTTGTAACAATATATAAGCAATAACAGTTTGAATCAATTAATTCATGAATAGATTCGATACTCTTAAGCGCCCTAACATGTGGAAATCCAATTTCACAACCAACAAAAAAGGAACGTCCGTGTTCATTTTAAAGAATTTCCCAATCTTCCTTTTTCCCACGTAAGTATAGAAATTTTTCCAATTCTAAACATAATGCGACCTTTTGAATTCCCAGAAATCGACCTCGTCCGCCCCGTTACCACCCCTCTTACCGGCACAGGGCGGCGGCGTTCTCGAGCGGACGTCGAAAAAGGGTTCGTTCGTATTAGAAACGAAAATCTATCATAGATGGCGCGCGGAATCTCCTCGCCAAATGAACCGTGAACTACTGGCCATTGTCCAGTTCATTTGTTTCGCATCTATTCCCATTCATCATCGGGGGATCGAGGGGGCGTCGGGCGGCGGTTCCGGGCTTAAAGCGGCAATCTGCGGGTGGCCGAGGGGCCGCGGGAGCGGATAAACTGCGCCACTATAGCCGGGCGACCGAACCGCCAGCAGCGCCGCTCGGAAAATTGCGAAGGCTATCAATTTTATGCATCTTACACACGATGGGATGGAATTATTACAATATGAATGGACGGCGGGAGGTGTAGATTACGCCCGGGTGTCGGAGGAGATTTTCCGATTTGCATTTTAGTACGTTTTAGTGCCGAGGAGACGCTGGTAACGTATATTTACGGTGGATGCAGGATGCGTCGCAATCGCCTCGCTTATACATTTTTTTTACGCTGACTTATTGGATTATGATCCCGTCGATCGATCCGATATCGTATGGAAGGTATTCGAAAAATATTTGCTTAATTTATAGGTTTGGATATTTATTAAATAATGGATATTATTCAACTTCGTGCCACACTGTCTACACGGAGAATAGAATCTGCTGTCAACTATATTTTGAACTAGGGTTGCCAACATGCCGTCATTGCTGAGCCGGAGAAAAATCTTTGGTATGGAGCATATGTGGTTTACATTAACAACAGCCGTCGCAAATATGTGCGACTTAAACACAGAATTTTTAGTATCGATTTGTTATAAAATTTGAATTAATTATCTATAGGTATTGTAGAACACGACGAGAGGTGCTAATTACTCAGTAAAATAATTTATTTCAATTAAGTGATATAGAAAATAAAGTTTCTACCATATTGTGTTACTTATTACAACGACACAACAATGATTAGGCAAATGCCAATACTAGCATATAGGCCAAGCCTATTTCAGGTAATAATAACAGTCCATAATCTTACTGTAGTGAGAGATTTGTTTCTTAAGGAGAAACATGTGTGTTTTGCTTGAAGTAATAATCTGCACGACCTCTGTTTAATTTTAAAGTTTCATTTTAGTCCGACAATATTGGCGCGTTTTGTATACACCCCCAAAGTAAATGATACTCTAGTCAAAAATGATAACCACATCTCTCAGTTTTTGTGTATATATAGTCTAACTAATAATAAGATTTCCAAATAAAAGATATTTACTGTTGTCACATAATGATTTAAAAAATACTTCTTCATGGCAGACCAGGATAGAATTGTGTTAGCAACTGATTAATGAACACTGCCTACTCGGATAGAATTCGCCTCAGGCAACAAATCGAGGTTTACCTTTCGTGATCATATTGCCTCTAATAGATAGTTTTATTGACTTCATGTGGTAATAATTATACTCAATCTTACCAATGATCGAAAAACAAAACACCTGGCAGAATTATTCGTCAATATTGTTACGTTGCTCTTAATGGAGGACAGGTCAGGATGGAGATGTAAATGAAAGTCGCAGTGTTGTTTACATAGGTCGTGTATTGCTGACCACACGGAATTCCAAAATTACAGCTGACTGGAGTCCGTGAAACACGATCGTTGAGTCTATACTCTCTCAGGTGCCGCAACCTACTGATCCTCTTCCCATCCCATACCGTGCTTTCATTTGCCAAGACGTCATGACCTGTTTTGAGCCCCCAAAAATTCTGAGTTAGGATTTTTTGTTGCACACGGCATTTTATATAAGTTAATGTTAATTTGCACGTTTTGTACTCGTGCCACAAATGAATTCCTTTGTTCCG
Source organism: Melinopterus prodromus (assembly GCA_964023965.1). Taxonomy (NCBI): domain Eukaryota; kingdom Metazoa; phylum Arthropoda; class Insecta; order Coleoptera; family Scarabaeidae; genus Melinopterus; species Melinopterus prodromus. Next base: position 43,706,619 of record OZ030394.1, read on the forward strand.
ATTTGAAAAGCCTAACGCCTGCATTTCTGTCTAAAGCCTCATTACATTGGTAAGTAGGAGGGCTAGTAACTTGTATGCTTACTAGCCTTGCAAGTTTACTGTCCTTCTAGTGGCGGTTAAGTTGGTGTTTACATACAAAACGGAATTTTTCTTCTTAGTGCTAGTTATGGGATGGTGATAACAACATGTTTCGCTATCGTAGTCGTGTTTCTCGCTCAAAATAGAATTATTGGCAAAGTCGACTGAAATATGCTGTTTTGTGAGTTTCGGAATGGGTAATTAATTAAATTAATATAATGATTGAGGACCGTATTCGCCCAAAAAGACATAGGATTGGAGACTGAATTGGTAGAAGAAACACCAGAGGAACGTCAGCCCTTCTATTAAAAGAACTCTCCATCGAAGATCCTGTTGATTTTTTGCCGGGCCTCCGCAAATGAAAATTCCTCCATGCCCATTTCCTCAACAATGTTTACTTTATCATACACAGTATAACAATAATAATAATAACATCCCCAAACAGCTTTCGCCACTACGGGTGCATCGGCAGGCCCAAAGTGTCATTATAATGGCCCGGGTCTGTGGCACGTCGTAAGTTGTTTGGCTTTCAGCATTCGCCGAGGAGTAAACGAAAACCACAGAAAAACCTTCACTCTGAAAGCAGCTGCGCCACAGTATGATAAAGTATTGTAATCGTGCCGAAAAAAAAATAGATTTTAACAGAAATAGGTCTTTTTGGGTTCCCTGAAAATTTTTGACCAACAAAACAAACAAAAAAAAGACACAAAAAATGTCTATGTGTGCGTGTGTATGTCTGTGTTTATGTGTGTATGTGTGTACTAAATTCTTTTGGCGACGATTCCGGAGAAACTACGTTACTAACTACTTACATTACAAAAACTTCATTATTAGAAGTTTTATGACTAAACTTAGAGCTGAAAAACGTTTAGTTGAAAAGGGTTCAAAAGAACTGGATGTTTCCTCTAAGCATTTTTCAAAGATTTTGAAAATGAGCTGCCATTTCTGTAATTTCGTCAAAATAGTTAAATAATAAATTAATGTAGAGGAAATTTTGTATAATTTATGTCTATGAAATTTTTTGGTAAAACTAATAGTTTAGCTGTATGAGCAAATTCTTTTTGGTCGAGATCGTGTCGGCATTAAAACAGTTAGCCAGGATTTGACAATTATTGTCCTTCTGTCATTAGCTAGTGTCAAACGCTGTTTTTTGACAATACCTACTGTCAATATTATCAAAATATCTGTTAAATCGTGGCTAACTCGTTTTATTTTAATGCAGACACGATCGATCTCGATCAAATAGAATCTCATGCAGCTAAACTATTAATTTTATATATTGTGTGTTCCTGGCCACATCGATAATTAAAAGAAAAACACTCAGAACGGCAACGCGGGTGTGCTCTATATCGTGTTTGTACTATCCCCAAGCGTTTACATTTAGGTTAGTTGTATGGCTAGTAGCCTGGACAGTCAAAATATTGGCGGTGGGGGAAGGCTAGTGGGTTAGTAAATAGCTTGGTTACCTATCTACTTACCTGTCCTGGCTACTGGTACAAGTACTGGTACAAGTACTGGTACAAGTACTGTCACAGGGGGTTTCCACTGGGTTAGTGTGGGTTAGTTACCTGTCCTACCTCACTAGCAAGGCTAGTACTAACCCTCCTACTCAGGGCCGGCTGTGGGTTTTGCGGGGCCTCGGGAAAATATTATATGCGGGGCCCCTTCCGATGTCAAAAACGGTCGAAATATGAAAGCGCGGGGCCCCTTTAAGCGCGGGGCCTCGGGAAAAACCCCGAAGCCCCGACGTCTGAGCCGGCCCTGCTCCTACTTACCAATGTAAATGGCGCTTTATTAGCAACTATCTGCAGGTTAGATGGGTTAGATTACCTGGCCTCAATTGTACAATGTAGTTAAACTATACTTCTCAACAATATCTATCAATATTTGTGTTCCCTTTACACAAAAGTGTGTCAAAATGTACCTATAATTTGAATCTGCTGCTCATACTGGAAAGTTGAAACTTACCTTTAGAAGAAGAGCAGGGAATCTCAGATTTCACTATGATCTTACATTCCAGATAATTAACGGATCGTCAGACATGTTCTGAGCTTCTGTGATCTTCATTAAATATTCGAAAATTTGAATTGGTAATCACAAGAAAACTATGATAAAAAAATCTATGTTTCTGAGAAAAGCGGACAGGAAACTTAAGTGAAATTCAGGAGTTCTAAGTTCTAATAAAACCTTGGAAACTCAAAATAATTAAAATTTATTTCGAATTTTTTATTTTGTATTTGATACATTTAATTTTCCTTTAATTCACCTCACCTTATAAATTACCGTTTATTTGTACAGTGTTGATTGTTCACCAGTATGATTTATCAACTTTAGAGAAAATACAAAAACCAACACTACTGTATAAAAATATCTTCCATAGTTGAGTTCTTTGTCAGAACGCAAATGTTAGTCTGAGTAAAATGTGTCATATAAACTTACTTATTTCTTCAATGTTTTTAAAAACATAAGTCGTTTGAAATATTATCAAATCGTATTTTAAACGATAAACTTCTTAAGCATATCAGTAGGTCCATATAAAACGTTTTACTCATTTTATTTTTATAATTGATATTTCTTAAACTTGAAATCAAGTTTTGTGTTCTTTTTCCGAGCTTCGGTTATATTTCAAACGGCTGTACATTTTTAAGGAATTAGAAAAAGACAAAGAAATGTAGACACTGAGAGTATTTTCGGCAAAGTTACAGAAAATAAATGTAACAAATCAACATCTAAAATACTGTAAATGAAGACTTTGCAGTTATTTAACTTATTTTGCACATCTTGGCAATTTTACAGTAACGTACTGTAATGTTACAGTAGTTATAGTTATAGTTCTTTTCAATAATTGAACTGCATTCCTTTAGCAACTTGTTGCTGTGTACTTGATTCAGCATTATTGCTTTACAAAAGTTTCTCTATTGATAAAACTTTTTATTATGAATGAAAACGGGAAGGCACTGTATAACAGTTTTTCTGTTGAGGTTCCCCCTGGTTACAACCCAACGCAAAGGTTCCGCGAGAGTGAAAAGTTTGAGAATTAGCAGTCTAGAATATGAGATAACGTCGAGTAAGTGGCATGGTACGGAATATATTAAAATGAATTCCTTAGAAGTAGGTAATGCCATTTTGGAGTAAAACAATTTTTGCGTCTGGGTAAGACTCGCATATAGGCGAAAACTGTTTCGGCATAGATTTACCAATATTTCATTCCCAGATATTGAATTGCTTAATGGTGGCATAACAACTTTGTACACTGTTTTGAGGAAAGTTGGCATCTATAGAAAATTTCGGTTTATCCATTTCTAAAAAAGAATGACCTCTAAAACCAAAAATTGAATCATAAGACCTTACAATTTATGTACCATTTACCAAGCAGTTCAGAATATAGGCATCTGAAATAAGAGTAAACTACCTAAAATTATTTACAATTGCATTAAACACAGAACTATAAACGATGGAGATATGTCATTTTCAGAAGGAGATGTAATTTGATTATTATAATCAGAATAAAAGTACTAAATGAATATGTAATAACACTTGTTATTCCAAGTCACATGTGTTGTCTCAAGCTGTAAACTTGATTTGTTTAATGGAATTAATGGAAAGAAAAATATGAACGCTTTTAGATATCTTCTAATTTTTTTAAATAACTGGAACCTACATTATTCGTAAAATTTTTGACATTTTTACAACTACTGAAATGTATAATTTATGTCTTGGTAAAATTGATTGTTTAGCTGCATAAGCAAATTCTATTTGATAGAGATCGGTAGTGTCTGCATTAATATAAAACTAGTTAGCCAGGATTTTACAGATATTGTCATTCTAATGACAGTAGGTAGTGTCAAACGCTGATGTTTTGTCAATACCTACTGTCAATAGACTCAAAATATCTGTCAAATCCTGTCTAACAAGTTTTATTTTAATGCAGAAACGACCGATCTCGATCAAATAAAATCTGATGCTGCTAAGCTATTAATGTTATATACCGTACGTTTGCCCGAACGCTAGGCAAAGCATTTACGGAAGAACGGCAACATCGCTCTCCCCACCCGGCGTATTTGTCAGCGGCTCAGCGGTTCCCCGGTGCGCACTTCGTGTGCTAGTAGCTAGTAGTTTGTTGCTTGCAGAACTGTGTGCGCTTGCTTTTGTGCTTCTTTAAAAAATGCACGCACATGGTGCATACATAATTTCTAAATTCTCTTTTATTGTCAGAAAATGATATGCAAAATTAAAAACGGTATTCCAAAAACAAAATATAAATCAACTAATATTCTCCTACGAATAAACATTTAAATAAACATTATTTTAACTCGGGCTCAAAGATTCCGCCGTGCGCAGCAAGACAGTATCCGAGCCGATTGTAGAAGTTGTCCCTCACGCCAGAGAGCGTTTCGGCTGTTACACTGTTGGCAGCTTCGGTAATTTTTGCTCTCAACTCCTGTAAATTATGTGCCCTATTGACTTCATCAATATAAATGGTATTTTTAAGATAACCCCACAAGAAAAAATCGTTCGAAAACAGATCAGGTGATCTTGGGGTCCAACGAATGTCGCCTGTCCCACTAATAAGATGGTGAGGAAATGCGGTTGTTAAAAACTCTCGCACCCTGGCCGCGTTATGAGCAGGACTGCCGTCTTGCTGAAACCAAACATCATCCTGATCTACTCCGGGAAGGTTATAAATGGCGGGAAGTACTTGCTCTTGCAGCAAAGTAAGGTACTTCTTGGCGTTAAGAGATCCATCGATAAATAATGGGCCAACTAAATGGTTGCCTAACCATTTAGTTTTTCGGGATATTGAGTACGATAAGCATAACTTCGGTGCTGATTTTGTTGGGCCCAATATCGAAGAATGGAAGGATTATTTATACCATGTAACGGAAAAGTCGATTCATCACTAAAAATAATATTTTCTATAAAATATTCATCTGCGTTCGCATTTTCCATTACAGTTTCACAAAACTCCATTCTACGAATACTGTCCTCTGCGAAGGTTTCCTGAGTCTTTGAGTACTTATAACTCCGGAAATCACCCTTATTCAGAGCCTTAGCAACGGTTTTGTTACCAATACCCAATTCCTCGCCAATCCCTCGAGTGGGTTTCTTATCGTCCAGTACTACAGAACCACAGATTAGTACATCCAGTCCTTCTTTTGCCTCAATTTCTTGTGGTTTTATCTCCCTTGGAAGACAAGTACTGCAGCTTTTTAGACAAAGATCTTTTTCAAATTGATGCACAATATTGAAAATGATTTGGCTGCACGGGATAGGTCTGCCTTCAAAATTGATTGCAAACAAATCCACGCACTGTTGCGCCGAATTGCCACCGTAATACCACTTGATGATCTGAAGCTGTTCTAGCGGTGGGTACATCGCGATTGCAAAGATATGAATGCTATGAAGCGTTGTTAGATCTGCGATAGTTCTGCCGTTGCGTGCATGTGCTCCGAAACGCAAAACCAGACTGATCTGACCAGACCTGCTCTCCCACCAGTCTTCAGTCCCACTATAATTGGCTGCTCCACTCAACCGACGTTGGCAGTGTTGTCGCGTGATACGCTAGTTTCTATAGACCTATGCCTAATTTTTGCGGACACAATCTGTATAGTATGATAAAGTCATGTTCCTGGCCACATCAGATTCTTTTATTTAATCAAGATATTGGAGGTGTCTTGGCAATTCCTTCTATACTATTATGTTAAGTTCCACTAGCTTTACAAGTCATACTATGTCTCGTTAAAAGTATATTGTCACTGTAAGACAGTGTAATTATAATTAATTATATAATATAATTATAATTTTGTCGTTTCTCAAAATATTGCATAATTTTGTCGTGGAATTGAGTAATTGATTAGTAGACAATAGTTTTTTGTGTTGGATGCGAATGCGGGCATATCAATTACGTCAATTACTCTCGCTAGTTCCAACAAGAAAGCGACCTTAAAACCGTCCATATACGTATGCGATTATTCGCGATTATATCGTAATCATTCGTCGGCGAGCGCCGCAAGAGATAAATTGGTCGAGGGACAATAGGCTATTCAACCAGTCCGAGGCCCGTTTTAGGCCACTTCGCCCGATAAATTTGGAAATTTCGGAACGAAGCTGCAGTCTGCCGTGCATAAAGTGGCGCGAGGAGGTGTTAGCCGGTTGGGGCGGGCGGGGGTTTGCGATGCACCGGGTGCAGAGGTGCGGTAATAGCGTAGGATGCGGCGTCGGGCGCCCTCTGGCATCCAGCCCGGGAAACCTCGCTCGGAGAGTAGTGCCACTGCGGCCGCTGCGGCGGTATAATAATAGGATCATAGCCGATTATAACTCCCATCATAGGCTTAGTGCGCCGATAAATTTCACCGACTATGAGGATAGAGGCGTTTGGGTTCCCCGTGGGCCGGCGCCGGCAATGCTCGGCGGCAAGGGACGCGTCGGAACGCCGCTGCCGCCCCGCCGCGGGGTCGCGGATGCTCGCATCGTAAAGCACATGCCGATAATTGCGTTATTAACTTACTAGTCCTATCGAAAATTGCTATTATATCACCTATACGATAGCATAACGGCCGTGGAGCTGATATTTTTTTTTATTCTGCAGTTTACAGATAAACAAACAGCAGTTAGCAAGAATGAAATATAATACTCACATAAAAACCGACGTTATAAAGTTAAGCGCAGTTTTTACGTGTGCTTGCGATGTCCTCGATTCACCTCTTCTGTTTTCGTTTCTTTTCTCGATTTGTGCGGCAGATGGCTGAAACTGCGCTTCTACTGTGATGATGAACACGGTCAATAACGAAATACACAAATATTCTCAAATATACAGAGTCGGCCATTTAAAACGCATCTCAACTTTGGAAGCACTCTGTGCTCAGGAAAAGCAGTGCCAGCATTTATAGTAACTCACCGAACATCAAGAACATCATTGCGTTGTTGGTTGTTTTGGTTAATGAGTATTAGCCTAGTCAGTTTAGGATTTTACTTTTTAGTTTGATTCATGTCACTGACTGAGTAGTGTCGTTGCTTCTGCCGCGTGTTGTGGTAATGGTTTTTTGGGTGAAAATTCCTTTTACTGGCGAGAATCAGCGTATTAATTAATCAAGGAATGTATTGATGAATTGGTTAAAAATGAGGCATTTGTGCTTAGAAGTGCAGAGGTTGTGAAACACCTGTAGTATTTGATGACCTTAAAACACAAAATGTAAATCATCATAAAGATAAATAGCTTTTGTCAGAAAAACTTGACAACCTGGAGCAGTGTACTAGCCGCAATAGTGTTCGTGTGTTTGGTTTGAGGAAGAACGTGAGAATGCTGAGAAGAAACATGTTGCTTTGTTTAAAAAGCTGGGTCTATCGGTTGCTATTAATTGTAATGACCTATATTACCGTGTAGGTTCTATTTCGAAAAGTAATAGATTTTCACGCCCAGTGATTGTTAAATTTGTGAGCTATAGAACTCGTGCGTCAGTGTGTAGAAGAAAGTTAAAGGGAACCAAGATCAATGTTCAAGAGGACCTAACTAAGCTTCTAAAAGATGCTCGTGAAAAATTGGCACGAACAATTGTTGGACAAGCGATTGTAGGATTTATGTGAAGCACAATATTGTTCAACTATAACGGTTAAATGGCTTGCTGGTGTGGACAACAGGGTGAAACGTTGATTAATCCTGAGTTGGCAAAGTAGTAGATGCATTTTCTAGATTTATGTTATCTCAACGGAGAAACTACTAAAGGTATCGGGACGAACCTTCTGTAGCCGTATTCTACCGTTTTGGTCTATATCGACTGACATGATTTTCTTCATGATTTTCCGACATGTCGCTAAATTTAACGACAGCTTCGGAGGTGTCGCAAGTTGATTCGATATCGAGCAGTTCTGTGATCGATATGAGTACGTAACCTCAATTTACTTATTTTTACTTTATCATACGCAGTATGATGAAGTATTGTAATCGTGCCGAAAAAAAAATTGAGATTTTAGCGGAAATAGGTCTTTATGGGTCCCCTGAACATTTTTGACCAAGGTACAAAAAATGTCTGTGTGTATGTATGTCTGTGTGTAAACGATTTTTGTGGCGACGATTCCGGAGAAACTACTAAAGGTATCGGAACGAAAGTTCATATTTAGAAGTTTTGTTACCAAACTTAGAGCTGAAAAGCTTTTGGTTGAAAAGGGTCCAAAGGAACTGGTAGTTTATTCTAAGCCTTTTTGAAGGATTTTGCAAATGCGCCCCCATTTCTGTAATTTCGACAAAATAGTTAATTAATAAATTAAAGTAGACGAAATTTTGAATAATTTATGCCATACATTTTCTGGTAAAACTAATAGTTTAGCTTCAAGAGCAAATTCTATTTGATCGAGATCGGTCGCATCTGCATTGATATGAAATTACATAGTAGCCAGGATTTTGACAAATATTTGTTTTGTGTTATCACATTCGAAAACAGCTGATCTCATCAGAGCTGTAGTGCGGCAAATTATAAAATACAAATTTCAAATAAAATAAGATCACCAATTTTATTGTTTGTTGATAAGAAATATCAACCCGTCTTTATATCTAATTCTAAAAACGATAAATTGAGAAAATTATAAATAAAGTATAGCGATGAGTGTAGTTTTATTTTAGTATGTTGGTAGGGATGTGTCATAAACAAATATAAATCTGACAGAATTTGAATTGCCTTTTTAAGGTGCGTTTTCATTAGTGATAATGGCAGTGGTAGCAGACGCCGTTATAGTATTTCCAATAGAAAATTGCTAGTGACTCATGTTTATGTACATGCAAACTAATATGCGTCATTATCACGATATGTAAGAAATACTATAATTTCGTATTCTACCACCGCCATTAGCTACCATTACCTACCAATCGGAACGCACCTTTAAACTTGACGTTTCGTCAAAATGGTACCAACCTAACATTTACTATACAGAAATCATTTATTTATTTTTTAAAATACGTATTTCTTAAAAAGCAACACAATAAACGTTGATGTCGCTCCTGCCAAAAACTAGATAGCGCGACTCACTCACATGCGACGGCGACACTCCGCCTTCGGTGACGCGCCGCATCACCGCTGGTCGCGCTATGCCGTACTTTCGGAATTAGTGACATATATAACTATTATTCTAATGACGTAGTGTAGGTAGTGTCAAATGCTGATGCTTTGACAATACCTACGATTTATCTCAATAGGATAGATTCTCATGCAGCTAAACTATTAATTTTATATATTGTATGATAAAGTCATGTGCCTGGCCACATCAGATTTTTTTAAATATGTACGTATTTCTTAAAAAGCAACACAATAAACGTTGATGTCGCTCCTGCCAAAAACTAGATAGCGCGACTCGCTCACATGCGACGGCGACACTCCGCCTTCGGTGATGCACCGCATCACCGCTCGTCGCGCTATTCCGTACTTTCGGCATTTGTGACATAAATAACTATTATTTTAATGGCGTAGTGTAGGTAGTGTCAAGTGCTGATGCTGTGACAATACCTACGATCTATCTCAATAGAATAGATTCTCATACAGCTAAACTATTAATTTTATATATTGTATGATAAAGTCATGTGCCTGGCCACATCAGATTTTTTTATCTCGTGCGGACATTTTCGAACTGCTGTCACATCACAATTCACAGCTGACAGCTAATGTACCACCAGCAAGGTAGTTTTTTTACCGAATGATAGCGATATCGATACACGTGACGTCATGTCGAATCGAAACGGTATAACGATGTCGCTAGTCGGTATAATTGTAGAATTAAAGGCGACCCCAAACCTACGCGATTTTCTTGCGCATTTGCTGTAATGTAATGGTATTGTCGCCGGCCGCGGCCGTTTAAAATACATGGCGAAATATTTCGCGTTGTTGTCGCGGCGACAAAAATCGCGTAGGTTTGGGGCCGCCTTAAAGGCTTCCCTTAACCAACGCGATTTTTTCGCGGCGACGGCGAGTGTTTCGCTTAGCGATATTGTCGCCTGGTCGAGATACATGGCGGCAAATGAACGTACCCACACCGACGCGAAAGTATCGCGCAACCGCCTGCGACAGTGCAGCGAATATTTTTCTGTCGCTGCATGCACGGTTTTTGTCGCTGTCGCCAGGCGATTGTGAACACTAACATTATGGCGTTTACAGAAAAACTAATAGAAGCTGTTAAGAATCATCGAAGTTTGTACGATTTGGCTCACGAAGACTATAAAATTTATTTGTTTATTATTTATTTATTATTTATATATTCTTTATTTACTGTATTTATATTGTATTTATTTATTATTTAGCAATATTAATATTATTAATTCTGACCCACTTCCTTTTCTTTCCACAAAAAATAGTTTGTTATAAATTTGTATTAGTCAAGAATAGTATATTATTATACAAGTTTTATAAAACGTCATATTGGCGGACGAGATGTTTTGGGCACGACGAGCGTAGCGAGGAGTGCCCAAATGGAACGAGTGCGCCAATACGTCTTATAAAACGAGTGTAATATACTATTTTTTCTACTTTGCGTCATTAATGTCATACAAATTTAGTAATTTTGGTTACTATTTTGCGCTAAATTAGAATCTAGGGTATTTTGCAGGTTCCACACTGGTTCCACACTACCAGGTGGCAGTACTGTACTAACTGTCAAATGCGTAAGGTTTGATAAAATCATGACAAAATCTAATTGTGAATAATTTTACTCTACTTTAGTCTACAAGTTTTAATAAATAATCAGTGAGGTCGCAACTATGATCATAATGGAGCTTGGGGCAACAGTGTAAACCCAACAGTGATAAAATCATGAAACAACCTAAAAAGTTACCTTTAAAATAGTGGTTTCATATTATAATAATCAGAATAGACGTGTTTGGCGGTAACTGATTAGTTACTTCAAAGAATAGTTAATAGTTAACGTTTACTAGCAGTTTCTACCTAGTACCACTGGCTTATACCAGTTTACACGCACATATAATTGAAACTAAATTGTAATTTCGGTGTAATAATTTATTAGAATGAGTTGCACTTAGTAAAATTACATGTGATAGAGGTAATACAAGTTCGTTGCACACAACCAGACCTAAGACGTAGTCAAAAGCGACAGACAAAAACAAGTACGGTATTGAACGGAGCAGAATTCGGTCCAAAATGTTACCGAAAACTCAACACTTTAAATAATATTATCTAACTCTGTACGAAAGAAATACATAGCTGGTAATTTCTTCGTCTTCTAATGAAAGAAACAAAAGTGCTTCTTCTTCATCTGATGTGGTATACATTGTTGCAAGTGCTGCGAATAACTGTCGCTTCGGTGTGGGCACACACGCGAATTTCATAATCGCAGTCCATGCGAATACGCTGCGACGGCGACAATATCGCCGTCGCCGCGAAAAAATCGCATTGGTTAAGGCAGGCCTTAAGGGTCCAGATTTAGAAGTTTCATGCCTAAACTTACAGCTTGAAAGCGTTATCTTCAAAAGGGTCCAAAGGAACTGGATGTTTACTTAAGAATTCTTACATCAATTTTTGCAAATGTGCCGCCATATCTCTAATTTCGTCAAAACCGTTAAATCGTAAATTTAAGTAGACGAAATTTTTAATAATTTATGTCTATAACATTTTTTGGTAAAATTATTAGTTTAGCTGCATGAGCAAATTCTATTTAATCGAGATCGATCGTACTTCATTAAAACTAGTTAGCCAGCATTTGACAGATATTATGATTCTATTGACCGTGTTGTCAGCAGATCAGAGTTTAATACCGCTGTATAGTATGATAAAGTCATGTGCATGGCCCCATCAGATTTTTTATTAATTTACCCAAAACTTTTAAGGTTTTGGGCGACGCTAAGCAACTATTGCTAATAAAATGTTTCGTAAACATCATTTCTGTGTATTTTCTCGACTTATTCGTTTATTTTGATATCACATCCGGTGGGGCTTTCGGTAATAACTGACATACTAAAAAATATATATTGTTGCGGACACGATCAAATTACAAACCTACATCTTAAAAATTATCTTCTTTCTCCGTTTAATTTTTGATAATTTTGTAACATGGTTCTTCTTAGCCACAGTTATGCGTTTTATCTAAATTAGGTAAGCTTTAGATTTTCTATACTCTTTATCAATTAATTTTTGCTTTTCATTACACCGCCGGTTTGTCGTCCAGGATGAATCCTACCATGGGCGCCCGCAGAAATATTTTCAGGGGGTTGCAAAACGAAAGCCGGCCATGGGTTGGATTAAGAGTTGCCAACTCCAAAAAATAGGGTTAACGGAAACCGGAGCTACCGTTCCGCTTTTGAAATAAAATGCCAATCGTTAATAACTTTTGCAAATTGTTGCATAAATTTCTATCATAGCCCAAAATTGTAGGTATGTAATTAAAAGACGTAGAGCGGTGTTCTTCCCGTGGAAAGCTAGCCCTAAATAGCGATAATGTCTGTTGGACTAGCACTTAATAATAATAATAATAATATCAAATCATTTATTAGTTCACTGCTAATTACAGAGTGCATTCACAATACATATTTGTTACAACCAGTTAACTAAACTTCAAACATTTGCTGCAGAAAATGCTTATAAAATTGAAAAATTATTGCATAAGTTGTTGGTTATTAAAAGACCTAGTAACCCTTCGATGTACGGAGTTTTGCCCCACGGACACCAACCCTTAAGTAGCGATAATGTGCATTCGAATAGCAAATTGTATTTCAAACGGTTTGCCCCAGAAAAATATTTAGGTATAACTTTTGCAAAAATTATTGCATAAATTTCTATCATACCTCAAATTGTAGGTAATCAAATGACCTTGTAACCTTTTGACGGTTGGCGTTTTGGCGATAATGCCAGTTCGTATAGCAAACGTATTTAAGTCATTTGCTCCAGAAATTTTTTTATAACTTTTGTAAGAATTGTTGCATAAATTACTATCATACCCCAAATTGTAGGTAACTAAAAGACCTAGTAGCTCTTCGACGATCTGAGTTTCGCCCCATGGACAACTAGCCCTAACTGGTGTTAATGTCCGTTTGAATAGCAAACGTATTTAAAACAGTTGCTAAAGAAATATGTGTATAACTTTTGTAAAATTTCATTGATCATACCCCAAATTGTAGGTAATTAAAAGACCTAGTAGCCCTTCGACGCTCGCAGTTTTGCTAAATGGCGATAATCTCCATTCGAATAGCAACCGTATTTCAATCAGCCAACTTTTGCAAAAAAATATTTTTTGTAATTGAACATCTATGAGTTTTTATGTATAAATTCTGAAGTTTATTAATAATTTTATTACCCATTACTTTATATATTTTTTCCCTATTAAATGTTTAATGTTTTTAACACTAGTTATACCGTGATATCAAGAATTACCTTGGTCAAGGGTTGCCATGGAATGTAAAATGGTTGTCTTAGCGTAAATCATATTTTTGAAATAATTCTGTCAGTCAAGCTACACTGACATCGTCAATGACTTACAAATGTGTTCAGCACAATGATTTGACAGATTTTGACACTCAAAAAATGACTGACATAAATGTACGATAGGAGCTGCGCCAATCATTTTAAAATTCTTGACTAGCCTTGACCAAGGTAATTTTTGATATCACGGTAAATCAGCATGTAGTTCATGATTTGTTTTTTGTTGATCCTTCCCCTGTTATATGAAATGCAAGTGCACCACCTTGCCCGTCCCTGCGGGCGTCCTACCCCATCTCAAATCTTATTTATACTATTTATAATCGAATAATCGATATAATATTTATAATTTATTTAGTTTATACGTTTAGTTTATAAGATGGTCATCCAACTAGTGGTAGCGTTTAAGATCATTTCCAAATAAACCAGACTACTATAGTACTTGACAATATTTGTGTTTTATTATATTCAATTGAAAGATATAAGGAATTTCACTCTTGAGTGACATACACTGTCACATCTACAAAAGAGTGCCAAAAAGGAAATAATTGCGATTCTTCTGCTCTGCTTATAATAGATGGACCTGATGCAACAACAAGGTCAATGCCTAAATATATACATTTTACAGTTTATCCATTAATAAACCAAACAAGTAATTGTTATTAGTTATTATTCAACACACGCTAGCATAACAAGATTGAATTTCAATAGTATTGCTTTCATATACAATCCATTGAGTGTTGAAATTTCTTGATCTTCTGAAGGCCCACCGGACCCCGGGTGTTAAACGAACCGCAAAGTTTATGCTAATATTTGCCGAAAAATCAAAGCAACCCCTCGGACGTGGAAATCAAAACATCCCTGTCTATATGTCCTGACGAGGGTCCAGCTCGGGGCAGCTGAACCATGACCGGATGTCCACAGCAGTCCGCGGCAGCCAGGGGAAGAGGTCGTGAGTGGAGGAGAGGGCGGATCCGAGGCAATTAGGGGATATAAGTTCCACGTGGGCAATCTGACGGAATGCAGAAAGTCCCGCATGTCGGCGAGCGTGTGAATCCTATCGAAGGACAGCGCGCGTCGTCTTAGGAAGTTCCATCAGTAGCGGGGATCGGCGAGAAACAAAGGGGAACGTAAACAATAAGAACTCTTCGCGTCGCTGCCACTCCAATTAAATACCTAAGTTCGGAACGGCGAACCGCATTGTTTCCGACGCTGCTCTTTTAGCAACTTTTGTCGCCGTCCATTGTCCGAATTCCCAAGTAGAAAACTGCCCTGATAAGAGTAGATATCTTGCAGCTAAACTCGCCGCGACGTCGCTTTGTCCAAAACCGAATAATCGCTAGATGGGGAAGTGCAGAATTCTTTGGTTTAATCGAATATGTAAGGTCAACTGTTTGGAGTATTCGTATTGAACTTGCAACGGGTGCACTTTGTTGGCATCGTTGAAATCTCAAACATTCGAAAGTGATCTTCGGATCTAACTAAAAAACATGAGACAAAAAAAACATCACGGACGTTTGTACTTACCGTCTAGACCAGTGGTTCTTAACCGGTGGTCCGCGGACCACTGGTGGTCCCTGAAAGCACCCGAAGTGGTCCGCGAAGCCAAAAAGCACTTATTAAATAAATTAAAGACAAACACGACGAATTGACGACACGAAGACTACGAATATTTATGAAATACTTAGGTATTTTATTACGTGTGTAAACCAAAACTGTTTTGTTTGTTGTTACATGTAACTAAGTAAGTAATGGTAAGTGGATAGGTACTGTAATATCCTGAAGTTACTATACCAGGCCACAAATTGTTTTAATTTAATGATTTGATTACCAAATCTACTAGGTATTTTTATCTAATTTGTGATTTATTGTGATTTATTTTATACCTAGTTTCCGATGCTTGTGAATTGTCATCGATTTTATTTATTTTTATTCAATTCATTGCCAGTTCCACAGCTGGCCGCGAATGCCGTTGGGTATAAAGTTGGGATTTGAAATGTGAAAAAGTGACCGTTTGTATACATTTAGGTGTGGTACTTAGTGTACTTAGTAGGTACGTAGGTAGAATCTGCGAATAATATAATAATAACCTTAATTTGGTTTTAGGAAAAAAATGCACGAATGACCAGTGACCACGTATGACCACGATTATATTAAATTTGGCTTTACCTCAATAGAAAGAAATGGGAAGATTAGACCTCAATACGTCAATACCTACCTCAATGCGTAACTGTTCTACCAGTGAAATCCGGCAAAACTGGAATGTCACTTAAAACCCGTACTTCGTAATTATTGTGACCGTCCGCGAGAATTCTTCGAGGGCAAAGTATAAATTAAAAAAATGAAGCTTGGACCCTGTGGATCACGATATGCAATATCTGAAAAGACATTGGCTGTATCGTTTGAATCTTCAGTTGCAAGGGTCACGAAATATGAAGTTGGATGGCATGATCAACATATTTTTATTTCATGATGAATTCTGCGCTTTTGCCGCTAAAATTGAGCTATGCGATCAACGAACAGAAGATAATTTTTCTGCCTTTGGTACGATAAATACAGGTTTGGACGGACTGTGTACTGAAATAAAAGACGAACATTAAACAGAACATTACAAGAATATTTTTTTTTTAAATAAATATGCATGTTATTTCATATTACAATGACCTGACTACGAGGATAATGCTATTCAGAAACTGATGAAATTCAAGAAGAGTTAATTGAAATGCAACACCATAGTAACTCAGTGGCGGATACAGAAAAAAACTCAAGGGGGAGGGGTCATGGTTGTCATCAAGTCTGGTGCAAAGCTTAAAAACACTTTTTTTTAAACAACTGTTCCTTACTATCAACCGAATAAAAACACAGATACAAGACCTAGGCGGTAACATCACAATAGCTTTCTTCTCCGCCGTAGTATCCGCCCCTGTAGTAACTGCTAGGACACTTTCGAGAAAAGCATTAAACTATACAATTTTAGAGCAAAAAAGCGAGATATTTCTCTAAAATTCGAGAATTTGCTTAACGTTACACAACATTGTTATCTACCAATGTGAGCAGGGATGCTCAACCTTTTTACTTTATCATACGCAGTATGTAAAGTATTGTAATCGTGCCGAAAAAAATTTTTGAGATTTTAGCGGAAATATGTCTTTTTGGGTCCCCTGAACATTTTTGACCAAGGTACAAAAAAATGTCTGTGTGTGTGTGTGTGTATGTGTGTATGTATGTACCCGATTTTTGTGACGACGATTCCGGAGAAACTACTAGAGGTATCGGGTCGAAACTTTATATTTAGAAGTTTCATGACCAAACTTAGAGCTGAAAAGAACGAATATAAATTTGTCAGAATTTGAATTAGCTTTACACAAAAAACGTTGATGTCACTCCTGCCTAAAACTACATAGCGCGACTCGCTCACATGCGACTCGCTCACAATGCGACGACGACGCTCCGCCATCGGTGACGCGCCGGATCACCGCTCATTGTGCTATTCCGTACTTTCGGCATTTGTGAGATAAACAACTATTATTCTGATAACAGTAGGTAGTGTCAAATGCTGATGCTTTGACAATACCTTCGATTGATACTATTGACTATCAAAATATCTGTCAATCCCTGGCTAACTAGTTTATATTTAATGCAAATACGATTTATCTCAGTCAAATAGATTCTCATGCAGCTAAACTATTAATTTTATATATTGTATGATAAAGTCATGTGCCTGGCCACAACAGATTTTTGATTATTGAAAATAAAAACCGAAATCGTTTGGCTGCCAGTGCCGATATGCGTTTGAGCAGTACCGAACCAACAATTAAGCATTTAGCAAATAATATACACTTGATTTAAATAATTTCAAACGTCTTTTATTTATTCAACAACCTTAAAATAGTTTATTTTGCCGCTAAACATTAGTGGTCCATGACAAAACTAAAATTTAGTCAAATGGTCCCTCGTCACTAAAAGGTTAAGAACCACTGGTCTAGACATACAATTACATTACAATTATTTTCATGCGAGTCCGATAGATAATTACATGTTTGGTCACCATTTTGAATTTTCTACATTGACAACAGATTTGGAATGCGAAACCTTCAGATATCACAATTTTTAATGTTCATCGGAATCCGACATTTAATTGCATGTTTGGTCGCCATATTGAATCCGTCATTTTGAATTATAACCGACTGATATCAGATTTAGAGTCAGAGAGCCCAAAAACCCCTCATGAGCATGCTTAAGTGATCTGAAGACTCGAGTGATGAAGAAACCTAGTTTTGAAGTCATAGCGCAATAGCTTACTTTGTTCCGCAGCCTATTTTTTCTTCAATTACCCTTTATGGTAAACGGTTTAAGATGTTGGAGTTCCATCGGCATAACTTCTTCTATACAAAAAAAATTATAACTCATTTTCGGTCAAGTGGTCCCTTTTCGTATTGAGGCACACATACTTTTTTGTTAGTTAGGACGTGCCGATTGTTAATAATGTCATACAAAAATTGATAGTAGTCTAATTTTTCCGTAATTTTTAATAAAAAAAAAATTAAACCCCAGTTTATAAATTTTTTTGATAAAAATACAAGAAACATAAACTTAATCATGAATAAAAAATCCGGAAAATCCTATTCGTAATTAATATTTTAATATTTGGTAACATTTGAACTACTTCATTCATTTTTATGATTTGTTCGGCACATTGAAAAGAATGTGAAGAGAAATGTAAAATGCCATTACTACTTTAAAAAAAAAATACGGATTAGGTATTATACTGGAAAACCCAAAATAGCGTTTTGTTGTGTAAATTTCAAACACACGAACTATTAAATAAAAACTTGATCCGGGGTATTTTTTTATTCATTCCAATATATGAGTTTTTGTCAAAGAAACACAGTTTCCAGCAAACCTTTGCAATATCTATATGTGCTACTAGAAAGCTGGTGAAAGTATGGTTTGCTCTGTAGCACAAATAATATACCACATCCCTCAGGAACCAATTTTAAGGCTTATTTATGTGTTGCCAGGTCGACTGCATACGGTGATAGCAACAACAGATAAGTTAATAGTCTCCATTAAATATCATTTACAGCAAGGTCCAACTGCGTTTAAAATTGCAAAATTTTACTTCAAGTTAACTGTGTATCTCCCCAAAAGTTCAGATACCTATTGGCCCAAATAACAAAATGCTGAGAATTGATGAGGAAAACCTCTCCAACTAAACCACCTGATTTAATACCGTTTGATTTTTTTTCTGTAGAGATATATTTAGGAAGGAATATATGCATAATTAAAACTAGAACTGCGAACAAACCAGAATAGAATAGAGGGCGTTTCAAAATATTTTTAGAAACCATGGAAAATGTAATATTTGCACCCAGAATTTGAAGTTAGACTT
Source organism: Melinopterus prodromus (assembly GCA_964023965.1). Classification (NCBI taxonomy): domain Eukaryota; kingdom Metazoa; phylum Arthropoda; class Insecta; order Coleoptera; family Scarabaeidae; genus Melinopterus; species Melinopterus prodromus. The sequence goes on from OZ030394.1 coordinate 43,725,495, forward strand.
AAAATTGAGTTGAGACGGCTAATATGTCCACTCATGAAAATCGGACTGAAATAATTATTATTTATTCAGTTTCCAAGTATCAATTTATTTAATAATTTATATTATGGCAGTATACCGGGTGATTCAACTTCGAGCCTCACCATGGGGATCTCGCTTATTAGTGGAGATAGACCCTATGTTTAAATTTGGCAAAGTTTTCTATTTTTGTGCTAATCAATTATCTGAAAAGAAATTTAAGCTATCATTTTTCACTTTGTAGATATCCACAAAAAAACTGAAATGTTAAGATATCGTTTTTAATTTTTTATTCAAAACCAAATGTAGCTAGAAATTTGAAACAGAAACATTACATACTTTTTAACAAGGAATGCAGTGTCATTTTTTAAATTTGAGATAACATCAAAGATGGCAGCGTAACCATGGCCAACTTTTGTTTTTCTTATCATGGGCGCCATGTTGAATTTTGGTATTTTCCGATAGTCGTGTTTTTTCTCATTTCCGCGATGTATAACATGTTACCATTGGGCGCGTTCAGCGAACGCAACCGTTGCGACAGTTGCCGCAGCAGTTCGCTGAACGGTTCCGCTGACTAGACATTCAAACAGTTGTCAAATGGTCAACGGTTGTCAACGTGTTTGCGCTGACTTGTCAACTGTTGCGTTCGCTGAACGCTCCCATTCTTTTTTTAAAATAATGGTGTAATAATCAAAAAACTTTCAGGTACCCAACTGGAGCCTGGTTTCAGGCCGCCGAAGTCGTTGCCCAGCAACGCCAAGAAAATGCACTTGGATCAAGCAGCGTTAGGTTTGCCATTTAACCAAATAAACCTTAATTGTGGTTGATTGTGGATGTAAAATGCCGTTTACCAATAACGAAAAGCGGGGGTTAGTCGGGGAAGCCCGACTAACACGAGTACCGAGGAGAAGGAGGGCCCCCATGGCTGGTCAGTGCTTACTAGGTCTTATTTGTATCATGGGAGCCTGCGTGTGATGGTACCACTGGTGCACAGCAATAACTTAGTTTAGGGATTAGCAAAAGCCAGCCATTGCCTCTTTCGACTGGAGACGGACTGGATGCTCTATGGCGAAAGGTGGGTTAGCGAGCCGACCCCTATGGGGCGGCGATCCTTATTCATGCTAGGATAGTTACAATAATAGAAACCAGTATACCAACTGTGAAACAGCCATCTAAGTCCTTAAGTTTAGGATTAAGAAGCGTGCATCGTATACGTGGTAGCACATCGTGATAGAAAACGGACGCTTACAGATCACCTGTCAAACGTAAGGTTTGTTCCTAGAGTTGTAATTAAACCAAATAAATATGTCTAATTCCCACAGATTAAAGTGGCTAATCACCTACGGTATGGAACTACAGCAGCATATCAAGTGTGCAAAGGTCACGGTTACAAGACTACACCTCATGCCGCCCCTTTATGGTGAAGTAGTGCGCGGGGGAGAAGGGTCAAAACGTACACTGTGGTGTCACAGTCCACGTCATCCACACGCGATCACGTCAAGCAGTCACTTTATAAACAATTTAGGTTTATTTATGTTGTTAACCGTGACGTAATATGGGAAGTAAAACAAAAACAAACAGGCAACCAGAAAACGCCAAGAAATTTTTATACAATATATTCGCAAAAATCTAAAACGGACGAAAAAATAACATTTATGAAAATGCGCTATGTTGTTTGAAATATGGTATGGTAGAGTTGGGTCGTTTGGCATCTGTGCCTTACGATATACTTTGACCAATTGATCTTTTGTATTTCTCTCATACATTACAGTCCTTCGATATTGAGCTTTTTCACGAAGTCAGTTATTGTTCAAGGATTAAGTTGTGTCAGCTCTGCTGGTTCAATGATGGCGGCTCCCAAGTGGTTTTGTCTTGTGCGTATTAGAGCGTCACATTCGCACAATAGGTGTACAACTGTCTGAACCCTGTTGCGGACCTGAGTCCGTAGAAGGGAGTCTTGGAGCTTATTCTAGCTAGGAGGTCGGCTTGTTCTTTGCCTTCGATCCCTGAATGTCCTGGATCCCGCAACAGTTTGTTTTGTTTGAAATAAAGATATGAATAAAGTATGAATTTTAAAAGGGTCCTGGGTGGCCTCTCGGCTATTATTATTATTATTATTATTATACGTCAATGGGTCTATATGGTGTTTATCGGCCTGCGCCTAGCTCGTGTGTACAACTGATCACGTGGATATGACGTGAGCTGTGACGCCACTTTGTACCTTTTGACCCTTCTCCTCCGACCACACCAAAAAGGTCCCGCAGACAAACACAAGAAAATACAAGTACAACAAAATCAAGCACTCAAATTGTAAAACAATTTTCAAGATTAGTATTGAGACAATGTTGAACGAATTAATATTAAATTCTTTAGTTTTTTATGTTAGCAAGGAGCGTTATATTAGGTACTCAATTTAGTATATAAATGTATACATAATGAATTGCCAAATTATAGACTAATTATTTAACATACTGTAGACACCAGCATGAATACGATGCTGGGCAAAAACATCAATTAAGATTCCTAAAATAGAACAAAAAGCAGTACACAAAACACATGTAACAAATGCCAGGGCTCTTGAATGTGGATGAACCAGCACAGATACGAAGGGAAGACGGATTCTGGAAAGGGCAGCGTGTCTCGGACTGAGCGTCATTAATATCTGGGACACGTCACCCTTCAGTCGACCTGGATACTGAGAAACGATTCCGGACATCACCTTGGCGTCAAATAACATAAACCATGAGGTGAGGATTGAGGAACTGGAGAGGACTTTACCGCCAGCGACCACCAAAACATAGCTTTCGACCAGCATAAAGAGCGACAAGCTGAAAGAAACGGCGGACAAGGCCCAATGTGGAAGACGGACAAGCTCAATGAAACGCTGTTTGCAGCAACAATATACGAAGACAAACAACAGACATCTTGGAAACTGCAAAACCTGCCGGAGAAGAGGTTGAAACAATGATGAAGCTTATACACCAAGCATGAAACGCCTCAATGCCACGTCGGTGCAGAACCAATAAACAAAAGCGACCTGTGTAGCGTGTACTGGTGGACGGAGGAGATTACGAAGGTACGAAGAAGATGTTTATGTATACGACGAAGACGTGCCGAAGTCACAGAGGCCGCACTCACTGAGTACATACAAGTTAGGAAGAAACGAAAGATAGTCATCAGAGCAAGCGGAAGAAGTGGGAAAACTTCAGGCGGGATGTCGACGTCGATCAGTGAGGGCTTAACTACAGAGTTGTGATGCGTAAACTAGTAGAGCAGACGCCATGTCAAACGCTTCCAGCATCGGAGATGAAGAAGATTGTGAACGTCCTCTTCCGTTCTCACACCATCACCAATCGGAACATTACGGCCGAATTTGAAGAGAAAATACCATTGTTCAGTGAGGTGGAGCTGCAGCTATATGCTACATCTCTCCAAACGAGAAAGGCACCGGGTTCTGATACCAGCAGAACATAGCGCTCTACAATCGGAGCAGTAGAGAAAGTGGTCGGGGCGTTTCGAGTAGCTCAAAACGGTAATCGCTCGACACGCAGGTCACGTTCCACGTCCTGCGCTGCATCGAACCGCCACAACAAGAAGCTCAAGCCAGAGCTCACCGCAGAGGAGCTTGTCCGAGCTGCCAAAGACCTCAGAGGCGGAAAGGCGCCTGGACCGGGCGGGGTCCCGGCTGTGGTGGTCAGGATGATGCTGGTACAGAGGCCGGAGGTCTTCATCGGATTGTTCGGTGAGCTGATCGGTGGGGCACTTTCCCGGAAAGCTCGAAGCACGCCAGGCTGGTGCTCATTGAGAAAGTCCAACCAGCAGGGAATGCATCAATACCCCGTAAATACAGACCAATTTGCCTCATCAATGCCTGGGCAAAGGTTCTGGAGATACTAATCCGCAATAGACTGGCCAAAGGAGAAACTCGCGACGCACCAGTACGGCTTCAGGAAGGAACGTTCGACCGCGGATGCGCTCGTCAGGCTCAACGAGATTAATCGGGACTGAGATAGGTTCCGCCAGGGAAAACGGAGATTTTGCATTCTCCTCACCTTAGACGTCGCGAATGCCTTCAATTGCGTGGGGGAAGGTGAAGGTCATAGAGGCAATGAAGGCCAAGAGGTTGCCGGAAGCACTGGTGGACTGCACCAAGAGCTACCTCTGCGGGCGATCCACCACCTACCAGGGGAAAAATACGCGATGTCCAGGGGAGTCCCACAGGTTCGGTTCTCGGGCCGATGCTGTGGAACATCGCGTATGATGATGTGTTCGAGATCCCGAGAAACTCCAACGTACACCTAATAGCGTACGCGGACGACTTAGCCGTTATAGTCCAGGGGTGGACAGCGGAAGAGATCGTGGCGGACGCGGAGGAGGTCCTGCGAGACATAGGTAGATGGTTTAGAGAAAAGGACCTGCGCGTTGCTCACCAGAAGACTGAGGCTGTCGTCAGCAGAGGGAGGAACACGATCCGCGAATTGGAGCTCCGCTTTGGGGATCACACTATCCACACGCAGCCTTCGCTAAAATACCTCGGGGTAGTGGTCGACCGGAATCTTCGATATACGGCACACGTACTTCACGCCGCAAAGAAGACAGAGAGATCGATCACTGCCCTACGAAGGCTCATGCCAAACATAGGCTGACCAACAGCGGCCAAGCGGAGGCTGCTTGCCTCGACAGCGACGTCCATAGTTACTTATGCGTGCACGGCCTGGACAGGAGCACTGAAGTACCAAAAGTACAAGGACATACCCCTGGCACAGCAGCGGCGGATCAACGTCAGTGCGACCTGTGCGTACAAGACGGCCTCGTCGGTCGCCCTCGCTGTACTGGCGGGAACCATACCCATCGACCTGCTGATCCGAGCGAGGGTGGACGTCAGAACGACAAAGGTGGATAAGAAAAAGGCCCAAAGAAGGGCCATCGAAAGGTGGCAAGAAAGATGGGACGCCGAACGCCACAAGGCGCAGTAGGCCCTGATCAAGAATATTAGACCGTGGCTTGATCGTAAGCATGGGGAAGTTAATTACTTCCTGACCCAGTTTTTCACGGGTCACGGGTGGTTCGGTTCGTACCTGAAGACGGTGAGGAAGCGAGACTGCGACGGCTGCCGGCACTGCGATACAGGAGCCGCGGACGGCCCCGAACATGCCTTCTTCAACACCTGGGGGAGTATCACACTGGCCAAAATTGTGGACGAAATGCTGGATGGCGACGAGGGCTGGACTCGCATTGAATCCTACATTACCGACATCATAAAAATGCGGGAAATATCTGAAAGAGGCGAGTAGGGAGTGCCGTCGTTTTACGTTGGTGTACTGTGCTCTGTGTCTGTTCAGTGAAACGTGAAGTGCTAAATATGAACATATGAAAGTGTGTAAAAGTGTAAAGATGTGCAATATGTACAGTTAGTCGTACGCCAGGGATGCGTAAGCCGCTGAGAGATACTGAGATTGATTGCCTGAGATTAGAGTAACAAGCCCAGAGAGCACGATAGTCAAAACCTTCACAGGTATGCCGGTCTCTCAAAGTGGATTTTGACCACGAGCAGGGGTTTTTAGTGGGTAGTGATACGATGGAGTCCCACACTATCACCGACATTGCACCTCCGTCGGTGGTGTGCATATAGCATTTTCCACTCCTCAAAAAAAAAAGGTCACATTACTTGAACACCTGAAGACAAGGACAAACAAGGCTGCCAATGTAACCGGCATGGTGAGCAGTATCATGACAAATGTGGGCGGACCAACTGCAGAAAAGCGCAAACTGCTAGTGTCAGTCATTCACTCCATCCTCTTGTACGAGATATGGGCTGATGTTCTCACGACAAAAGCGTACAGGAAACGGCTGGCAGCAGTTGGTAGAAGGGGAGCACTCAAAGTCATCAGCTGCTACCGTACACTGTCCGAACCTGCCGCCCTGGTAGTTGCTGGAATTCCTCCAATAGACATATTAGCGGCAGAAAGAAAGCACGTTTACATCAGGAAGCCAGTTGGGAAGATAGCTGCGTCGCGTCGGCAGAAGCCAAAGAGCAAAAAATGAGGGCTTGGAATGAACGCTGGGCCGCAGAAAACCGATGAAGATGGATAGCGAGGCTGATCAGTAGGCTATACAGATGGGTGGAACGCGAGTGGGGAGATATCAGCTACTATCTCACGTAGTTCCTCACCGGCCACGGTTATTTCGCCTCCTAGCCAGAAAAATATTAAATCGAAAAGCAGGTCTGTCAGTACGGTGACTCTCACAGACGACGCCAGCCACACATTCTTCGAATGAGAAAGGTGGATAGAAAGAAGTCAGCTACTGATCGCAGAAATAGGCCAGATTAGCCCCGACAACACCGTAGAGAAGATGCTCCAGCTAGCGGACCTGGTACCAGGTCGCAGAGTATGAGGAAACTACATTAAAGCTAATGAAGAGAGAATGGTTAGTAGAGTTGGTGAAGAACAGTAGAACAACCTAAAATGGCCAAAAGGGCACCCATCTAACAAATGTGAAAAACGGTCCCAAGATGGAAGGAATGCCTCTTCATGAGGAGTTTTAGTTGGTTGAAGTCCAACACACCGGGGGTTAAACATCAGCTCCCTGACGGTGACTTCCCTATCTATAGCAAATATGCTATAGTCGAATCACTATTATTAGTAGAGTTCTGAGAAAGATAGACAGTATCGTATATCTCTATATATCTGGGAAAGATACACATATTCTCAGAGATCTACTAATAGTGATTCGACCATACCGTCTTTGTTTTTACCGATATATCTCCATAGAAAAACGTTGAAGTCATATACATATCATCTAAAGATCTCAAATTCTTAACAATGATCTGTAGACTGACATGCAGGTAACATTCCACAAAATAACTAAACTAGAATTACATACCGTCCAATATCGCCTTGCTATTGGCCCGCATATGACGCTAGTGAATGGAACACAATGTTAACGTCTGCAAAAATAAATTGAAATAGCGTCCTAAAGACGTTACGCGCTGGCCGCACGTCGGCGTATTCTATGTTGTTCTTCAACTTCACCACGCAAAAATGTATTTGCCACCTAACTTCGTTGATAAGCTGTTGGACTCCCCCCTTGAAAATGAAGTATGTAGTTGGAAATACTTACAGGTATGCAAACTCATCACAGCCGGAATACTGGTAACATCAGTTCCGATCTTTGCATATAAGAGTGGTACAATATTGGCACAATGACCTCCCCAAATGGCAAACAACTGCGTATGTATAGTGTCACCTCCTTGGGTTTGAACGCCGTTCTCAAAAACACTAAACTGTAAGTTATGTTGCAGTTATTATGATGTTCGTCTGCAGTCCATTGCGCTACCAGTGCTGTATCCTGATATATCGACCTGTATCCTGATACTTTATAGACGTACACTGTGCGGATACCGTCGTAATCCCAAATAAGTTTGGAAATATGACATAGAAAAGGATTCCTAAAAAATTAGCGTTCTTCTAAATTCAGTTATAACTTGCTTGTACATACCAATTTTATTAATCATATTGCGCTTTCCAAATCAAATTTCAAACAGCGACTAAATTGGTTTATTGGATATTTGTAGATTATAGTGTTGAGATAAAACTAATCTGTCATCCAAAAGAATAAAGTGCCCTTGGACTTCACAAAAAATGACCAAAGCAAAAATAAGACCTAAAAACGTCAAAAATCCACTTCATTTGTTGAGATAGGTCACCAATCCAAACGCAGAACACAAAATATAAGCAATCTAAACTACTTTGTTATTTATAACTTAGTTGGAAAATTGGTTCTACTTATGTTTGTTAATTACGTTAGCGTGTTGAATAAAATGGTCGTCAAAAACGAGTTGATTCCAGACCACTATTCTTGTATCCCCACGAATTTTAACGTTCCGAAACTACGTTACGTAAGAAGGACCATATCATTCGCCCCATTACCACCGATTATGATATACCAACTTTCAACTTAGCTAAAAAATATTAAACCTGTTTAAAAACTTAAAATACCAACCTAAAGATTCAATTAAAAAGACTTCACAATTTATTAACAAGATAAGATACATCACTTTGAAAGATAAAAACTTATATACTAATATTCTCATTGACCTCACCCATAATCTAATTTCACATCTTTTCAATAAGCACTTTCGATAACGATCAACATGAAATAAATCATTATGTACAACCTAATCTTAGAACATCTAGTCAAACAAAACTATTGTTCATTTAATGACAATGCATGAAGACGGGTTACCAATGGAATGGACCAATCTTTTGTACACGCCAATATTTTCCTTGATCACATAACGAGAACATATTCTCAATAACATCAACCACTATATGTCACAAATTGTAAAGTGGGGCAGATATGTCGATGATCCAATCGCCGAAGCCAAAACAAAAAAAATGGATAGTCAAAGCTAGTTTCTCATTCCTATGATTTTGCACATCTGACGCCTGGACAAATATTTTTACTGTCCAAAATGTTACCGTGTTTCTTTATCCACATTACTTACATTAAAATGATGTAATAAAAAGTAAACGTTTTAGACATTAATCTGACAGTACCGCAGCAACAGGTATAATAATATACCTAGTGTTCCATAACACCTGGCAATCCTAGGATACATACGAATGAATATCATGATCAGCACAACAAGCACGTTTTGCATAAACTAATGGTTTTAGGATAGAATGTGGAAAAGAGAGCATGATACTTGCAATAAAATTCTTTTATTTTCAATTAAGTCATTATATTAAGGGCACTCGTGTTCCACCGTCGTTGCTTCGCCTGAAACGTCACCATGCCTCGGATTTATAAGCATATGAAGTTTTCCTCCAGGGCACTGCTGAGAAACATTCCATCTCCATTCTGTAGCGGTCGTAGCATCCCATACAATACCAACGATTTGCCAGGCTTCCCATAATTCAATATAATAAGATAAATTTTTACATTTCTCAAAACCAGCGGGTTTGGCCCAGGTAGCAATGAATATGTTGTCTATGATTGTAGCGGACAACGATAGCACGGGACCAATCAAACCAGGACTTATCGGCATTACAGATGATACAGCAATGCCTTCGACATCATCGACGATTGGAACTACAGAAACGGTTGAGTCACAATTCTCTAACAAAGGAATTGTGTGCTCTGTCCCTTCGAGGATAATTGGCGGATTATCATCAATAGTTAGTTTGTATGTTATGATGCATCCCGAAAAACCTGTCGGTGGAGCCCATTGAACCAATACATCGTAACGCGCCTCATTACGAATGGGAGTTAACGTTAAACCTGTGACTTGAGCGAATCCAGGACGTACACCTGAAATAACATAATAAATAACAACAAAGTTTACGTTGAAGGTTACTTTAAAGGTGACGAGGGAATTAAGAATACATTCATCTTTGAGTCTCAACGCAGATCAACGTTTACTTTGAGACTCTTAAGTCTCACAGTAGTAGAAACTCTGTGTTAAGTTGCTGCGTTTTTGAATTATTACGTTTTGTTGCATTTTCGTATTTATATTCTAATTTGTTGTTCGAAAGTTCTGCCATACTTGTCATTGGTCATCTCACAAAGAGTAAAAGACAAACAACACGCAAAGAATAATATTACGCCCTCACCCGCATTGAAACAAAGAATCAAGAAAATAATGAAACAGTAACCTATGAGGACTAAAAAGCCAGGTTTGGTGTCTAATTTTTAAATATTGTTCAGACAATCATATTTCCGTTTTGAACAAAGATCTGCTCAATAAATTCATAAAAACCATCAAAGATTGCATCATAGTATATTACATTACAAGAGCTGTAACTAGCATATTACGTACGAGTGGCAAGTTATATATTTGAAAGGCCATGAAGCTCTCTTTCTTAATTTTTTGAAAGACAAGTGACAAGTTAAAACTGATTTTTGACAATGTACCGCAATTTTGTTTTCTCTAATTTATTAAATTTTGGTGATAGTAATATTCCAGTTAAGAAAGAAACACATTTTTAATTGTTTGCATGCGTTTTATATGCGCGAGACATTTTTTGTCTGGGAGAAAAATCGGTTTCTAAAGGAGTGTCATATATCTCTATTTCTGTACATAGAGCATTAAGTTAACAGAATTAAAGAACACTTAGATAACCAACTGGGTTGTACTGGCCCAATGCAAACTAAATATCACGCCACGACTGAGGCAACACGCAGAGAATATGAATTTTTTCACTGTTGGAGGTTGCTTCAGGGAATTTTTCCGTCAACTGCTGAATTATTTTCTTGCCTGCTAGTTTAAGATCCTTTCGTTTGCTCGTCATCAGTTGTAGGTGGACTGTCCTGGACATCAAGATTTTGTCCCATTGCTCTTTCAAGTGATTGTCGCATCACAGCCTTCGCTTTATTAAATTTCTGCGCAGGGTAATGTTTTGTTCTATACAACTACTTAGGAGCGACGGGGGATTCTCCAAATGCTTCCTACCCTTTATTCAGTTTCTCTCTTTTTTTTACCGGAGCACAGAGACTTCCAATGTTTTCATCTCGCTCACTTCCAGAAGACACTGTGCCCAAGCTGTCCGATGAATGTGCGATGCCTGGGGGTCCTGGTTGCACGTCATCTTCTGGTTTATCAAGGTCACGCTCAGGTCCAGAAGCCAAAGGGGCAGATGGTGAAATTGCAGAAGCCGGGGCCGCAACCGATGAGTGAAATGGAAGGAGTTTTGGCACTGCAATCTTGCACTGCACACATAGCTGTTATTCCCATCGATATGTTTCCTGCACTAAGCATGAAACGCTTTAGTGACTGTCCACAGTTAGTATTTCGAGCAATTTTATGCATCTGCAAAGGATTACAACACGCTTTCTGTCGCAATCCATAGAGTGTATATAGTAAGCCCTATAGTGAGCCCTGAAGTCTTGCACTCCTGATCTCTTTCCAATAAGCTCAAGGTCACGTCATGATAATGATTTTTTAACATCATCCAAACACCTCCGACACAGTCCCAAACCAACTGAGCAGCACTTTGACACGTTTGACATTTCCAAAGCGCTAACAATAAAACACAACGGACACATACAATACAACTGACGTGACAGACGATGGGATTTTGAACTACCAGACAAGGAAATAATTCAGCAGTTGAAGGAAATATTCTCTCAAGCAACCTCCAACAGTGAAAAAATTCATATTCCCTCCGTGTTGCCTCAGTCGTGCAGTGATATTTAGTTTGCATTGTATCAGTACAATCCAGTTGGTTATCGAAGTGTTCTTTAATTCTGTTGACTTAATGCGCTATGTATATTATATATCTATGGAATATTATTATCACAAAAATTTATATACATGCGCTTTAAGCCATGACACATAACATATAAAAAATAAGAGAAAAAAAGATTGTGGCACATTGTCAAAAATCAGTTTTAATTTTTACTTGTTTTTCAAGAAATTAAAAATGTCAGTAAAACTTACTTTTGTAATATGAATAAGAAAGAGAGCTTCATGACCTTTCAAATGAGCTATCGAACAACTTTTTAGCTGAATTCAGTCTCAAGATACAGAAAAAACATCTTGGGGCGCATGGAAAAACCGGGTTTTGGGAATACCGGATAAAACCCAAACCACTTGTTTTATCGAGAAAAGGCTGATACTATATTTATTTGGTGTGTACCCAAACATAGCAAGTTTCGTCCCTGCAAGTTTCGTCAAATTCGGAGGGGTCAAGGGTCAAAAATGGTTTTTAGTGTGCCATTGGTCCGCATATGAAGCTGGGTGAACGGAGCGCAATGTTTACGTCTGCAAAAATAAATTGAAACAGCGTCTTAAAGACGCTGAAACGTTATGCATTGGCCACACGAGAGCGTATTATGTGTTGTTCAAAAGTAATTCTAGCAAAAGCATCAACATTCCCCACGCACAAGTGAATTTTTAACCAAACATATCAAAAACTGCCAAACAGCCTATGTCGATCAGCTGTTGAACTCCCCAGTAAATACTTACAGGTATGCAAACTGGTCACAGCCGGAATACTGGTAACATCACTTCCGATCTTTGCATATAAGAGTGCAACAGTATTGGTACAAGGACCTCCCCAACTGGCAAAAAACTGCGTATGTATAGTGTCGCCTCCTTGGGTAAGAACGTCGTTCTCATAAATACTAAAACTGTAAGTTACGTTGCAGTTGTTCTGATGTTCGTCTGCAGTCCATTGCGCTACCAGTGCTGTATTCTGGAGTATCGATAATTGGAAGTCTCTTGGCTGGCCGATTGCTGAAATAACAGAAGGTTTATAGCATTCTTTACTGTGGCTACTTTACATACTTACATTCACACTGTGCGGATACTGCCGTAATCCCAAATAAGCTTAGAAATATGACAGAGGGAAGGATTCCTAAAAAAGGAGCATTCTTGTAAATTCAATTATAATTTGTAAGTTGTTTGTACATACCAAGTTTGTTAATCATGTTGTGGTGTCCAACTCAATGTTCAAACAGCAACTAAATTCATTTATTAGATATTTTTAGATGATATTATATCTCATTATAATAAAAATTAGTTCAAGTGTTGAGATAAAACTAATCTGTCGTCCAAAGGCAAAAAAGTGCCCTTGGACATCACAAAACCTGACCAAAACAAAAATATTTTCACACTTTTAGTTGTCATATTGGATCCACCATTACGAATTTTAAAAGTTGACATCAGGTAACACAATTCTGAATTTAATATATTTACACTCACATGCAAAAAGAAACGTGCCACTTAAAATTTTGCCAAACTGTGACGTTCCATAACTTTTGCAATCTTTTACTGATTTTCATGATTATCTCATATCAACCCACATGATGTTTTGGTGGTCGAACTTCGTGACACCGCATGAGAGTAATTAAGGAACTCGGACAGGTTCTCAGGTATCCTATTAAAAACCCACAATTCCCAATATTTTGTTTTTGGATAAATTCCAATATCTGAATGTTCGTACAGGATACACAGTTAGTTACAAACAAAACTTTGCAATTTTAGCTTTGATGTTTTATCGGTTTACAATGTTTGACCGTTTTTGATGATTTGATGGCCAAGTTCTTTTGTACTTCGCTTCATATCCATTCCAATTCTCAACATTTATTCATCAATTTTGTCGTTATTAATTGTCACACGCCTCTAAAATATCAAAAAATAAGAATCTTAGAGCTTATTATACCGAGAAAGCAAATGATGTTTTGGTTGTCTAAGTTTGAGACACTCTATGGAGTAACGAAGGAACAGTGGTTAGATTCTCTTGCATTCTATATCACAGTCGCTTTGTTTCCCAACATGTTTCATCTTAGTGACGATCCATTTTTTCTGCACCTCTATGACGTCATAAAACCAAAAAAGTTATATATGTATATACGTATATATACGAAGGATAGGAAATACATGATAGCACATACATTTCATAAAACGTGTAATGATTACACAAAATAATGGTATATAACACTTTTTGTGTGTAGTATTTTACGTGAAGTGTGTGAAATGTGCCGGTGCGTATTGGTGACGTATTGGCTCCATTTGGACGCGTAGTCTCGTTCCAGCCTATTGCAAGTGACGCACTTTGTGTTCTTCGTATTGTAGATATATTTACCCTATTGTAGTAATAGGCGTACTTAGTAAATATTACTGTAAGTAGCAAAAATTATGTTTAGCAAACATTATAAATTAAGTTAAATCGACTAATGTTGTGAATGATACTGTTACACATTTGAATGTAAGTTACACATGAATCTGTAAACACGCATTCACATATTTTATGGAAAAACACAGTTACATACTTTTATGAAAAATTCACATTACATTGTTTATGTATAGTAGGTACACATTTTACGTCATTAACAATTTTTTTTTCATTTTTACATTCCATTTTGTTGTGGCAAGAAATAACTAGTTTCTAATGTGAAAACTGATAGATTTTTTCTGAATTAGAATATCCATGTAAGTACATGCTTGTTTAGTTTTGAAACTTGGACAGAAACTTGGACGAAACTGTATAATGTAATTCAAGCTTAAGACAATCACACTTAGTCGCACCTTTTACTTTATCAAACGCAGTATGATGAAGCATTGTAATCATGCCGAAAAAAGAATTTTTATTTTGGCGGAAATAAGTCTTTATGGGTTCCCTGAACATTTTTGACCAAGGTACAAAAAAATTTCTGTCTGTGCGTGTATGTATGTATGTATGTGTGTACCCGATTTTGTGACGATTGTGACGATTTTTGATTCCGGAGAAACTACTAAAGGTATCGGGACGAAAGTTCATATTTAGAAGTTTTATGACCAAGCGAGCTGAAAATCTTTTGGTTCAAAAGGGTCGAAAGGAACTGGTAGTTTATTCTAAGCCATTTTCAAGGACTTTGCAAATGATCTGCCATTTCTGTAATTTCGACAAAATAGTTAATAATTTAGCTTCAAGAGCAAAGTTTATTTGATCGAGGTCGGTCGCATCTGCATTGATACGAAATTACATAGTAGCCAGGATTTGACAAATATTTTTTTGTGCTGTCACACTCGAAAACAGCTGATTTCATCAGAGCGTGGAGAGCTGCTATGGAACGTTGCCGCTTTAGTGCGGCAAAGTACAAAATACAAATTTCAAATAAAATACGTCATCAACCCGTTGTTATATCTAATTCTTAAAACGTTAAATTGAGAAAATTGTAAATAAAGTATAGCGATGGGTGTAGTTTTATTTTAGTATGTTGGTACGGATGTGACATCTACAGTGTCATGAACAAATATAAATCTGTGAGAATTTGAATTAGCTTGTTAAACTTGACGTTTCGTAGAAATGGTATCAACCTAACATTCCGATACAGAAATATAACTATTTTTTTTTTAATAAATACATATTTCTCAAAAGGCAACAGAAAAAACGTTGATGTCACTACTGCCGAAAACCACATAGCGCGACTCGCTCACATGTGACGGCGACGCGACGCTCCTTGCACTATTCCGTACTTTCGGCCCTTGTGACATAAATAACTATTATTCTAAAGCAGCGGTTCCCAACCTTTTTGACTTGCGGAGCCCTTTTTAGAATCAATTTCTGTGGCGGAGCCCCTTATGTCTTATAAATAAAATGGTGTTCAGAATTAATGTTCCATGACATCTGTGGTTTTATCTCTGTACAGTTTTCTTATATTCGGTTCAATTAATGATAATTGCAGGCGTATATCTGGTTCTGCATTTAACGGTTTCTATATTTTGTTTTGGTAGTTGTACAAGCGGAAAATCTCGCTTCACAAAGGTATGTTGTTGAGCAAGGCAGCAATATAATAATTCTGCTTTATCACATAAGATTTTGAATTCATCTTTTAAGTTCAGCAAAAAATCAGTTAGACTTTGGTCTTGAAATGAAGTTTTTAGTTCGCTGTGAGATGTCAAATCTATGAGAACTTCGTATCCTGCTGTGTTTAAGCTGGGTAGTTTTTGATTCACAATGAACACATTCTGCACCCAGGTAAAGTCATCAAGCACCTGCTCTTTAGCTTTAGGAAAATAATTTTCAAACGAGTTTTTTAAAGCTTCGAGATGTAACTGCATATTTTTCAGTATTTTTTCTTGAATCTTGATATTATTTTCATTCAGGAACTTTTTTGTAAGAGAGAAGCAAAATCACTTCAACCAATACACTACTTTGCACACCCAATCTTCATGATTTAAAGCCGTGCCCAATGAAGCGTTATGTTCCATCAAAAATACTGGTACCTCTGCACGCAGTTCTATCAAACGTGTCAACGGTTTTCCTCGATACAACCATATTCAGTGTGTAACAAGAGTGACTGATGCTGACTTCCAATATCTTCACACATTAGTTTGAAGAGCCTACTTTTGAGAGTTCGTGATTTTTTATAGTTTCTTATTTTTATTGCATCATTAAACACCAGCTTCATCAGCTCGTGCTACACGGTAACATATCAGATAGGAATTGATTTAAAAATGTGTTATCATAGTTTTCTGAGAAGCCAAAATTTTGTTGCACTTCCTCTTGAAAAAATCACACGTCTTATCCTTTAACTCGGGATGATTTCCCTCGAAATGACGACGCAGGCAGTTTAGCAGGAAACATGGAACTATTGATCAATACCTTTTGGTCTTGATAGTACCTGTTAGAAGTCAGCAATCCATGCCTAACAGAAAATCATGCAGAAATATGAGAATAAACAACTTTATCTTTCATAATAGCAAAATTGCCAATAATATAAAAAATGTGATTATGTCAAATATGGAAGTTTAACTTTCATCAATTCTAAATTATTCTGCTAAATTACTGATACTTTCCGAACCATGTGTTTGGGAATTACGCGGGTAATAAAATAAAAACCTGAAATATTGTAGTTTTTATAACATGTATATTAAATAGATTATTTTTTCAAATTGAAAAATGAGATTGGAAAAGTTTAATATTCATATCCATTAATCGGCATATTTTATTCAAACATCATACATTAAATAAGTTGAACACAAATGACCTACCTTTTACGTTTTGTATTCTAAATATCTCTATTTTCGCTTTCACAGCTCACATTGTTTACAGATTTTTATAAATTGAAGCAAATGTCGTATTAATCCTAATATAAGATGAAGGTTATTCCCCGAAATACAGGCGCGTGCGCTGCCAACGCCGCTGTCTCATACGTCTCAAACATATATTACGTATAATACGGATAATAAGTGAAGCGAGTATTGAAACACTCATGCAGTTCATAGATTTCAACTGGGTTCAGCTGGAATGCTCATATATGTTTAATGCACTCGGACATCATTCAAATTGACAAATTTTAGTTCAGAATGAAATTTCCTGTTTTGATTTTGATTTTGATTTCTTTTTTATCGTGGAACGGCTGCGGAGCCCCAAGGGCTCCGCGGAGCACAGGTTGGGAACCTCTGTTCTAAAGTATCAAATGCTGATGCTTTGACAATACCTACTGTCAATAGTATCGAAATATCTGTGAAATCCTGGCTAACTAGTTTAATTTTAATGCAGACACGATTTATCTGAATCAAATAGATTCTCATGCACCTAAACTATTAATTTTATATATTGTATGATAAAGTCATGTGGCTGGCCATATCAGATTTTTCATAACCTTATGGTTAAGGTTACTTTTGCGAAGCGTTAATAAGTTCAAATTAGTACGAAAGCAAAACTTCTAGAAATTGGTAGTTCCCGCAAGAAGCTTTTTCCATTATTGGCCGGGTACCAATGGAGGAATTTAATAAAAGTAACATATTTGGTTACAAAACATACCATAAGTTGATCAAATCACTTTTTCGTACAGCGCCAGCGGTGCCTAAGAAAAGCTCTGGCGGGTTACTATTCCGCCACGGGCACCCAAATCATTTCTCAGTCCCCCACCCCTTAGTATGTACGGGGCCAGTAGTATGCGCTAACACTGATATAGAAGAATTTGAGAATGATTCCAGAGTGCAATCTATCGCAATGTATTTTAAGTGATGCTGTGACAATAGCACAACAAGGATAACTCCCAGCTTCGACCCACTTATCATAAAGGTTGAATTACATATGCGAAATTACATTTTTAAGTTTTGTCCAGCTAGCAAAGAATAGTCGACCATCGTAATTTCACGGACTAACAATTAGCGGTGCTGATAGCGGCGCTGGTAGCGGAGCGTTTGAATACACTTGTGCTTCTGGCCATGAAGAGTCAGCGGCGCTTCGAGCGGTGCTGCTAGCGGTGCTTCTAACGGTGCTGCTAGCGGAGCGTTTGGATACATGGTGATCTTATTAATTCCAACAGATAGGGAAATTGATAAATTCACACAATGTTTCGCACATTTTGATCAACCTGGCCATAACGAAAGAAAACATTTTGTAATTGCAAATATGGGTTGTTTTCAATCTTAACATTGGAAGAACTATTTTGGCAAATTGGCCAATTATTAATTTAAAGACGAGTAATTAAAATTTTACGTTTTTTGCCCACGGTCAATATTTTTGTAAACATTTATTTTCACCAATTTAACGTACCTTTTCTCAGATCGCTGCACATTTGCATTAATTCATTCACCTTAACGACTCAACACATCTTTCTATTAGTGGTATCGGCCGTCGTCACACTGTTGTTTATTTCTCTATTTTTACTGTATTTCGAAAACAACAAGTCAAAATATTCGAAAAATTGTTGAGTCTGATTTCTTATATTTCGTAAAGACGAAATTCTCTTAAATTATACCTAGCTTTCTTTAATTTCGTGTCGTCATACTTTTTCGTCACATACGAAATTTCAGTATGGTATTTTCGCAGAGAAATAAATTTAAGAATAGACATTTCATAAAGTATATCGACGTTTTTATTACGAGTGCAGGTTACAGATGCTAAAATGCTATCGCAAAGTTATTCGTCTATAAAATTCGATGCTGAAATATCGTACGTGACATAATAAGCGGTAAGTGTGGTACACGAAATAAATCAAGCCAGGGATAATTCAGGAGAATTTCATGTTAACGAAAAGTTAAGAAATGACCAAACATTTTGCTAATATGCTAGTATTATGTGGTTGGTGTAAATGAATTAATTCAAATGTGATGCAATCAGGAAAAGGCTAAGTAAAACTGGTCAATTATTATTTAAGAATTTTATTTGCTATGAAAAGAAATGTTTACAAAAATTGTGTACTTTTATTAATGAGTCAATTCTTTGAAATAGGTCTTTAAGAATAATTATCTTACATATTGAAGATTGAAAATATACCATATTTGCAATTAGAGAATGTTTGAAGCTAAAACCAATATTATTTCAAATACGTTATCAGATTGATATTTTAGTCAGATCAAGTTGATCAACTATTAGCGAGTTTATGTGAGTTTAGCAATTTTCTAGGAATAAATCACCTTGCATTCTCAATAAAAACGAACCCCTCCATACCGGTTTCATTTTTGGACACATGGTGATTAAAAATTTGACCTTATTTTGTTATCTTTATATGTTTTGTACCCTTTATTACATTTATTTTGATCACCATATATTTTATAGAAAAACTCCTTTTGGCTACATTATGTATGTTGACCACAATTTTGCATTAAGAAGACATTTGATAGCTGTAGCTACACAACTAATAAAATACTAATAAAGTCTTCTCTCAAAACTGTAATTCTGTTATTATAATTTTAAAGAAATTCTTGCTTATTCATATTTTTATCAAACCCCGCTATTCAAAGCAAAATCCATTGTCCAGCTCTTGATTCCCACTTTCAAATGCACAATATAATCGAAACGCTCTGCTTCACGCTAAGCGCCAGTGTATTCAAACGCTCCCCTAGCAGCAGCTATATCAGGACCGCTACAAGCACCGCGAGCAGCACCGCGAGCAGCACCGCTAACAGCACCGCTAACAGCACCGCTAACAGCACCGCTAAACTGTTTGTCCGGGCAGCCCAAGTGCGTATTCCTTAGCTAGGTCACGTTATGTCGACGCGCGTACGTCTATATCTGTCCACCACATGCGTTTTTCATAAATATATCTTTTATAGCATTGACGTTCCCATGTTAAGTTTAACGTATGTGGAGACATACATGGACTGATTCAGTGCTTACTGTTCCATAGAAAGAAGTCATGAAGTCTCTTTTTGGGAAACGTCGATCTAAAGCAGCGTTACCAAACTCGTTTGCCCTTGCAGAATCCTTGAAATAGGGTTGGAACCCATGACACCCCCAACAGAAAGTATTATATAGAGTGTCCTACATAATAAGGGAAGCATACAATCAATACTTTCTACAATAAATAAAGTAATTAATAAGTTAAACAATTAACAATAATACAAATAAGTGAATAAAAAATGAGAAACATTAATTTTTTATGGACGTTGGGGTTCCACTTCCTTAAGAAACTACAGCTGTTTAACTTATAGCTTTTTTACACTTCAATCGCATGTTAAGGCATTGAAAAAACAATGAAATCCCTATGAAACATTTTATTCAGCATTTCCGTTCTTAAAAAGTCATAACATAGTTAATTTTTCACCCTAGTTTTCATTTATAAGAGATGATTTTTGTATTTCATCTGAAAGTTTGTTAAATAGGAAAAGTCTTGGTCACAAATACAAATAATGCAAAAATAAATTGTAATTATTTTAATTATTTTTTTTTATTTTTATTATTTTATTTTAATTATTAGAACAATTACTGAATACTGGTACCTAAGGGATTAAGGAAAACACAGGAAAAGGGGTATTTTATTCACTAGCGTTACTTATCAAATATACCTTGTCGACATGGAAACTTTGCAAATCCATCAACTTATAAATTTTCCCTTAGACTTGTAAATCACCCCTATCTTTGGTGCTTTGCTATGAATGGTAAAACTATTTCTTCCACAGCGCTCAGAAGCTTGTGTTGGGATAAGTTAGTAACCTATCCTAACCTATATTAAAATCCACAAGCCACATTTTCAGTTCTTCTCCAAAACGTCAGGATGAGCAACAGATTCAAATTATAGGTACACGACTGTCATTTGCTTTGAACGGGAGATAGATGGATGTCCTGATATCTTTTCTTTTCTTCCGACAACTTTCATGTTTGTTTTCTACTGTGCGTTCGTTATAAACTCATAACGAAACCGGTTTCGGTGTCGTTATGAAAACACTAGATCACAAACTTTTAGTAATTGTTTGTTTTCCAAGATTGGATATTGACCTCAAGTGTCAAATAAGGCTGACATCTCACGCTATTGGCTCGCGTCAATCGGATTTGTGAATTTTATTACAATTACCAACTGATGAATATGAAACTACACTAGATTGTAAGATGACAACCGCAATTTTCAAAACGTATGTAAATTTAATGTCACAAATTAAGTGCCGAAAGTACGGCATCGCGCGACGAGCGGTAATGTGAGCGCTATGTAGTTTTCGGTAAGAGTGACACGTTTTTTGTGCTGAGTTTTGAGTAAATATGTATTTTTTACTTTATCATACGCAGTATGTGTGTACTCGATTTTTAAGGACACGGTTCCGGAGAAACTACTGAAGGTATCGGGACGAAACTTCATATTTAGAAGTTTCATGACCAAACCTAGAAAAAAAAATCTGATGTGGCCAGGCACAAGACTTTATCATACAAAATATAATATTAATAGTTTAGCTGCATGAGAATCTATTTGATTGAGATAAACGGCGTCTGCATTAAAATCAAACTAGTTAGCCAGGATTTGACAGATATTTTGATAGTCAATAGTATCAATAGTAGGTATTGTCAAAGCATCAGCATTTGACACTACCTACTGTCAGAATAATAGTTATTTATCTCACAAGTGCCGAAAGTACGGAATAGCGCGACGAGCGGTGATGCTGCGCGTCACGGATGGCGGAGCGTCGCCGTCGCATGTGAGCGAGTTGCGGTATGTTGTTTTTGGCAGGAGTGACATCAACGTTTTTTGTGTTGCTTTTTGAGAAATACGTATTTAAGATAAAATTTTAAATTTCTGTACAGGAAATGTTAGGTTGATACCACTTCTACGAAACGTCAAGTTTACAAAGGTAATTTAAATTCTGACAGATTTATATTCGTTCATGACACTGTAGATGTCACATCCGTACCAACATACTAAAATATAACTACACTCATCGCTATACTTTATTTACAATTTTCTCAATTTATCGTTTTTACAATTAGATAAAACAACGGGTTGATATTTCTTATCAATGAACAATAAAATTGGTGATCTTATTTTATTTGAATTTTGTACTTTGCCGCACTAGAGCGGCAACGTTCCATAGCGGTTCTCCAACCTGTGATGAAATCAGCGGTTGCCGAGTGTGACAGCCATAGACATTTCTGTGGTGACAGCACGAAAAAATATTTGTCAAATCCAGGCTACTATGTACTTTCATATCAATGCAGATGCGACC
This sequence comes from Melinopterus prodromus, assembly GCA_964023965.1. Taxonomy (NCBI): domain Eukaryota; kingdom Metazoa; phylum Arthropoda; class Insecta; order Coleoptera; family Scarabaeidae; genus Melinopterus; species Melinopterus prodromus. Next base: position 43,747,387 of record OZ030394.1, read on the forward strand.
GATCTTGATCAAATAGAATTTGCTCTTGAAGCTAAACTATTAATTTTACCAAAAAATGTTATAAACATAAATTATACCAAATTTCGTCTACTTTAATTTATTATTTATCTATTTTGACCAAATTACAAAAATGGCAGTTGATTTGCAAAATCGTTGAAAAATGCTAAGAGTAAATAGCCAGTTCCTTAGGACCCTTTTGAACCAAACGCTTTTCAGTACTAAGTTTAATCATGAAACTTCTAAATATGAACTTTCGTCCCGATACCTTTAGTAGTTTCTCCGGAACCGTCGTCACAAAAATCGGGTACACACACACACACACACACACACACACACACACACACACACACACACACACACACACACACACACACACACACACACACACACACACACACACACACACACACACACACACACACACACACACACACACACACACACACACACACACACACACACACACACACACACACACACACACACACACACACACACACACACACACACACACACACACACACACACACACACACACACACACACACACACACACACACACACACACACACACACACACACACACACACACACACACACACACACACACACACACACACACACACACACACACACACACACACACACACACACACACACACACACACACACACACACACACACACACACACACACACACACACACACACACACACACACACACACACACACACACACACACACACACACACACACACACACACACACACACACACACACACACACACACACACACACACACACACACACACACACACACACACACACACACACACACACACACACACACACACACACACACACACACACACACACACACACACACACACACACACACACACACACACACACACACACACACACACACACACACACACACAGACATTTTTTTGGACCTTGGTAAAAAATGTTCAGGGTACCCAAAAAGTCCTATTTCCGCTAAAATCCCATTTTTTTTTTCGGCACGATTACAATACTTTACCATACTGCGTATGATAAAGTAAAAAGCTTTTGAAAAGCTTTTGGTTCAAAAGGGTCCAAAGGCACTGGACGTTTCCTCTAAGCATTTTTCGAGGATTATGCAAATGACCTACTTCTGTAATTTCCTCAAAATAGTTAAATAATAAATTAAAGTAGATGAAATTCCGAATAATTTATGTCTAGGACATTTTTTGGTAAAATTAGTAGTTTAGCTGTAAGAGCAAATTCTATTTGATCGAGATCGGTCGCATCTGCATTGATATAATACTATATAATGAGCCTGGATTTGCCAAATATGTTCAGTCTAATGACAGTACCGGTAGTGTCAACCGGTCATGTTTTGACCAAAATCTCACTATATCTACTGTCAATAGTACGGTTCTTGCCTGACGGCGTCGGATAGGCAGCGTGTTCGGCGTGTCCAAAATGCATGTGTTCTGTTTATTTTTGGTTTGAGGAAGTATGATCATGTGTCAAACTGGGCGACTTGGGGCGATTGCACATTGATAACACTAGGGTGTTGCATGCAGCAATATTATATTATAAGTTGCTATCCACGAGGCTCCACCTGCCCATCGCACTGAGCTGTATAAACGGTCATTCTCTAACCAGGTCAGTTACATATACAATGGTCTCAGGGAAGATATAAAAAAATTATTGTTAAACAGTTTTGGGGGAAAGGTGAAGTGTTGTCTGCTTGCTCAACAGGGGGGACTTTAGGCATTGAGCGCACATCGAAGGCTGTTTTAATTTAAATTTTTTATGGGCATGTGCGATGTTTTGTTTAGTGTGATTTGCGGCAATTACGTGTAATTAGAGTGTAATTAGTAATTTTTTTGTTTGTTTTTGTTTTGATAAGTTCTCGGAATTATTGTTATATCATTGGTACAATTATGTCAACACTGTAGGTGTCATATGCGTACCAACATACTAAAATAAAACTACACTCATCGCTATACTTTATTTACAATTTTCCCAATTTATCGCTTTTAGAATTTGATATAACAACGGGTTGATATTCCTTATCAACAAACAATCAAACTGGTGATCTTAGTTTATTTTAAATTTGTGGTTTGTACTTTGCCGCACTAGAGCGGCAAAGTTCCATAGCGGCACGCCAACCTCGAACGAAATCAGCTGTTTTCGACTTGTTTATTTTAAATTTGTAGTTTGTACTTTGCCGTACTAGAGCGGCAAAGTTCCATATCGGCACTCCAACCTGGAACTAAATCAGCTGTGTTCGACTGTGACAGCACAAAAAAATAGTACACTCGTTTTATAAGACGTATTGGCACACTCGTTCCATCCAAAACAACTCATTCGCCAATTTTTGTTTTATAAAACTTGTATTATAATATACTAATTAAGTAACTAATATTCTTTTAACTTGTCACTGAACTGGCAATCGCCACTGCTATTTTTTACTATCTTCCGCCGAATACGTTCTTAAAAAATTTGCACAAATTAATTGCTTTATGGCAGAATGAGGAAAATATATACAATCAATAAAATTCTTTATTTACAATTGTCAAAATTATTAAGGGCACGCGTGAGTTGTCAACATTTGAACTCCGTAAACGTCACCGTATCTAGCCGATATTGTGAACTCGAAGTCTGGTCCAGGGCAAGTGTTAGTAAGATTATGTGCCAATTCTGTAGGGGCCAAGGCTCCACTATAAGGACTTATTCTCCAAGAATAATATAAAGAACAACGCTTAAAACCAGAAGGTTTGACCCAGGTTGCAAAGAAGACGTTGTCTTCGATTGTAGTGATTAACTCTTCCACTGGACCAATCCAATCAGGACTTATAGTCACTACAGATGATACAGCAATCCCCTCGACATAATCGATGACTGGCACTACAGAAACGGTTGTAGATTCGCAATACTCTGACACAGAAGTTGTATACTCTGTGGCATCAACTATAATGGGCATATTATCATCAATAGTTACTATGTACATCATCATGCATTGCGAAAAATCAGCCGGTGACGTCCATTGCACCAACACAAACTTATCATTTGTTGGAGTTATGATTAAATCTGTGACCCCACCGAATTCTTGATTGACACCTGAAATAATAACACAAATAATAACAAAGTTTACTTTGAAAATGACAAAGGAATACATTCATCATTGACTACATCAAGCAAATACGTCGTCTATTTTGACACACTTAAGTCACATAGTGGGTAAGAAATTTTTTTTATCGTCAATTACGTCTGTCTTTTTGAATTATAATCGTTTTTAGAATTTTCGTATTTATATTGACATTTGTTAGTTACTGTTCCACAGTATAACATCAAACTAAGAAAAAATAAATAAACTGAGCCCGGACCCGGAAACTCTAGCAGTTATACACGAAATTGAACAATACAAACGAATCAAGAATGAAAACAGGAACACAAAAAAAGGCTATTGGCGACACTATGCAAACAGGCTAAGAAAAAGAGTAGAGAGTATATATAGTATACACCAGTGATCTCAAACACGCGTCCCGCGGGCCGCATGTGGCCCTCAACACCGTCCGATGCGGCTCCCGAGCCCTCGCTAAATATTGTATTATAAAACAATCAAATTAAAAAAGTATGATGAGAAAATATGATAATTACATTTTAATTAATAAGTTTACAAGGAACTTCGGTGTATGAACACTAGTTATTACTTATTATGGGCTACATTACATCGTTTGCTTACTATAAATAGAAAGAAAAAATTTGATGTGGCCAGGCACATGACTTTATCATACAATATATAAAATTAATAGTTTAGCTGCATGAGAATCTATTCTATAGAGATAAATCGTAGGTATTGTCAAAGCATCAGCATTTGACACTACCTACACTACGTCATTAGAATAATAGTTATTTATATCACAAATGCCGAAAGTACGGAATAGCGCGACGAGCGGTGATACGGCGCGTCACCGAAGGCGGAGTGTGGCCGTCGCATATGAGCGAGTCGCGCTATCTAGTTTTTGGCAGGAGCGACATCAACGTTTATTGTGTTGCTTTTTAAGAAATACGTATTTAAAAAAAAATAAATGATTTCTGTATAGTAAATGCTAGGTTGGTACCACTTTGACGAAAGGTGCGTTGCGATTGGTAGGTAATGGTAGCTAATGGCGGTGGTAGAATACGAAATTATAGTATTTCTTACATATCGTGATAATGACACATATTAGTTTGCATGTACATAAACATGAGTCACTAGCAATTTTCTATTGGAAATACTATAACGGCGTCTGCTACCACTGCCATTATCACTAATGGAGACGCACCTTAAAAAGGTAATTCAAATTCTGACAGATTTATATTTGTTCATGACACATCCCTACCAACATACTAAAATAAAACTACACTCATCGCTATACTTTATTTATAATTTTCTCAATGTATCACTTTTAGAATTAGATATAAAGACGGGTTGATATTTCTTATCAACAAACAATCAAATTGGTGATCTTATTTTATTTGAAATTTGTATTTTATAATTTTGCGCACTACAGCGGCACGTTCCATAGTGGTTCTCTAACCTCTGATGAGATCAGCTGTTTTCGAATGTGACAACACAAAAAAATATTTGTCAAAATCCTGGCTACTATGTAATTTCATATCAATGCAGATGCGACCGATCTCGATCAAATAGAATTTGCTCTTGAAGGTAAACTATTAATTTTACCAAAAAATGTTATAGGCATAAATTATTCAAAATTTCCTCTACTTAAATTTATTAATTAACTATTTTGTCGAAATTACAGAAATGGCGGCTCATTTCCAAAATCCTTGAAAAAGGCTTAGAATAAACTAAAAGGCTAAACTAATAATTTTACCAAAAAATGTCATAGGCATAAATTATTCAAAATTTCCTCTGCTTTAATTTATTATTTAACTATTTTGACGAAAGTACAGAAATGGCGGCTGATTTCTAAAATCCTTGAAAAAGGCTTGGAGTAAACACCCAGTTCCTTTGGACCCTTTTGAACCAAAAGCTTTTCAACTCTAAGTTTGGTCATGAAACTTCTAAATATGAAGTTCCGTGCCGATACCTTTAGTAGTTTCTCCGGAAATGAATTAACAAAAATTGGGTACACACACACACACACACACACACACACACACACATACACACACACACACAGACATTTTTTTGTACCTTGGTCAAAAATGTTCAGGGGACCCATAAAGACCTATTTCCGCTAAAATCTCAAAAATTTTTTTCGGCACGATTACAATACTTTACATACTGCGTATGATAAAGTAAAAAAATCTGATGTGGCCGGGCACATGACTTTATCATACCATATATAAAATTAATAGTGTAGCTGCATGAGATTCTATTTGATCGAGATCGGCCATGTCTGCATTAAAATAAAACTACTAGAACTAGACTAGAGACATTTTGATTATATTTACAGTAGATAATGTCAAAACATGAGCATTTGACACTACCTACTGTCATAAGAATCACAAAATCTGACAAATCCTGGCTAACTAGTTTATATGCAGTACGAGCGATCTCGATGAAATAGAATTTGCTCATGTAGCTAAACTATTAATTTTACCAAAAAATGTCATAGTCATAAATTATTCAGATTTCCTGTACTTTAATTTATTATGTAACTATTTCGACGAAATTCCAGATATAGCGGCTTATTTGCAATATCTTTCAAAAATGCTAAGACTAAAACTCCAGTTCCTTTGGACCCTTGGTTCAACAGAAAGCTTCTAAATATGGAGTGTTGTCATACTACGGATGATAAAGTAAAAAGGTTCTGGTTCTGATGATTAATATATTATAAAGGCTTCTAACATACTATATTTTCGAGTTTTACGCCGTCTTCAGTGCTAACTACAAAAGTTCATAAAGAATTATGCTCAATATTCCAAATAAGTTTTAAGGTTAACATACCGTCTTACAATCTTTCTTGTATTTATTCGCGAAAACATAACATTGCTATCCGCACTCGAAATATTGTTTTTCAATATTGTTTCACCTAGCTCCTCATGGCAATTCTCCATGCATTTGCGTGTTGAATGGACGTTTCGCAAACGCTGACGTTCCAAATACTGTCAAAAACTTCAAAATATCCTGGGTACCTAGTATTAATGCAGACACGATTTCGATCAAATAGAATTTACTCCTGCAGCTAAACTATCAATTTTACCATTAAATGTTATGCACATAAATTATACAAAATTTCCTCTACTTTAATTTATTATTTATCTATTTTGATGAAATTACAGAAATGACGGCTCATTTGCAAAATCGTTGAAAAATGCTAAGAGTAAATAGCCGGTTCCTTTGGACCCTTTTGAACCAAAAGCTTTTCAGCTCTAAGTTTGGTCATAAAACTTCTAAATATGAACTTTCGTCCCGATACCTTTAGTAGTTTCTCCGGAATCGTCGCCACAAAAATCGTTTACACACACACAGACATACATACACACACACACACACACACACACACACACAGACATTTTTTTGGACCTTGGTCAAAAATGTTCAGGGTACCCATAAAGACCTATTTCCGCTAAAATCCCAAAAAAATTTTTCGGCACGATTACAATACTTTACATACTGCGTATGATAAAGTAAAAATTTTAAAGTTGATTTTTCGTATACCTATGTATATGTCGTTCAAGTGAAATTTACGGAACATGTATTTTCTGTATGTCACAAGGTGTTTTCGGACCATTTTATACGCTAAATATGAACCGTGTGTCTGAAGTTGCCTACCATCCACCAAAAAAGGAGATACAACAATAACAGTAATACAAAAATGCTTCGATCTCAAAGTTGATTGTCTCTGGAAACGCTTAATTGATTTTGATGAGTTTTTATTCACATGTGGGTTGATTCCTCAGTTTTGGACATTTTATACAAGGGAAAAGAATTGGTATACATTTTTGACAATAGAATAGTAACAATTAAAATTTTCTCAAAATATCTTTGTTAATATCATTTGAATGGGGGTCTGAGATTAAAAGCGTACTGGAGTAATTATTTTCAAACTTGAAATGTAAAGGTGTAGTCAAGTTTTAAGGCTATTACGTATCTCGTTTGTAAAAATAAAAATTAACATTATTTTTTAATGTTGACGAAACTTTGCAAATAGAGTTTTTAGGTAATTCTGAATTTCAAAAATATTTTACAGAAAAATTATTAATATGATTGTTATTTATTTTTTTTTTCTCCAAACTTGTGTTTCCCCATACGCAAACGCATAGATAAATGCAAAACATTGATGTGAGATCAAGCATGACAAAAATTAAAAGCCTAATGTAATTGATCTAACACGGTATTCGTAGCATGATATAAGAACCATAATAAAGTTGATATTCTAGATTTTCATATGTAATTAGAGCAAATGTTGTGGATTTTCGTCTAAAACTGAATTTTTAAATATATAATTGCATTATAAAAATGTGAACATAAGTTGCCAGAACATAAAATCTAGAAATAAAGTTATTATTTTTTTATTTTAAAATGGAAAATTCAAATGAGACAAAAACTATATAACAATTTACAAATTTATTTAAAAAATTACAGGTTAATAACTTTTTTGAGTTTTTTTTTGTATGCTGTCTGCCGACGTTCAGACCAGAATTTTGTGGCCCGTGTCAATAAATGACTTTGACACCACTAGTATATACCAATATCAATTTCGTAGTGAAATAAAATCTGGCTCTGAAAAGTCTGAAATAGAGTCTGGCTCGACGAAAAAAGTATTGAAAGAACTTTCAAATTGAAAATGTTAGGTAACAAGTATTGAAATAAAAAACACCCGTAAAGAATATATACAACAGAACTATGATTCTAGAACTAGGAAATAAGTATTACAGTAGATTGCTGCACATAACTGAAACTCAGCTAGAACTGGGATAAGGCGAGAGAGTGCCAGATATATTAAAAAAAGAAATCTAGAAAACAGTTTAAGCCTTGGACAACGACAAAAGTCCAGGGGAAGACACAATCACTTATAAAGTATTTAAGACACTACAAGAATATAAAATAAAACTTCTGACAATTCTTTTTAATAAAATCATTCAAGAATTAAATATTTCAAAACAGTGGCGAAGTAGTATTGTAATACTTTTACACAAAAAAGGAAACGGAGACAAACGGAGAACTATAAACCAATAATTCTCAAATTAGACTCTATAAAATCATGACAAAACTTATTCTAAAATGTATATTACGGCCAATAGAGGAAAACCATACTGTTTATTGACTATAATTTCTCTATTATTTCGACGAGATATTTTAAATGTTTAAAAAATAATAGATATTATATAATCTTACCAAAAGAGTAATACAATTGAATCGATGAGTGGAAGAACAGAATAAGTACAAATCAGGCGTTTGTAGCAAATTAAAGAAAATTTTATTAAAATGGGGAGCTGTGTATTTTACAAATTTGGTAAGCACAGAAAAGTTGTACTAAATTTCAGTTGTTCTGGAAGTAAATTTTGGTTCAAAAGGCCACAGTAATTAAGCAATTACATAAAACATCGGCTGCACTGGTTCTATTCTTCCAGTCAACGACATGCTTATCGATAATAATCTCTTATTTGTTGGAAAAAGATATGCTGTTAGCACAAGTGGTAAATAAAAATGCATAAAGACGAAAATAACAACAAGTTAAATATTAGAAACAGAGTTAAAATATTATTAAACTTCTCATTAGTTTTCATCATGATTTGATGTTTCCCAAGAAGTAATATGGTAATAAAATTCAAGAACTTCTAAATAGTGCATGACTTTGCTACTTTTAGGTAGTCAATAGGTATTGAGGTTTTGTTTGCTGATTTTGTTGGATGTGCGGGACGATTTAGTTTCTTTTGATAGTTTGAAATTATGGATGGTTTAGCCATCTATACAGTGAGCGCGTAAAGTATGGAAACATGAGAAAATCCCAAGAACGGTTTTCTATTTTAAAAAATCCTCGAACACGTCGATTTATAATTATTAAAGTACACCGTATGATATCAAATTAATTGTTTGCTTTCAATTATTTTGACAGATGGCAACTCTATATTTTTTAATGAATTTGACAGACCTGTTAATTGTCTTAGTGGTAGCATACTAATTTTTTGGCCTCACATCAGAAAATTTTCGAGAAGGAGACAATTGAAGGTTACGAAAAAATGTGTGAAACCATGTGAAGCCACTGGCATTACTATCGTTAATGTTTACAACGTCATTGTTTCTGAGATATAACCTCAAACTTTTGAATTTGAAATAGAGCACCTGTATATTTTGACATTTTCTGTTACATTCTTTATTATTATATCAAAAGAATTTAGAAATTAACAAAAACCTTTATTACTTAAGTCTAAAACTAAAAACAGAAAACATAGATAACAAAAGATTATTACATTTTCTACTGCAACTACTCTAGTTGATTTATGAGGATTCTCAACCATTGACAAGAACACATTGTTTTAAGTTTGATCGGTTCATTTTTTGTTGTTATTTTTGTTATCAATTTTTTCTTTGTTAATTTTTAGACCTAGGTAATAAAGGTTTTTGTTAATTTCTAGGTATTTTTGATTAAAATACTGTAACAAGCGTAGTAACATTGAATTGGCAATGGACGACTGTAACAGAAAATGTCAAAATATACAAGGTATTTATTCAAAATGGCTATCTTAGTTTAAAATGGCAAATATTGAACTTATTCTGTTCTTCCACTCACCGATTCAATTAAACAAAAGCGAATTTCGGACCACTGCATAGTGGAATGGAAATATATTAAAATCACCAACCAATGTGACGAAAAATCGTGTTAAATAGGGCTAAGTGAGGGGGTTAGTTTCCGGATAGAGCGTGGAGACAGACAGGGCGACCCAGCTTTACCAATAATTTTTTATGTAGTGCTGGAACATATCTTTAAACTACTCCAATAGAATGACTACAGTACTGATCGACTATCTGGGTGTAGGCGCACTAAAACCTGCAAAAGGTACTACAACTGCCCCTCGAAGCATGATAATAGATTTCATAAAAAGGCCTGGAATCGAAGGACTGAAATTTCACAAAGGTAAATTTCAAACAAGCCTGGTTAAGGTAATTTGAAAGGCAGAAAAGTCAAGCAGCCAACATACCCAGATAACAATTTAACATAAACTCACACATTCGATTTTCAAATTTTAGATACATATAACACTCAGTTCTTAGCGATTAATGGTAAGAATATTGACATACTTATGTATTCAGTTGAGCTTATTGGTGTTCCTTGGATTCCGTCGATGACTGGGGTGACTTGAATTGTGTACTCAACGCACACTTCACTTATATCATATTCAACTTCAGCAGTTGACAGTTCTCTCTCGTCCGCACCATTTAAAGTAACCTTGTAGGTCAAAGGGCAGGCCGAAAACCCATCCACCTGTGACCAAGTTGCCTTCAGTTTTTCCCCAATCCTTTCAATTTCCAACGCATAAACGAGAAAGAATGCCTCAGTAACTTCCAATGCTATATCCACTGATTGTGGATTACCCTCAACACTATCAATGACTGGAACTACAGTTATGGTTGTAGTGGCGCAATACTCCACAGAGGTAGTGTACTCTAACTGATCAACTATAGTCTCCTCGTCACCAACAGTTACTTTGTAGTACAAGTTACAATAATCGAAACCTGTCGGGCGTTCCCATATCACCGTTACATGTTTATCCTGTGGGTGAGTTATCGTCAAATCTGAAACCTGAGCAAATCCAGGAGCTACACCTGAAATAGAAACAACAAAATATCATCGAGAACCGATACATCTATTCTTTACTAATTCTTAATGATCGCTGAGTTATTATTGTAGGCAGAAAATTCAAGCTTTTGGTTTGAAAACTGTAGATATAATACTCAGTTCTTGGCGATTAATAGTAATACTTTTTACTTACTTATGCTTACAGTTTCCGTTTCCGGTGTTCCTTCAATGCCTGCAATGACTGGGATGACCTGAATCATGTATTCAAAGCACGCTTCGGTTATTTCAAATTCAATTTCAGGTAATGATAGCTCAATGACGCCACCATCATTTAAGTAAACCTTGTAAGTCACAGGGCACGCCGAAAAACCATCCAGTTGTGACCAAGTTGCCTTCAATCTTTCCCCATTTCTTTCTATTTTCAACGCATCAACGAGAACGAATGCCTCAGGAACTTCCAATGTTATATCCACTGATTGTGGATTACCCTCAACACCATCAATGGCTGGAACTACAGTTACGGTTGTAGTGGCGCAATACTCCACAGAGGTAGTGTACTCTAACTCATAAACTATAGTCTCCTCGCCGCCAACAGTTACTTTGTAGAACAAGTTACAATAATCGAAACCTGTTGGGCGTTCCCATGCCACCGTTACATGTTTATCCTGTGCGAAAATTATCGTCAAATCTAAAACCTCAGCAAATCCATCATCTACGCCTGAAATGCAAAAACCAAAATATTAGCCAGAACCGTAATAGCTATTCTTTACTAAGAGCTGTTTTACACGACCGAGAATTATAGCGAAAATAATAGCCAAAATTATCGCTATAATTTTGGTGAGAAATATTGGCAAATTAATTTCGAACGATAGTTAAAAGTTGTTTGACACACGGCAATTGATTTCGCTATTAATGTAGTCATGCGCGTGCGTACTATAGTAGATATTTAGATATACGCGGTTGTAAATAAAACTTGCATAAAATAAACATTACCTATACAATCGGTGCTTGTATTTCTAATAAGGAAAGGGAAGAAAAGCATGATAGAAGATAATAAGGTTATGTATTTGAATTTTTCATAGGTGTTTACATAATCATAATCGCATCCAATGCCGTTTTTCTGATGTGGCGATTTTTATTGTTTACGGACTTCGAATTGTATAGATTAGGCCAGTTTCTGTATTCTTCAACTAAAACCACCACTTCGGCACGGGTCCACGCCGTCATAATGCAGCTGTAATAAATTCTCACAGAACAACGATTCTTTCTCGGCAATGTGCACAATTGAGCGTGCCGCCCCGCCCGGCCCCGCCGCCCATCTTACGCCGCCCCCGCCGCCCGGATTACGCCGCCCCCGCCGCCCGGATTACGCCGCCACCGCCCTGCTTACGCCGCCACCGCCTCCCGGTTTACGCCGCCACCGCCCTGCTTACACCGCCACCGCCGTCCCCGCTACGCGGTTTACGCCGCCACCGCCCTGCTTACGCCGCCACCGTCGCCCCCACCGCCCGGCTTACGCCGCCACCGCCGCCAGGCTTACGCCGCCCCCGCCGCCCGGCTTACGCCGCTCCCCCCGCCCGGCTTACGCTGCCCCCGCCGCCCAGCTATTACTGTTTTGAGCGTTTTGAGGTTAACTGCGCGGGCAGATCAATATAATCGTAAATTGTACGAAATGCGCAAATTATCGCGCACAATCTCGCGGTGAATAGAGCAAGTGTGGTATTTTTCTCACAAAAAGTTTCGCTATTATTTTCGTTATAAAATAGTGGTTTTACACGTCCGATTTTCATCGACAAAACTTTTGGCTATTATTTTCGCTATTATTTTCGTTATAATTCTCGGTAGTGTAAAACAGCTCTAATGGTTAATGATCAATCGCTGAGTTATTACTGTAAGCCGAAAATTCAAGCTTCTGGTTTGCAAACTGTAGATATAATACTCAGTTCTTGGCAATTAATAGTAATACTTTTTACTTACTTATGCTTACAGTTTCCGTTTCCGGTGTTCCTTCAATGTCTGCAATGACTGGGACGACCTGAATCATGTATTCAACGCACGCTTCGGTTATTTCAAATTCAATTTCAGGTAATGATAGCTCAATTGCGCCAGCATCATTTAAATAAACCTTGTAAGTCAAAGGGCACGCCGAAAAACCATCCAGTTGTGACCAAGTTGCCTTAAATCTTTCCCCATTTCTTTCTATTTTCAACGCATCACCGAGAACGAATGCCTCAGGAACTTCCAATACTATATCCACTGATTGTGGATTACCCTCAATAGCACCAATGACCGGCACTACAGATATGGTTGTAGTGGTGCAATACGCCACAGAAGTCGTGTACTCTAACCCTTCAACAATGTCCTGCTTGTCACCAACAATTACTTTGTACTTCAAGTTACATTGATCGAAGCCTGCTGGGCCCACCCATGTCACCGTTACATCCTTACCCTGAGCTGGAGTTATCGTCAAATCAGTTACCTCTCCGAAGCCATTATCCACACCTGAAATGCTACTATTTTCAGGAAAACCATGTCGACTTAAGTTTCAAGGATACAGTTAAAAACATGTTCAGACTCAGATGTTTATTCGAAGCAATAAAAAATCTATTTTCCAGATAAACCACATTCCATTCACGTTGTTAATATTACTCATTAGAGAACAGTAAACAATTTTTAGTTAATCAGAAACTATGACAGCAAGTAGATATTGTTGCTGCTTTCTTGCATTGAATACGAATCCGAAGCTTCCCCGCCATGAAGTTTTGAAGTTTTAGCGGTTTTTTTTCTGTGTCTGGGCACATACCACTCCAATGAAACTCCGAGCTAGTTCGCTGTACGTTTGCAAAAAGGGAAAAACATACGTACTTATAAATATTTGAAATAAGTTGTTAATATCTTGACAACCGTAAAACTTTGTAGATGAAAAAATCTGGTTTAATTGGTTCGAAATGGCGTATTCTATACCCCTTAAAAATTTATATCGGACTAGCCAACACACTGTATACAGAGGTATGGTATAAGGTATGATTGAATAACTGTTAGTAGAGCGCTGTGATAGATATTTTGTATGGTTTATTTCCTAATATGTGAGAGACACCAACATATTGTAATAGTGTTACTACTCTTTAAATTTAAAATATTACATAATTAAAAAGAACTTAGGCATTGCTATGCACAAAGCGTTTTATTTAAAAGACTCATGAGCCAAAAATTAACACTTGCTATAATCAGTCTGAATAGTGCTAATTTTTCATGTCATCAGCACCTATTGATGTCAGTTATTATCTGACAACATTTTTATGATAAAAAGTGAAAATAAAAATTGTATTTACGTTAAGTTTAAAAAAGCCTTCAATTGCCATTTTTTGATAAACAATTGAATATTTCAGGAACTATTTTGTTTACATGGTACAATCTGATACAGTTGGAAGGACAATCTCTCAAAATATAATAAAGATGCAGCTGAAAGTTGGCTTCCGAAGACAAAGTAGTTTATTTACATAGTTAGTATTAAAAACTTCTTTTCTTTAGTTGTATTTTAATTTTAATGGGCAATAGTTTCGCCGCACTGACTTCTTTAGCAAAAATCTGCAATTTGAATAAATAACATCATACCTGGTTAAAATTTACATGGCAACATAGGGACGTAGTATGAAAATTACTAGTAATACAAACATGTGCCTAATGTATACAAATAGTGACGAATAGTCACGCGTAGTGTTAGTAGTCAATTTTCTCTTTATGTCTTTCAATTTCTATTTGTTCGAGAAGCTCCATTTTATTAGTTTCTTGTATTAAGTTTGGCTCACAGTAATTAATAAAGTGCGCTGTATCTAATCTATGTTGATATAAATTTGATGAAGGTCTATTGTTATGTTGCGCTATTTGTTTAACCGGAAGGAAGTCACTTCCGGTTTGACCGACACATACTGCTTTACTTCACAGAGTAAACTCCTTACTCTCCATAATATATTTGGAAGTTTTGAAATTTGTTTGTACATATATTATCATTAATTTTAAACGCTAATTTTGGTAAAATTTTATTTAATTTCTTCATTGATATTATTACAGGTGAAGTGTTCTTCGGTTTTAATTAATGGGGTTTCTGTTATATATCAAGAAAGGGTAATTGCTTTAAATTATACGTTTCAAAAAGGTTATTGTTATGTTTTACAAGAAATGAGTTATTAGAGGCTAGTTTAATTCATTGATTTTGGATTGGTAATTAATGTGGTACTTTGTGCATCGATTCAAAAAGAAGTAGTAAGAGGACATGCTTTGGGAGAACGTATGAGAAGAATCAATGGGAATTATAGTGAGCACAGCAGTTGGCTTTCTGTACATAGTGTGTGTACATGTATATTCCATGTAGTTAAAATAGTTAGAACTGACAGGAGTTGATCAAACCGGAAAGAATTACAACGAATAACGGAATATTGAACCGATCTTCATCAAATTTAATATCAACTTAGATTAGATACAGGAAACGGTATTAATTACAGTGAGCCAAAATTAATGAACTAATGTACGAAAAGTTATAAAACAACAACTGAGAACAACTGGAAATAAGAGGACAGAAAAGAAATTATAATTATTAATAACAGACTCCTACTCATGTGCACTGTATTTTCCGCAATTTGCCCGGTGTCTGGTATTACGCTGCTAGGTTCACTACACGTATCGCATGTCATATTTGATTACATTAGACACATGATTATTTACGATATACATATGATAAGCTTATTTCATACGTATCTATAAGTGTATAAGCCCTATCATAATACACGTCGATGATTATGATAACTGTATAATAAAGTAGTGCCAAATGATGTGTCATTACGATCAACGTGTATGTATTGACCGTTGATTGACAGTTCACAGCGTCACCATTGACAAATACCTAAATTTAAAATATTTGATGAATGAAACTGATGAGTTGTAGATAAAACGTAGTAGTCGACTGGCAGATAACGGATATTTACGGATATATCCTTAATTATGTGCTCGTCAAATAATATGGTATTGTTTTACTAGTAATTTTTATACTCCGTCTTTAAATTGCCTAAATTTTAACCACGCATGATGTTATTTATTCTAATTGTAGATTTGTGCTGAAGATGCCAACGCGACGAAACTAGTAGCCATTAAAATTAAAACACAACTAATGAGCAAACATTTTAATTAGCTGGACGTACACAGCTGGACTTTTTCTAGGATTTGATCCGGGAGACCAAAGCCAGACGACGTCAAATTGATGTCACGGGAACCTCTCACTTGTTTAATAATATAGGAGCATTAGTCACGTGACGTCAATTTGACGTAACCGACAAGGTCGGCCGGACCAAGTTCTTTAAAAAAACCGTCCATGTAAGTCTTACATTTCCCATATACACTGTGGGCAAAAAAAATACAAATGTTCAATTACTCATACTTTCAAACATATTAGGCAAATTCAAGCATTTCTTTGAAAAACTAATTGCTTATATTATGAAGATTGAAAACATACCAAATTCGCAATAATTGAACGTTTTACTCCAATTGCTTTATGTTTGATTATGCAACATTTCTGGTGTATCGGGTCAATGTAATGCGAAATGAAAGCTGTAATAAAGTTAGTAGGTAATGACACTTGTTTTTTTTCAGGGCTAAAAGGAACAGTAGAGATTTTATAGCATCGTATACAGGGTGATTTTTTAGTATACAGTGTGAAATTTTCAAACGTCACTTTTTGGCTGTTTTTACTTAAAAATGCACTAGAATTGGACGTTTGCTACGATAACACTGTAAAGGCACGAAAAATGCATGCTTTACATATTGTGCTACTTATTGGGCTGTAGATATTTTGCAGATTTTTATGTCGTTGTTTTTGCAGTGTCATGGAACTAAAATCAACATCTTTTTTTATTGAACTAAAATTATGGGTATTTGCTTTCACTTCTGACAGTTAGATTTTTGCTGTTAGTTTTTTTACGTGTAAACTACACCATCAAATGAAAAATATCGAAAAAAGGAGCAACACAATGTATTCCGGGTTCAGGCTCATATTGGAAGTGCTCTTCACTTAAACATGACATAAAAATAGGAACAAGACTTGGTTTGAAGTGATGTGACTAACAAAAAACGTTGATGCCAGCTCCGATTCAATCTTTGCAAAACCAAACAAAAGAATAAGTACAAGGAACATTTGTCTAATTTACAGCTAAAGAATAACTGTGATACATCATAATTGAAACTTACGAAAAGACCACCTAAAATGATAAAGTCAAACATGCCGCCGATAACAAGACCAATGTTTTCTCCACGATATTTAAAGATAACTTAAGTACACAATTAGATTTCTCGTGCAGTTGCAATGTGTTTGTTACAAACGTCCAATTCCACAGGTTTTTAGAAAAAACAACAAAAAACATTGTTTAAAAATTTCACTCTGTATAAGAAAAAAACAGCCTGTATACGATGCTATAAAATCTCAATTGTCGTTTTTGACCAAAACAAGATAAATGTCATTAGCTATTGATTTTCATACACCTTTCATTTCACATTAAATTGACCAGATATTATCAGACATGAAGCATAACCAAACATAAAGCAACATAACGTTGGATTGATTGATTCTGATATTCCGATTATCGTATGGCTTCAACCTTAACATTATAAACAATTCCTTTTTTAAATAAATATTTGAATTGTGTAAATATTATTGGAAATAGGAATGATTAAACTTTTGTACCGATTCACCTTTGTGCCAAAATGGACAGCTTCAAATATATATAAATGCCTTACTTGTTGTTTTAGTTTTGGCTTAAGATTTTTCCAAATCTAATTCTAAACTCTGCATTTCCGCAAAAAAATACAAGGTGGGTGTTATATAAGACATTTCTTACCTTTCCGACGAAAACGGTAATGGTTAAATTTTAACCGCATCGCAATTGTTTTTCTTACTATCAAATATCATGCGCAATCGCAATATAGGCATTTTCTTTGTACAGAATTAAAAGATCTACAAATTTTCTCATCGCGGTTATTGTCGTGTGATCCATAGTATCCATGAGTGATCCAGAGTATTAAAAACAATTCGGTAATCTTTGACCGTAAATAACTCGCGACGCAGACACGTTATAGATGAGGAACTTTGGACGTTATTTGTAATGCCCAACCAAAGATGGCATAATTTCACTGAGCTACAGAAGACAAAAAGAAACTTACTCGACCAAATGGATATCGTTTCAGACTCCGGTGAAAACCCAGCAAGCGTAACAAACACAAATCCATTGCAAGTATATAAGATATCCGGTCTAAGGACAGTAGAAATTTCGAACGTCCTATTCATGGTATCAGTAACTTGCTTGGCAACAGTAAAGTTATGTGTATCTGATAAGCAAAACAATTGGAAATGCGTCACCTCGCACATATTTTCTTGGTACGACTGCCCTTCCCATGTCATCTGAATAGAATCACAACTTGTCTTCATATTACGAAGTATCGGCTCAGTAGATGCTAAAAACAACACATAACTCCCAAAAACTCAACAAAAACAACCCAATAGTTACATCTTGTAGATAAAACAGCACTTGCAGAGCTTGTTGCGCCATCTGATGTACCAACAGGAGTTACTGTAATAGTAGTGGTAGAGCATGGTACAAGGATTTTGCTATCTATGACTAGATACGCGTCATTAGTTGTAAACGTTTGAGAAGCTGCGATTGGGGCATCATTGGTGTATGTGACTCTATAGCTTAAGTCGCATCCTGAATTACCAGACGGTACAGTCCATGCGATGTAAAGATCATTGGTGATGTCATCCTCACGAAGAGTCAGAGCAGAAACTTGTCCGGGAGCTGACAGACGAAATGTTTAAAGAGTGGAGTTATTAGGGTGGTCCAAAACGGAATTTTCGCTAGAGGGCAACGATCCCCCTAATATGTTCCTTTTCCAGAAAAAAAACATTCTCCCCAAATTTGAGAAAAATCGGTTAACGTTAACACGTGCCACGGATCACCTCAAATTTCCCATTTAAAATATATTGCAAAAATGCATCTTTTTCCTTTTCTTTTTCACGTTTCGGATTAAAAAAAAAAAAGCTGCGGGAGATTATCACAAATTGTTCAGAACTCCCCAAGGAACAAATCCACAACCACTATTTTTTTGTTCACCACCCTCGCCATAGTACCCTAAAAATGAGACAAAAGTTGCCCTAAATTTACAATTTTACAATGTTACGTGTTTTATTATTGTTTTTGGCAGAAGTGATTATTGGACATATTTTTTTTTGTCATTTAGTAACTAGATTGAAATTGTTTATACAATTACAATTTTTTTAAACAAAAAAATAAGATGGTACGAAAAAAAATTTCTGCAGAAGTTATTGTTTTTTTTGCTGTGTTTGAACAAATACCATTTGTTTAAACACATTTTTTAAAGGAAATTATTATTAGGAGCGTTTTTGATCATTTACTAACTAATTTTCAATAGTTTAAATAAATACCATTTTTTTTACAAAAATATACAGTGTTACGGACATATTTTTTTTCTTGAGAAATTATTATTAGATTGTTGGCATTGTCCGTCATTAATTAACTAGTTTGCAATTGTTTAAATAGATAAAATTTGTTTAAAAATTGTACAATGGTACTGACATATCTTTTTGGTAAACATTATTATTGTATTTCTTGCCTTTTTTTTTCTTGCCAAATTTCATTTTAAATTATAACCTATAATAATAATTAGTGTTGCAACCACAATACTTGTTTGATAACATAAATCCTGTAAAAAAATTGTCAAGAAATACGTACTAACATCGTATAATACTGTTTAAACAAATTTATTTGTTCAAACGATTGCACATTAAGTAACAAATTACAAAAAAAAACTAACAATAACAATTTCTACAAAAGAAAAAAAAATACTTAGTTAAAAAATGGAACTTGTTGAAAGAATTGCAAATTCAAATAAAATTCTAAAATTCTGATAATAAATGACAAAAAATACCAATAATTTAATAATACTTTCTACAATAAATGACAAAAATATGTCCATAACAATGTATAAATTTGTTTAAACAATGAGTATTTGTTTAAACAATTACAAATTAACTAATAAACGTTAGAAAATTGCCAATAATCTAATAAGAATTTATGCACAAATTATAGAAAATTATGTCCATTACATATATTGTTTAAACAATTGCAAATTAGTTAAAAAATGACAAAAATACCTATATTCTGATAATTTTTGCAAAATTAGAAAAATATGTGGGTAACGCATATATTTTTGTTTAAGCAAATGGCTATTGTTTAAACAATTGCTAATTAGTTAATAAATGAAAAAAGGCAATAATTTAATAATTGCAACAAATGGAATAATGAGTTTGTAACATCGTATATTTTTGTTTAAACAAATTGTAACTAATTGTTTAAATATTTGTTTAATTTTTAAATTAGTTAATAAATGACAAAAAACATGTCAATAATCCAATAATAGTAATTTATGTAAAAAAAATAATAAATCACGTAACTTTGGAAAATTGTAAATTTGGGGAAGATTTTTAGGGTACTGCACGAGAGGGTGAGGGCGGTGGAAAAAAATAGTGGTTGTGGATTTAATGTTTGGGAAGTTCTGAACAATTTCTGATAATCTCCCGCAACTTTTTTCTAAATCCGAAACGTGAAAAAAAAAACAATAACTAATCTGGTAACTGTACCGGTTGGGTGTGATCGTTGCCCTTCAGCAAAAAAGAAGATTTTGCAAGGTATAAATTTGTACCCCCTAGTGGACAAGCAAAGTAAAACATAAGAAAATCAGTATTAAGTACCTGTACATGCTGCAGCTGTGGTTAGTTCTAATTGGTTTAACACTAATATAGCGCCAAGCACTAAAATCGTCGTAAACTTCATCTCAAAAACTCTGCTAGATGTCTATAATGAATATCAATGGTGCAGCAAACAAGTATTGCTAATGAACGAATTAGATTAGAAATAGAACGATTAGATAAGAATGTTTGCAGACAAAGGTTCCATATTGCACCTGCGTTTTAGTAAAAACTAGAAAAAATCCATTTTGTTGATATGCATTATCTGCGGGAGGAAGTTCAAAGGTCACTGCATTACTTACATACAAAAACACAGCAAAAGCATGCTTAATGGATGTTTTTCAAAAATCTATATTTTTAAGATGGTACCAGCGACCAGCTTTTTCGAAGGAATATATGTTTATTGTTTATTGCCATTGTGTATAGTTATAATAATATATGAAAAAAATATAAAAAAAATCTTTTGTATCGAAGTAATAACGATAAATGCGGTCGCCCACAAAAAGGCTGGCTCGGACATGTTATGGCAGTTAGCTATATGTACAATGTACATGTTATAACCAATCATTTTTAATCAATTTACTAGCCACTACTAGCTCCATTTACTAGCCATAATTTACTCTGCAGATTTGTCTAGTCGAGGACGTAGAACTACCAAGTAATTTTTACTCTACTAGTACTATTTCTGGGTAATTTCGTATTCAAAAGTTTGCAATAGACACCCACTGCCTATTCGTATTTAATTTTAACTGACTAGTGTCTATAAAGAGAGTACGAGTAGGTATGCACTATTTTATGTAGTAAAGTAAAACACCTCTTGTTTGCAACATACAATTTATTTATATCAGACTGGTTTCGCCCTGTCAATCAGGGGCATCATCAGTGAAAGTGTCAAAGTTGCTGTACCAACGTCATTAGCGACGTTGTACAACATAAAAGTCAAAACACAAAATATAACGGAGACTGTATGTATACATAGATGTGAAAACACTTTAGACATACATTTAAATCATTGACGTCAAACTTATCCATCCAAAAATCTTTACCATGGAAGACGTGGTTACATGGACGAATTATTGAATTCAACAATTCATTTTATTTCGCTCTTATCGATGCAATTTAGACAGCTAAATGGTTGAACTAATAAACTCTGCACTGAATTAATTGTTTGTTTTTAATTTCGTGTAATTAGCGCTTCACGGGCAACCAAACTCCACAGTGTACGAGTGTCAACTGACTACAACCTGCAGCGCGATAATGCACTTCGCCAGTCGCGTAAGCATGACGTCTCTTCGCTTCTAGACGCCACTGGGGCTGTGGTCCAGTAGTTCGGGTGCACTGGATACTTGCAACCATTTCAGAGTAAACGAACCAATCGACGTGGCAAAATTCGCTCGCTCGCGGGCTAGACTGCAGGCGTCGATACGCACTGTAGCGGCAGCAGACGCTTGCGGCCTTGCTGCGGCCCTAGGCCGTATAGTCGAGTTGCTCTTGGAATTCTCGAGAAAATGCTCGATATTTTATTGAACTGTTATAAAATGTTATAGATCGTTCCATATTGACAATTACACTACTATTTACTTTACAAATACAAGTGAACTCTTTTAGTTTCCTTGTTATTTTTGGGGGTTGCACAAACCTGCAAACCAATGTACTAGCCGCCAATGCGGAAAACCCTGCAAAATACACTGGTATTCATTGTGAGGTCACTCAGTAGT
Source organism: Melinopterus prodromus (assembly GCA_964023965.1). Classification (NCBI taxonomy): domain Eukaryota; kingdom Metazoa; phylum Arthropoda; class Insecta; order Coleoptera; family Scarabaeidae; genus Melinopterus; species Melinopterus prodromus. The sequence continues at coordinate 43,769,664 of OZ030394.1, forward strand.
TTCTGAGATATTCAGTTGTGTGTCAAAAAGTTGTCAATTAAATGCATTTTTAAAAACTACGTAAATGATCCATATTTTTATATATAGTCCTCCAAATTTTGTCAAATAATAACTAAAGCCATTGCCGATGCCGATGTCATGAAAAATTAGATGCACTATACATGATGATAATAGCATGTTTGTTTGCCATACGATTGCAAAAATGGCAACATATACAAAATTCATATAAAATTGTTAATTTTTTGATAACCGTAATACTTATAATAAGGAAAAATCTGGTTAAATCGCTTCTAAATTACCTCTTCTATCACTCCTTTTACATCAAACTATCAAATATACTGTTTACAAAGCCATATTAAGGCTACTTACTACTTACACTACAAATACGGAAATTTGGAGAGAAGTAAAGTTTATTGTTATTTTATTGTTTTATTTTATTGTTGTTTATTGTTACAGTCAAATCATCGCGTCGGCCGATGCACTGTTTATGTTTGTTGTGCTCGAATAATTCGACTATTTCACTGATTATAGCAGTAAAGGCGAAACTAGTCTGAAGTATATATAATATACTTATTGATTTTGCAATAAAGAGGTTTCCTTGTTTTATTTATCTAATTTTGCAAAATAGATCTACATCTGATTAATTTTTTGATACGTAATCTTAGATTTGTCAGATATACTATGCAACAAATATGTTTAAAAAAACTGTCACATATGAGATAGCATATGTAGACCTGAGACTTGAAAGCTACTATAGCAACAATCAACAAAGAATGTGTTGCCGTGATGAGGAAGTCAAATTATAGGAACTTCCAGGAAATTAAAACAAAAACAGTCATTGCTTTATCACTGCTTCTTTTGAGCGCTGTGTGAACAGATATGTAATATTTCTTCGTATGAAGTTTCAATAAACTTTGACGCGAGGTGCTCTGGAAGGTCTCACAACGACAAGAAAATACACTTCCCAAGGCGCCCGCTCCACCGTCCTGAGTTATGAAGCGAAGCTTTGTTTCAGATGGTGATATTAGTTCTAAACATGCAGCCTGTAAGTACAGCACGGTCTTTACAAAAACGACTATTCCAAACTTATATTTATAAGGACAATCTTTCTCAATTTGAAGTTTTCAAACTAACGTACGCACACTGGAAACACTTCCGCCATGGCTGCTAAGTATGAATGATAAGTTCGTATATGGAGGATAGAATCCTAAACTAAATGTGCAAATGCATATCGATAAGGTAGATAACATAATATTGCATTGATAACTGAACCAAATCACGTTTCTTGCTTTTTCCTAAGAAACCCAGATGTAAATATATTGCTAATTGCTAATTACCCGAAAAGGGTTTATTTGCGGACTAAATGGGGGGAGCGGTAGTGGCGAGTGGGTAATCCGCCACTGAACAAAAAAATAACATAAAATGGAGGATATTAAATTTAATCAATTTGTGGCTTCTCGCAGAAAAAAATGTACGTGCTTTTTTCTTAACGTAGTATCTCCGTTAAAATTGTACAATGTGTGCAGGAATATCTTGTAACTTATTTACACTATAACCCTGTATATTCGTAAATGACACGCACTTACTACACAATACAGGTTGTCTCACGGCAAGCTGCCATTAGAAGTATAATATGGAGAACCAAATGAAATACGTGATTGAAAATTATCAATTAAAATATTTTGAGTTTCTGGTTACTTCCGATTACACCGGAAATGGTTTATGGCACTTTTCAAATCTTTATTAAATTTTAGATTAATTTTATGTTACATTCCCTATACATGTGACAGTTTTGAGATATTATTATTTTCATTAAAAATGACAGCTGCACGGTTACTTTCAATTACATATAAATTACCCCCTGTCATTGTAGGAAAAAGTTAACCAGCAATATTATTATGAAAGTAACATATTATCGATACACCGGTAAGTTATACAGGCTGTTCAAATTATAAGATCAAAGTTGAATTCCAGAAAAGTACTAAAATTAGGTGTTTTCAAATGGCAACCCTAATATAAGAATGCATTTTTGAATTCAATGGCAAATTTTAGATCAACCTTGTGTACAATGACCTATACCTAAAATGTACTTGTACCTACTGAAATCAATTTTTAAACGTCACAGTAGAAATTACAAACATTGTCATATCTAGATTGCGTTTGAAAAGAACTGAACAATTTGTAATAAACGGAACTTTATTGAACAAGTTTTTTTAGTTCATTTTTCATTATAATTAATTTTGTGTTTATAAACCTATAAGCCAACAATAAAACACAATATTAAAAATAAACCAAATCGTAAGTAATTTTTTTTAACCTGCTTAATCTAGTTCAGCAACTGTTCAAAACCGTCCCAATAACTGCGTGGTTTCGAATGGACGGTCCACCAGCACACACAACTGTTGAGAGACTTACTGAACGAGATGTTCGACGATCCGTGGATTGCACTTAATGGGCCATACAAATATCCACCGCGTTCCACAAACTTGACGACAATGAATTTTTCATTTGTGGACCTATTAAAAACGTAGTTTATGAGGCCCAATAATTGATAGGGAGTTCGAGTTCGAGCTGCTTTCAGGTTATCTGCTAACTATCAGGGACGCCACCAACAATAATATGTAAAAAATCTGATGTGGCCAGGCACATGACTTTATCATACAATATATAAAATTAATAGTTTAGCTGCATGAGAATCTATTTTATTGAGATAAATCGTAGGTATTGTCAAAGCATCAGCATTTGACACCACCTACACTACGACATTAGAATAGTAGTTATTTATGTCACAAGTGCCGAAAGTATGGAATAGCGCGACGAGCGGTGATGCGGCGCGTCACCGAACGCGGAGCGTCGCAGTAGCATGTGAACGAGTCGCGCTATCTAGTTTTCGGCAGGAGTGACACCAACGTTAATTGTGTTGCTTTTTGAAAAATATGTATTTAAAAAAAAATAATTAAAAAATGGTGATATTTCTGTGTAGGAAATGTTAGGTTGGTACCACTTTGACGAAACGTCAAGTTTAAAATGCTAATTCAAATTCTGACAGATTTATTTTTGTTCATGACACTGTAGATGTTACATCCGAACCAACAACCTAAAATAACACTACACTCATCGCTATACTTTATTTACAATTTTCTCAATTTATCGTTTTTAGAATTAGATATAAAGACGGGTTGATATTTCTTATTAACAAACAATCAAATTGGTGATCTTAATTTAGTTGAAATTTGTAATTTGTACTTTGCTGCACTAGAGCGGCAACGTTCCATAGCGGTTCTCCAACCTCTGATCGCCTCTGATTGCCTGTGATGAAATCAGTTGTTTTCGACTGTGACAGAACCAAAAATATTTGTCAAAATCCTGGCCACTATTTAGTTTCATATCAATGCAGATGCGACCGATCTCGATTAAAAAGAATTTGCTCTTGTAGCTAAACTATCAATTTTACCAAAAAAAGTCATAGGCATAAATTATTCAAAATTTCCTCTACTTTAATTTATTGTTTAACTATTCTGACGAAATTACAGAAATGGCGGGTCATTTGCGAAATCCTTGAAAAAGGCTTAGAATAGACTACCAGTTCCTTTGGACCCTTTTGAACCAAAAGCTTTTCAGCTCTAAGTTAGGTCATGAAACTTCTAAATATGAACTTTCGTCCCGATACCTTTAGTAGTTTCTCCGGAATCGTCGCCACAAAAATCGTTTACACACATACACACACACACACACACACAGACATTTTTTTGTACCTTGGTCAAAAATGTTCAGGGGACCCAAAAATACCTATTTCCGCTAAAATCTCAATTTTTTTTTTTCGGCATGATTACAATACTTTAGCATACTACGTATGATAAAGTAAAAATAATTCAAGCATGTTTAGGGGAAAACGGCAACGATTTTGAATACAGAACAAACCAGTTTTTTTAAATTTACTTTACAATTTTGTTTTAGTTTTAATATTGTTTTATTGTAGGCTTTTAATTTTATAAATACTAAATTAATTATAATGGAAAAGACCTAAAAAAACTTGTTCAATAAAATTCTAAGTATTCCAACTTGTTCAGTTGTTTCAAACGCAATCTAGATTTGGCACTGTTTGGAATTTCTACTGTGATGTTTAATAATCGATTTCAGTAGGTACAGGTACATTTTTGGTATAGGACATTGTACACAAAGTAGATCTAAAATTTTCCACAGAACAGAAAAATGCATCCATATGTTAGGGTTGCCGTTTGAAAAAGTGGACTTTTAGTCCTTTCTTCGAATTCGACTTTGATCTTGTAATTTGAACACCCTGTATAACTTTATAACTTAGAGTAACTCTAGCGATGTGTCGATACTACGTTACCTTCACAACAATTTTGCGGCACATTTTTTTTCCAACGGTCACTGGGGAAAATGTATAAGTAATTGAAAATAACAGTGCAGCTGTCATTTTTTAATGAAAAATATTAATATCTCAAAAATGACACATGTTAGGTATAGGGAATGTAACATAAATATGATCTAAAATTTAATGAACATTTCAAAAATGCCAGGTTGTTCCATTTGAAATATAAAAGTTGGCACCATTTCCGGTGTGACCGGAAATAACCGAAAACTCAAATTATTTTAATTGAGACGATCGTGTCCAACAATATGTATAAGTCCACAAATTTTCAATCTCTGATTCCATTTCGTTCTCCATATACGTCTAATGCCAGCTCGTCGTGAGAGACCCTGTATACCAAGTGCCGTGCTATCAAAAATTACCTGGTCAATGGTGGTCATGGATTTTAAAATGATTGTCGCAGCTCCCTAAATATAGCAAATGGTTTCTATCGCTTAAGATTTGTACTGTGTTTTGGGATATCCTAGACTAGTGTTACGCAACAGCCGACGCCGGTGCGCAAGGATTTCCTGCCGGTCGTCGGGCGGTCCGCGATAAACGGGAAAGGAGTTTCAATGGTGTCTTCAGGTATCAAATGATAATAACTAATTAGAGACCAAACTCGTAAGAATTTACTGTTGGCAATAAGCCCATTTTATATGCATACAAAAATAAAGATGCATAAAACGGGCAAGAAAGCTTTTTGAGTCGCCTGAGGATATAAACTTCAAGTAATGCCCGAGGTGCATACAAAATTGTATGTCCTACAAAGGTTTCGTTCCTCCGTTTGAATAATATTAATGAATATTTTGACGTTATCAAGTTACATGCGTATCTACGGAGTTGAATAACAATACAAACAATTCGGAGTTGAGTGACAATACAGACAATTAATTGTCAAACTTATAACTTTAGTCGCCAATAATTGACATTGCCGAGTGACAGTACGGACAATTAATTGTCAAACTCATAACCTTAAACGCCAATAAATTGACATAGATGACTCAAAATTTACAATTTGAATGACAAATATTTGATATATTTGACATATTTTATACATTAAGAATCCTTAAAATGTCAGTTTATGATCATGTAGGACATAATAGTATATTATTATACACGTTTTATAAGAGTCAAATTTCACTCGTTCCATTTCCAGAACAACTCGTGCGCCAATACGTCTTATAAAACGAGTGTAATATACTATTTTCTACTTTGCTTCATTAATTTTATATAAATTTTGAAATTGTGGTTACTATATTGCGCTAAATTAGAATCTAGGGTATTTTGCGGGTACCACGTGACAGTACTGTAGTAATTGTAATAGTACTAATACTGTAATAGTGCTGTAGTAACAATTTCGTAAGGATAGGATAAAATCCCGACAAAATCTAATTGTGAATAACTTTACTCTACTTTAGCCAACAAGTTTTAATAAATAATCAGCGAGGTCGCAACTATGATCATAATACAGCTTGGGGCAATACTAACCCTACTGTGATAAATACATGAAACCTAACTTAAAAAAAAAAAAAACTTCGAAAGAGTGGGTTCAAGTATAATAATCTGAATAGACGTGTTTGGCGGTAACTGATTAGTTACTTCAAAGAATAAGCACTTACTAAAGAACTGTTATAACGGTTAACATTTAATAGCAGTTTCTACCTAGTACCACTGCCTTATAATTGAAACCAAATACTAATTTCGGTGTAACAATTTATTAGAATAAATTGTACTTAGTAAAATTACATGTGATGGAGGTAATACAAATAAGTTGCACACAACCAGAACCAAGACGAAGTCGAAAGCGACGGACAAAACCGAATACTGTATTGAAACGAGCAAAATTTGGTCCAAAATGTTACCGAAAACTTATACGTTACATAAACTAAGAAATCCTCAATACTTTAAATGTACTATAGCTTCCTACGTGTATGCTGATATTCAATAAACCATTTATTGCGCATATACAATCTCGCAGCAGTAATTAAAATTGTTCATATCTACTATGTAGGTTTTATCTTTGCATAATACCTTATTAAAGTAAATGCGGTCCTTGAATTATATCTGAAAAGGGGATGTTTACTTGAAAAGAATGATGACGATCACTTACCCGAGTCGCAAAACATCACCGAAATGTCATGCTGGCGTATTTTAATGAAGACAGCAAAACTAAGAAATCCCAATCCTTTGGCTATATTAAAGCAGCCTACATACAGGGTTAGCCAAAATTACCGCAACACCCAAATACGGTAAGAAATTTCAAAAGAGAAATCAAACAAATGTTTTTTTATCTAAAACAATCCATCGTTCAAACATATTTTTAATATACGGTGTTCATTTTATTATAGAAATTTCGTAAAAAAATATTTTTTATTAAAATAATCTTTTTGTATTATGCACAATTTTTGAGTTTTAATTAATTAAAATTAGTCAAAATTACCAGAAGACCCACATAAGTCTCCAACCACAAAAAAATTAAAAAAACATTCAAGCAAAAGTTTTTTTACTTTATCATACGCAGTAAGATAAAGTATTGTAATCATGCCGAAAAAAAAAATTGAGATTTTAGCGGAAATAGGTCTTTTTGGGTCCCCTGAACATTTTTGACCAAGGTACAAAAAAATGTCTGTGTGTGTGTGTGTGTGTGTGTGTGTGTGTGTGTGTGTGTAAACGATTTTTGTGGAGACGATTCCGGAGAAACTACTGAAGGTATCGGAACGAAAGTTCATATTTAGAAGTTTCGTGACCTAACTTAGAGCTGAAAAGCTTTTGGTTCACAAGGGTCCAAAGGAACTGGTAGTTTATTCTAAGCCTTTTTCAAGGATTTTGCAAATGAGCCGCCATTTCTGTAATTTCGTCAAAATAGTTAAATAATAAATTAAACTAGAGGAAATTTTGAATAATTTATGTTTATGACATTTTTTCGTAAAATTCATAGTTTAGCTGTAAGAGCAAATTCTATTTGATCGAGATCGGTCGCATCTGCATTAATAGGAAACTACATAGTAGCCAGGATTTTGACAAATATTTTTTGTGTTGTCACATTTGAAAACAGATGATCTCATCAGAGGTTGGAGAACCACTATGGAACGTTGCCGCTCTAGTGCGGCAAATTTCAAATAAAATAAGATCACCAATTTGATTGTTTGTTGATAAGAAATATCCACCCGTCTTTATATCTAATTCTAAAAACAATAAATTGAGAAAATTATAAATAGTATAGCGACCGGGTGTAGTTTTATTTTAGTATGTTGGTAGGGATGTGTCATGAACAATTATAAATCTGTCAGAATTTGTATTACCTTTTTAAGGTGCGTTTTCATTAGTGATAATGGCAGTGGTAGCAGACGCCATTATAGTATTTCAAATAGAAAATTGCTAGTGACTCATGTTTATGTACATGCAAACTAATATGTGTCATTATCACGAATGTAAGAAATATTATAATTTTGTATTCTACCACCACCATTAGCTACCATTACCAACACAATAAACGTTGATGTCGCTCCTGCCAAAAACTAGATAGCGCGAGTCGCTCACATGCAACGGCGACACTCCGCCTTCGGTGACGCGCCGCATCACCGCTCGTCGCGCTATTCCGTACTTTCGGCATTTGTGACATAAATAACTATTATTGTAATGACGTAGTGTAGGTAGTGTCAAATGCTGATGCTTTGACAATACCTACGATTTATCTCAATAGAATAGATTCTCATGCTGCTAAACTATTAATTTTATATATTGTATGATAAAGTCATGTGCCTGGCCACATCAGATTTTTTTACTTTAAACAAGCTATCGTTCAAACATATTTTTAATCTACATGATTTGATTATGGTAATTTTTTTGTTTTAAATGGAACATCTGGTTTATGGTTACATTTTGTAATTCTAAGACTAATTCAAAACATTTTTTATTGATATAATTTACTTGTAGAATGAATTATTTTTGAGTTATAAGCAATTAATTAAAATTAGTCATAATTACCGGCATACCTACATAATTCTCCAACCGTAAAAAAATATTTTTTAAACAAGTTCTACTTGAATATACTTTTAATATAGAGGGTGTTTATTTGTTTATGAAAGTATGGAAAATTTTTGCTTTTTCTTGTCAAACATCCTGTACATCGCATCATCTGCATAATGTTTTAGTTATCAGCAATTAATCAAAACTCCAAAACATTTATGTTGACCGAACGGATAAATAATAACAAATTCAACAAAAAATAACAAAGTAATTAAATTAAATTTTCAAACAGCAATCCCTGAGCGGTATGACAAAGCCACAACCTATCAACAAATTCCCGTAAACAGTTTTCAAAATGTTCGACAGTAATACTTTGAACTTCGTCCACTATCCTTTGCTTCAACTCATCAATATTTCGCGGCCCATTGGTGTAACCCTTGGACTTTAGGTGTCCCCCAATAGAAAAACCCAATATTTGCAAATCCGGTGACCTAGGTGGCCATTCAATGGATCATCGCCTTCCAATCCATCTCTGCGGAAAAATTGAATTTAAATAATTTTGCACTTGCACACCGTACTGCGGCGGGGCACCATTTTGTTGAAACCAAATGTTATTTAGTTCTAAAACAGTAGTTTCGAAACAGTGTTTTGATAAAATCAATATATTGCAAGCAGTTTTTGATAACTTTCAGTTTTGCACGTTTGGCGATATCGGTTGCAAAATAAGTAAATGTCAAGTAAAAAATATTGAAAAGACACCACTGTCGCAGGCAAAAATGGTCGAATACGTGACGTTACACGTCCGAATTTTCTATATTTAATGAAATTAATGTACCAAACGAGAAAAAATTATTTATCCGTTTGATTAAGATAATAAGTTGGTGTGTATATGGGAAAATACTCTTAATTTTAAATTCAGGAGTTTTGATTAATTATTTACCTATAACAAAAAAATTATGAAACTTATAAAAAATGATTCCAATAAAAATTTTTAGAATTAGTCTCAGAATTATAAATGTAAAAATATACTGGGTATTCCATTTTGCAATAAAAGCTTATCAAATTTTCATAATAAAATGAACATATAACTCAAAAATGATGCATTCTACAAGAAAATTATATCAATAAAAAATGTTTTGAATTAGTCTTAGAATTACAAAATGTAAAAATATACAAGGTGTTCCATTTTTCAAAAAATCTGATGTGGCCAGGCACATGACTTTATCATACAATATATAGAATTAATAGTTTAGCTGCATGAGAATCTATTTGACTGAGATAAATCGTGTCTGCATTAAAATTAAACTAGTTAGCCAGGATTTGACAGATATTTTGATAGTCAATAGTATCAATCGAAGGTATTGTCAAAGCATCAGCATTTGACACTACCTACTGTCATCAGAATAATAGTTGTCTATCTCACAAGTGCCGAAAGTACGGAATAGCACAACGAGCGGTGATGCGGCGCGTCACCGATCACTGTCAAAGCCGTCAAAGATGGTTATATTTCGGTATAGAAAATGTTAGGTTGATACCACTTCTACGAAATGTCAAGTTTAAAAAGCTAATTCAAATTCTGACAGATTTATATTCGTTCATGACACTGTAGATGACGTTCCATAGCGGTTCTCCGAGTGTGACAGCGTGGTGACAGCCATAGACATTTCTGTGGTGACAGCACAAAAAAAAATATTTGTCAGAATCCTGGCTACTATGTAGTTTCATATCAATGCGGATGCGACCGATCTCGATCAAATAGAATTTGCTCTTGCAGCTAAACTATTAATTTTACCAAAAAATGTCATAGGCATAAATTATTCAAAATTTCCTCTGCTTTAATTTATTATTTAACTATTTTGACGAAATTACAGAAATGGCGGCTCATCTGCAAAATCCTTGAAAATGGCTTAGAATAAACTACCAGTTCCTTTGGACCCTTTTGAACCAAAAGCTTTTCAGCTCTAAGTTTGGTCATAAAACTTCTAAATATGAACTTTCGTCCCGATACCTTTAGTAGTTTCAAATCGAGTACACACATACGCACACATACGCACACACACACACACACACATACACACACACACACACACAGACATTTTTTTGTACCTTGGTCAAAAATGTTCAGGGGACTCAAAAAGACCTATTTCCGCTAAAATCTCAATTTTTTTTTCTGCATGATTACAATACTTTAGCATGCTGAGTATGATAAAAAGGTTACGAAATTTCCATAGTAAAACACCTATCTCAAAAATATATTTTAATGAGACCTTGTTTAATGTCAAAAAACTTTTGTTTGAATGTTTTTTGAAATTTTGTACGGTTGAAGAGTTATGTAATTGTTCTAGGTTTTTATTTCTTTCCGTTGGAGGGTTATTTAGGTGTTAATTTTGGCTAAGCATGTATATGTATAGAAAATTAAAAGTAAAAAGATTAAAAGGAGGGAGTGGGTTATGTGTTGTACATATGCCATTTGATATCAACAATCAATATGTAGTATCCATGTGTACAATCTTAGAAAAAAGTTACTAAATGCTACAATTTGTAAATTGTAACACCGAAAACAGTGTTACAATGTGTGCGTTGTGAATGTAAAGTAGAGAAATAAGATTTAATAGACCAATGACTATGAACATCCTAATGCCAGATGTTTAAGATAAATTGAGTACCTACGCTTAGTTTCCTCTCACGATTTTCACCGGAAATAGCTATTCAGCCGTGCTGATATTAAATTCAATAAACTGTTGTCCGTCTTTCCAGCTGTCAAATGTCGGACCCTCGCCTGCGTCCAGAGTCGGCATTCTAACCTGTGGACATTTGGAATTATGACGGTCGACCGGGCGCGCTGGACCGGGTATTTGCTGTGGGGCGCCCTATGACGGACCGACGGGCGCGCGGTGTGCGCCCGTTCCGACTCCATTGAATAGTCAAATTCGGCGAAATTACATTAGCAATCAAATTATTATTTGCAGTCGGTGATTGCAAACGGCTGTGTTTGCCCTGACGACCGACCGAGACCGGGCCGACAGGCCAGGCATTTGTCGGGTCCTGGACCTTTCCAATTGAGGTTCCTAGTCCACAGCGCGGACCAACCGACCGGTCGACGCGCGCGATAAAGCGGAAAATCGACGAGATTGTCAACGTCCGGCCTGGAAGTAGTTATTTTTAGAGCTGCTGATTAGCTTTTTATCGCCTGGTGTGCACTTTTTACCGACCGAGCGACAAATCAATTCGGGTCGTTTTTGGTCCTTTCGTCAAAACTGAGGTAGCGAGACATTTATTGATGGGTGTCATTTAAGCGTGTATTATTTAATACACGCATGTATAACAGATATGTGCATTAAAATAAATATGAAATCTTACATACAAAAATACATATTTAGACCAGTGCTGAAGCCTTCGAAAATGGTAAAAAGTGGAAAAAATAATAGTAGAATGAAACCCATTGGAAAAGGAAGAGAATATAACAAAAATTAAAGAAAAAATAATTTACGGGCGATCTGAGGTCGGGAAGGGAAGAGGGTGAGTTTTGAAGGGTAAAAAACGGTTTATCTCGATTTCCGGCAAGACTACAAGTCCTATATAAAAAAGTGCCATGAATAAAAAGATCTACAACTTTTGTATTTATACTTTTTCACATAACCTCAAAATTTATGTGAAAAATTCAAATAACCAAGTTTTTGGTTTTTTATTTTTGTCCTTTTCTTTTTCACGTAATTTGGTGAAAACTTACCTTTTTATGTCTCAAACACACTGTACTTTTTTTGATTTAATATATTTAATTTTTCACCTACTAGAATCAGGAAGGTTTGTGGAATCTAACGATGAAGAAATGCCATCAAAGAGACAAAAAGTAATGGATAGTAACAAATGTAAATAGAATTTAATAAATCAACTTTATTACTAAAAATACCAGCAGTTACATTTTTTATATGTAGTCCCTTTTAAATCCTACCTTTAATTATATTTAGAACTATTTAGAACTATTTACGCATATTATTTGCAATCTTCATGTTTTATGGATTTGTAATTTTTTTGTTTATCAATGTAACCTGGAATCTTACGTTTTTCGAGTAATTAAAGTATAAATTTTAATAAATAGCTCAAAATTGTGCCCAATAATTAAAAAAATCGGATTCGATTTTTTTTCGTTCCTTGGCATTTTTTGATAACATTTACCATAGTAATGTATTTTTTACACCATAGGAAAGTAGAGATTTCAACGAACAAAATTCCCACCGACTTTTTTAAAAAAACAGATATTTTGACGTGTGAAACCTTGGTTATTTGAATTTTTCACATACATTTTTAAGTGAAAAAACTGGAAAGACAAAAGTTGTAGATCTATTTATTACCTACAACTTTGCCATTTAACTTTTTTCCATAGGACCTGTAGTTTTGCCGGAAATCGAGACAAACCGCTTTTTACCCTTAAAAACTCACCCTCTTCGACTTCCCACCTCCAGATCACCCGTAATTATTTTTCCTTTCATGTTTGTTATATTATCTTCCTTTGCCAATGGGTTTCATCACCTACTACTTTTTTTGGTTTCAAAAATTATCGACCGTGCTCATATGGTGCCCTACAATGGATAACTTGTGCATTAAAATAATACCTAATGAGCATTCAATAAATATAAATATGTTCCTTAATAAATATTATAAAGAGCATTATTTTATTCATATTGTGTCCTACAGTGAATATATTGTGCGATTAAATAATAAATATTCAGCACTATATCTACTGCGCATCAAAAGTAACGCTGTTATTTTTATGATTCGTATGTTAATGATAGCGAGTACTTTCAATGATATAAAACCTTTTAATTGAATTAATTAATTCAAATGGCTCACCATACATAATATTTTAAATGACAATTTAATTATTTTTTACTTATGACGTCATCGAGCCTTTTTTAAATGGCAACCCCATATTTATTTTCCTGGTATTGCCAGATCGGTTAATTGCTTTAAAGATAATTTACAAAATTTATGGCCTTACATAATACAATTTTCGAGATAAAGAGTTGAAAATTTGGATTGTTTATGGAAGGTGTTTTCGATTGATTTATTTGAGCTGAATATAAATATGTGCTTAAGGATTGGGGGTACAAATTAAAGATTACCATGCGACCATTTTGAGGTTTCTAGAACAATGGGTTCAGGTAGTAGAAATTTCAATGGTCCTTTTCTCAAAATCTTTTTTATGTGAGGCCATATAATATTTCCGACGCCATTTTCACCTTAAATGATCTATAAAATTAAGTAAGAAAGAATTAGCATTGCCATATAAAAAGGTCGATGGCTGCAAAACTCAGTAAGACTGCACGGTCAAAAATAGAACTTTTCACTAAAATGTTATTTTAATAATTACAAATCGACGTCGCCAAAGAATGTTTTAAAATGACAATACATCTCATTATTTTTCCCATGTTTCCATACTTTACATGCTCACTGTATGTACGCTAAAGATTGCAGAACTTATTGCACATTATACAGGATGTTTAAGAAATAAACATCAGGAAATAAAGATGGTACACGTACTTACAGTCAAGAGTATCTTAAATTAACATATAACGAGTACGTAGGTGTAGAAGTTTTAATCAGAAAAAGAAGAAATTTTCTTATATATTTGTTTGTATTTTTAGGTTGGAAGAGGTTTTTGATTAAAACTTCTACACCTACGTACTCCTTATATGTTAATTTAAGATACTCTTGACTGTAAGTATGTGTACCATCTTTATTTCCTGGTTTTTATAGTGCTTGTTTTGTTTTTAATTTTAGAAGACTTGAAAATGTCCGGAAGGACGAAACCGGTCGTCTAATATCTATTTATAATAAAGAACAGTTTTGAACAGAACCGACATCGTTTTCCTTTTTGATATTTACCGACTGTTTTGTTGCTTTCTATTCAAACAAAATTAAAGAAACACACAAAGGCCATGGTGATATGAAAGACGTGAATGATTCATATGTAACCATCCGGGTTACGGATTAATGTAAAGTATGGGAAATTAGACGCTGGATATAGATTAGTAATAATTATTTCATAGACTTTAATAATTAATAATTGTTGAACCGGGTGCAGCTGCATTTAACGCGGGTTATCAGCGGATGTTTAACAACGGCTTGAAAAGTCGTGTTTAGTTTATTTTCTGTTGGTACTTCTCTGTAGGTGCCTTTGTTAAGCGGATCAAGAACTTTGAAAATAGAGCTAGATTACATCAACTGTTTACGTTCAAAGAACTAGCTGTGAAACTCTTTGTTCTCTGGCCTGTGGGACTGTCTTTTGATGATATAGACAAATTCCTCAAACGGCCGATGTAAAATAGACGTCGGTTGAAAAATAGCAGAACGGTTATTGGTAGGTTGTTTTTAAAAGTGGGTTTTGTGGGCTGGCTTGGAAAATGTTTAACGGTGGGGAAGAATCGGGGAGAGGGTAAGATGCTGGTCGCGAAAAGTTCAGTATTCATTCAGTTTTGGATTCAGGGTTCGATTCAGGTTTTAATTCCGGTTTTGAACGCGGTTAGGAATTCTTGGGTCAGTGGGGGCAGTGGGCCCATAGTTGGGGTTTTTGTAGTTTGGTCAGGGTCGAATTTGGTTGTAGAATATTTGGCGTCAATATTGTTCCGTTCATTTGTGACAGTTTTGGTGATTGTTAAGCTGTGGCTAAAACTTAGATTTTACTAGATCGCAGAAAACATCTGGTAGGATAACACTGCTCTGTTTTATTTGTTTTTTTTAGTGTACTGAAAATTGTCCAACTGTTCGTGTATGTTGTCTGATAAAGTTTACGTTTATATTGTATGAGAGAAAAGTGCTGCTGCCCGTTCGAAGTGTAGGTCTTTTATAAGTTTATTTATTTATTTATTTATTTCCTCCAAGTTACAAAATTATACATAATTCTTTAAATCATTTAAAAAAATCAACAAAAATAAAAACATAACATATACCAAACAATAGAAAAGCAAATCATGTTACATTGGGCACTAATAAGTTCTCTAAATAGCCAATGGCTGATATCGAGACTAAATCATCTTATAGAGTAAACAAGTTATATAAAAAAATACCAACTAGCAGCAATCAAACACTAAGAGAAAAAAAAAACAACAGTTTTCTACATATAATAAGACACATAATATTTTTTAAGGTGATTTTTAAACACAGCACAACTTTTCAATGCTTTAATCTCAGTTGGCAAAGAATTGAACCTCACTACACTTGAGTTTATGGCACTGATTCTTCCATGGTTTGTTAGCGTTTGATACTGATGAATATGCTGTGTGATGCGAGTTTGATATTCATGAGTTTCTTCATTGACGGTGAGATTGATGTCACTTCTTTGAAATTTACCAATAATTCGATATATTAATTTGCATTGTTCAATGCAGACGATTTTTTGAATATTGTCAATTCTTAAAGATTTATACACGTCAGCCGTTGGTGTCCTCCAGTGCATGTTAAACATTGATTTTATGCATCGATTCTGCAAACGCTGGACTTTAGCTTGCAATGTCCAAGAGCAATTCCCCCAGGTTGTAATTAAGTATCTGAAATGTGAGGCAAGATATGCATGGTACAGTTTTTTCTTTGTGTTCAGATCTATCACTTCATGATTTCTTCTTATTGCACCCGCCAAGGATATCACTTTCTGCCTTATGTGTTCTACATGCTTATTCCATGTTAGTTTACTGTCAACCCACAGTCCCAGATACCTAACTTGCTCCACCTCTGCCAACCTATCAGATCCAAAGTTGATTTGTAGTGGATCAACTCTCTTGTTCTTTTGTTTCGAAACCATATATACAGTTTTTTCAGTGTTTAGGAATAATCGATTGTCATGTGTCCATTTTTTAAATAGTTCTGTGTCATGATTAATACACATTTGTAGGTACTCGACATCGTATCCACTAAACACCAGAACAGTATCATCCGCATACGAGTAGTATCGACCATATTTCAGATCTAGATGTTGACGATCCTGGACATACACATTGTACAAAACCGGTCCCAAAACCGATCCCTGTGGTACACCATGCAAGACTTCTGCCACCTCACTTCTTTCACCATTCACAAATGTGAATTGCTCCCTATTGCATAGATACGACTCCAGAAGATCCCTGCTTACTCCTCGAAACCCTAAATGTTCTAATTTTTCCAATAATCTTCCATGGTTCACAGTATCAAAAGCCTTAGAATAATCTACAAACATCGACACAACTATTTTTGACTGGTCCAAGTTAATTTTCACATTGCCATATTGCCATAATTAGTGTTCTTGTAAGTGTTTTAGTTTGATTCTTTGTCGAAGTTAGTGGTACCTTTTAAATGTTTGAGTAAATCGTGTTGCGTATTGCGATTTCTTTATGAATATTCGATTTATTTTGAATCTTGGTTGAAATTTATATTTATTCTTAATATAGATGAGCTGACTTGAGACTTTGTCGCATTTATACTTATTGTCCTTACATTTGTCTAGTTTGAGTCTTTGTTGTATTTTATAATTATTCCTATTGATAATCAGAATATTTGTTTGCCAATTTTATTTACTTTCTTAATATACTTTAAATCTTAATTGAATCTCGCTTAGTTGTTTTTATTTTACTAGTTCAAGTTTGTCCCTATTTACCAAGTGATCAAAATGATTAGTTCTAAATATTTAGTGTGTTGATGAGAATAACGGTAAGTGCAGTCTATTATCTCGAATATTAAAATCTACATTCGCATGAGATAAATCTTCCAACCCCTTTTGCTCCACTTTAAGTCACCTATGCATATAACATCAAATAAATTAGCTAACCGCTCGGCTAACCATTACTACCCAGTAGGCTGGGTGGTAACACATATCACGTCATCTTTTCTTTGTTTCTTTTATTGAAACCCTCGCACACTATTAAAAAAGAGCCACAAATTATTCAAACATATGTATGGACAATCTTTTAGGATTTCAGGTAAAAGTACAAAGTTTAATGTTTACTATAGGACCCTTTTGAGGTCCGATAGATGATTAGGTTCAGCTGTTTTACATTTTCATCTCGGTTTTTTTGAAAACCTTACACGAGAATCTGCATTTGTATTCAGGGCAATATCTGTGTTCCCCAGAATTTTGACTATTCTGCATTGTTTAAAAAAAATCATATGTGAGGCTATAAAGGTTTCGGGTACCATTAAAGCCAATTTAAAAGTGTATCAAAAACAAAGAATTTTGTCAAATAACAAACCCTCGCAGTGATTTTCTCATATTTCTATATTTACGCGCTCACTGTATACATAAAATAAATGCCACTATAATGTCCTCAGGTGGCCTCATGCTCAAATGACGTAAAGCCAGAACTATAAAATTTACAGTAGAGAAAAAAACGGTTTAAATTTGTATAGAACTTATAGAAACCTGAGCTGATTTATTTATAGGGGATGCAAAAATGTACACCATAAATTATTATGATAATTATTATTATAATTTTATTTATAATTTTGCGTCTTTTAATTGAATTATGTACCTCAAAAGCCAATTTAGCAAAAAAAAGTTAGTCTATTTTCGTCCGAGGCGACAATTCATTATATGAAGAAATCATTTAAAAGCTATGTAAGCCCAACTTATTCCCTACCAAGGTAAATTTGTAAGAATTCGAACACTACAGGAACTGCCTTATGTTTTTCGAAGATTATTTATTGCTTATTGCAAATGTAAAAAATTCTTAATGTAAGTGATTTTTATAGGCGATCTTTAACAACACTTTAATTATAAATTCCAACAAAAAATTGTTTCGTTTCTGCCAATTTTTCAATTATGACTCATTCTTATCAAGTATTGGTATGAAAAGCTTTTATAAAAAGTTATAAACACTTATCTCTGGCTGCCGGCGAATTTTTACTATATGGGTGGTTACGTACTATCGCCATCTAGGGGTTGTTAGCAACGGTGCAATACTCCGAGCGTTCGTGGGTGGATAGCCCTTGTAATTACCTACAATGTCATGTATGAAGAAAAGTTATGCAATAATATTTGTAAAAGTTATAAACAATTATCTCTGGCTGCCGGCGAATTTTTACTATATGGGTGGTTACGTACTATCGCCATTTAGGGATTGTTAGCAACGGTACAAAACTCCAAGCGTTCGTGGGTGGCTAGCCCTTATAATTACCTACAATTTGATATATGAAAGAAAGTTATGCAATAATATTTGTAAAAGTTATAAACAATTATCTCTGGCTACCGGCGAATTTTTACTACTGGGTGGTTACGTACTATCGCCATTTAGGGGTTGTTAGCAACGGTGCAAAACTCCGAGCGTTCGTGGGTACCTAGCCCTTGTGATTACCTACAATTTGATGTATGAAAGAAGGTTATGCAATAATATTTGTAAAAGTTATAAACAATTATCTCTGGCTGCCGGCGAATTTTTACCATTTGAGTGGTTACGTACTATCGCCATTTAGGGGTTGTTAGCAACGGTGCAATACTCCGAGCGTTCGAGGGTGGCTAGCCCTTGTAATTACCTACAATTTGATGTATGAAAGAAAGTTATGGAATAACAATTGTAAAAATTATAAATATTTATAGCATTCATCTGGCGAATTGCGCAGCAATTTCTCATTTTACAGACGCATTAGGGTAGCATGTCTTAAGGGTAGTATCCTGTTAATACCGTCGTCGGATGCAGAATTTCATGTGCTTTACGAATTAGCTGACGTCGATTCTTTGTGATATCAGTGGACAGAGTAATTTGCAATTGTTTATATAAACGTCGGGCGCTCTTATTAGGTACGCTCTCTTAATAAAATCAAATGTTAGGCAAAACAGTTTGACAAATTGTCGGTGCAAAACTATGGCGTATACTACTTGAACAGCTATATCGTTTGGTACATGTTTCATTAAAAAAATCGATAAAAAAATATGGATATCTGTTATGGCTAACTTCTCCGCGGTTTAAAGTAGAAATGATAGGAGTTGAACAAACACGATTCGTTGACATCGTGATTCTCGAAACATTTGTTCGTTCAGGTTACTCGTCGCTACGCTTCTCGTGCCCCAATTTATTAATATCAAACTATTGTGCTACACAGCTGATTTATTTTGGAAATATAAGGACTAATAATTCATATTTTTATATAAATGTAGCTCTTCATACTTTTATTTAATCTGTAGGTAAATAGACCGTTGTTGTATTTGTACGTATTTTGAGTTATTAATCTAACCCCTATGTTTATTTGAAATTCAAGAGATGTAGGTATATAAGGTAACACATCGTTATGCAATTTGTAAACTTGACGTTGAGTTGCTGGATCGGGTCTCTATAAAGGGCAATGCAAATAAGAATCCAACAATCTGTTACAGATACTCCGAGTGGTTTTCCTATTATGCTAGCCTTCCTTGAGAATAACTTAGAGATTGCTCCGGTAGTCGACCTGAGTTTTCTAAAGCCGAATTGGCTGTTATTAAATAAACTAATTTCATCAAAGGGGTGGCCAATTAGGACTTCACCTTTTCAGTATATGACCAAGAGTGAATGTCAGCAATCAGTGAACCACACTTAAAAAATGATTCTGAAATTTTTACGGTATAAGATAAACTATTGGCTCATCCGTTATCTGTCCTCTGATCCCGTTAAAATCTCAAAGTTTTTTTTTGCTACAAGGGCTATTTCTTCGTTAATTTTTATTAATAGATTTCCTGGGCTATGCCAATCAATTTGAAGAATTTGTTGGAATTTGTTGGGTGACAACGGAACACAAAAAATATTTTTTATACCAAACATAAGAATGTCTACAATTCCTACTCTTCAACATTCTTATTTGTTCATTGTGTTCGTTTTTGTATCGACTTATATGTGATATATTGTTTAAAACATTTAAAACTATATAAAGCTACAAGAAAAATAGAGCTTTTAACTATTTTTTTGCGTTTAGCAAATTTTAAACCTATGATTTTAACCTTTTTTTCGAACTGTGCAGATTGAACCCATGCAAAGGGTTTCTAACATTGTTCGATAGGAAAATGGGCATTTGTCGTACAACTTAGACGAATAATAACCAATACCAATAGGTGGTGGTATCCCAAGTTGTTCCAGGTTGTTCCTGGTAATCTGTTAGCATATCATACTGGATTTCCGTTGTTTAAATAGAACTTGTTAAACTGCAGGATAGTTTCAGTAGAGAAATTTAAATTATAATCCCAATCAATTACCCACAATTTTGCCTAAGAGAAAAGGATTTAAACAGTTTTTGTAAAAGTTATAAACATTTTTCTGTTGTAAAGATATGTAATTTGTGCCGCAATACTCAAATAAGTAGTAGACAAAATTACTGTAATTTAGGGGTTGTATGCCACAAAGAAAATTTCTCAGCGTAGATGAGTAAATACAACGATTAATTACCTACGAATTTGTCATATGAAGCAAAGATATGTAACAATTTTTTTCCATTTCCTATACTTTTAATTTTTGTAAAAGTTATAACAATTTTTCTGTAGCGTTTTTCGTAGTATATCTGAAAGCTTGCATAGAAAGTATATGCAATTTATTGTGATTTAAAGGTTGTTTGCTACAGAATGGGAAATAGTGACTAACTAATTGAGATAGGTAGTCTACATTGTGACGTATGGAATATAGTCGTTCAGTAATTTTTAAAATGTTATAAACCATTTTCAGCAATCAACTTTGTGTTTCTATGGCTGTCGATACTTCATATCGTTACATACTAATCGGCTAGTGGCTCTGTTGCCTGTTAGCAACGGAGTTGTTACCCCTAAATCATCATTATTTTGTTGATCACACAATTAGTATCGAAAAGTAGTAAAATGAAAGCATTTTTCTTGGCAAAGAACATATGACTTGAGGCCTTCTTAGATTTCCAAAATTCTACCATTCGCAAGTTTTAAAGCTAGATGTGTTCTACCGATCAAAAATAATACCTGATTCACTAGTTTCACAATAATCAATCAATCTTTTGATCTGAGTGATTTGTTACTGATATAAATTCCAGTAAAGAATTTTAGCCGGGACATAATACCAAACCCGCCGGGATGCCGGGACCGATGTCCCAAACCGGGACTGCCCCGGTCAAAACGGGATGTATGGTAAGCCTACATATATGTATTTGTACTAATATTTATGGCATTTGTAATTGCACATGCATAAAATAATAGCACACACACTGTGTATGTACTGATAAAACAAACGATAAAACAATGGCAGGTCAGTTGTTTTTCAAGATGCCATGTTGATTGCAGGAAAGATTTACGTTGCCAGCAGTGAGACTGCATCCCTTTAAACAGGAACGTTAAAAGTTCTATTTCCGCGTCCGACCATCTCCCTCAGCCCCACAGCGCCGTGCACCGGCAGGAAGAAAATAAAATCGTTTGATTGAAGGTTCCGCGTTCGGAACGTAAAAGTAATACCGTTGGCCCGAGACTCCGGCGAACCGTCTTCTTTTTGTCAGCCGCCTCGCCGCCCCCGTTCAACGGAGAACATCGGGATATAAAGTCTGAGCAATAAGGAAGAATATGTACAAATGAACCAAAGTAAGGGCAGCCGGATTCGACGCTGGTACTGATTGGTGCTGTAGCAGATTGAGCGTATCATCATTATCTGCTCATCCACCTCCGAGGTTTTATACTTCTTTCCGAAACCCAGGCTACAAAGAAACCATCCCCCGGCCTTTGCCAACCGAGGGCCACCCCTATAACTCCAGCGCGCTCAATTACCTGAATAATTCTATACCGAAAATCCTTTGTTTCGCGAGTAATTGGCGTTCGATGTATTTTAAATTCGGTATTCAAACTGTTCGGGTTCAGCATGGAAAAATATATCCAGCGATTTGAAAATTCTTAAGGCAAGCTTACTATAGGCACGGTTGCGTATAATGCAGCCTTTATAGGTTACTAATAGTTGCATTTCTGTTTCTGCATTTCAAACATCGCCGTACTTGTTAACGCTATAGACAATAATCCGGACAAGTGCAGAGTAACACTCACACGCTGAGGATTCTGTACAATCTTGTTTACCTTTGAACTGCATAATACCAGCAAATCTCTAAACAAAGGTTGGTATAATATTGTGCTTATTTTGCGGTAATTACTTCACAAACGCCGTCAGTAACAAAACGGTTGTCAATACATACAAGGTCTCTCACGACGCTGCCTTTGGAAGTATATGGAAAACAAAATGAAATAAGAGATTGAAAATTTGTGGACTTATATCCTTGGACGCGATCGTCTCAATTAAAATATTTTTAGTCTTTGGTTACTTCCGGTTGCACAGGAAAAGGTATCAACTTTTATATTTCAAATGGAACAACCTGTATTTTATGGCAGTTTTCAATTCCTCATTAAATTTTAGATCAATTTTATATTACATTCCTTCTACCTAAATGAAATGAAATTTGATTAAACCCCAAAATTAGTGTCAAAATGGAGTTCCTTTTTAGAATACTGGATCAGATCTAAATTTCATTAAAAACTAGATATGAAAAATAAACAAATTCTTGATGATGTCTTTGTGTTTTTTGACAATTTAGGTTATTTAATTACACCAGCGACGAATTGCTGAATCTTTGCTAAGATTTGCAACTCAAACTAATAGATGATTCAAGAAATCAGACAGACATTGACAGCATCGGTTTGTATAATGATTTTAATGCACTAAAGCAGCATTTTCTAGATAATCAGCCATATAATCATCTAGTCAGTGACCCATATAATATTTTACAGTATCTTTTCAAAAATAATTTGATTGCTACCTTTCCCAACACATTACTAGTTCTGAGAATATTGCTTACTATGAGAATATTACTACTATTGCTTCGGTGGCATCATTATTAAACATCATTTATGCTTAATTATGCACCGGGATAGACTTTATAATTTATCTATTGTTTCAATAGTAGATAGCTTGGATAGTTTGGATACATTAGAATTTATAGCAGATTTCGCAAGTATAAAAACAGGGAATGTTCAGTACCTATAGACAAGTTTATTTTGTTTCTGGTGTTCATAGGAATACATACATATTTATTTATATATTAATAAGTTCAGTCACTGTAGTTAAGTTAATAGAAAGATTTCGATTTGCTTGTTTTTACACACCTCTATGCAGTGAAACTAAAATATATAAAAACTAATCACCATTCGTGGAAAATAATGCCATACTTACACGAGCTTAGTATTGATTAGTACTAGTCACACTATTTACAACATCCGCAATTCTGCTAATGTTCCAACTGTTTACAAGTGATAGTTTTAGTGATTTTTAGTGAAAACATGGGGGTAAAGGATGGGGACGGCAGGCGTAACGTACATAAGTGTCTGGTGGCGGGCTGGGCACAAATTTAAAAAATCAATATGAATTGAAGGAACATTAAGTATGTAAACATTCGTCTTTCACACTAGGGGTGCATGAGTAACCTCCCACTGCACGAGCATCCACTAACCCCATTACGTAAATAAATGGAAACCAGCAACTTATCTTTGCAAGTAATTGACGCTTGATGTCGGTATTTTATATTTGAGGTGAAATAGTTAGGGGAGGACGAGACATGGTTGCGGGGGCGGTGTGTTTACGCGATGTTTCCGAACGTCGGCGTTGCCGCGTTCAAAACCCGTTAAGTACTGCAAGTTCTCATGTTATGCGCTCATTAAAACCGAACTACTTGCTTGTCTTTCCTAATGAACGTCTCAGCGGCGCGGCATTCTGCAAGTTTGAGATGTTATTAAGGTTCCAGAGGACGTCTCTCAAACCGAAAGGTGTTCGGAACTACTTCACGACTAGTGCATGAGAAGTGCGGCTTTTTCTGACGCCATTACGTTTCTTTTGTGCGGTTGTACGGTTGTACCTGACCCGTTGATGTTTAGGTGTCGTTTTCTCTGCAGTTTTCTATTGGTGCATTCTTCAATTTGAACGCGAGAAGTAACACCATTGTCTATGGTCTATACCGATGGAGCTCTTAAAAACGGTACAATCCCGCCATTAGGAAAAATGCAGTTTTGCGGATGTGTGTTAATCGATCAGGTTACTCCAATAAATTTTTGAAATTCCTACGACGTGAAAAATGTTTAAGAAGTAGTACCAATATTAAACATTTAATAGTAACTTTTGGACCGTAGTATAATTAAATATGCTAATGGTTTCATCATGATAACTGTTTTTACTGCAGATCCCAATCTATTTATAGACAATCAACAATCATCAAAAATAACTCTAAAACGGAAAGGGTGATTTTAAAGCTCTTATTGTCTAAAATAAATTATTTTTAAAGGAGACAGCTATTTTACTGACACAGAGTGTTTTTTAATCTTCATAGGTAATGATTGATTTCGATTGATTATGTAAGAAACTCATGTAATGTTTTTCAGCAAGAGCGAAATCCCATAGCGCTCAGTGGTTCAGAAAACAATAAAACCTGACAAGATAAATGCGATTTGATTCGTACGGTATATTTTGCATTATGTTCCGCCGAGTACAAAAATATTGCAAATGAATGCGGAAGAAATTCATGAATACTTTGCAAACAAACCAAAGCTGTTATTGGACGTTATCTCCGAAACTAAATCGAATGAGCCACATACCGGGTGACCAACGCCATAGGTACGCCTGCTAATGTTTTTTTATTTATGACGCTGGACGAAGGAAAATTTGAGAAGAGCTAATAGACAAGAAATGCAATTTTTAGGTTAGTACTATGGGTTTTCCGGAAATGACGTCATCATTGAAACTTTAAATGGCATCCTATATTATTGGTCTGATAATTTCAATAAGAATGACATTCGGAACATAAAAATACATTGATCGTCAATTCGAATCACCAGGGCAACGAAAAAATAACTTTTTTGTTTATTAATTTAGGTGGCTATGAATTGGTGAAAATAGTTTAAACTGGTCAAATAAACACTATCTTTTTGGATATTGTATTAATACCGGTCTCTAGCGTGATTTAAATGGTTTTTGGTTCATGAGACGTCATTTTCCTGGTTATTCGATAGAAGACAGCTTTTTGATTACAATGACACTAAGTACTTGATATTTTGCTAAAAATCATAGCGTGAAAATGTCGTTTAAAGCGGGAAAATAGAAAAAATATTGGATTAATGATCAAACTCAGCGTAGTGAACTGTGGATGACAGTTTTCGGTTATTTGATATTTGTAAACATGTGTTATGGTTGCATCAATAAATTGTTATTATCATAAGTCTTATAATGAACTTGAGGTCTACTCCACAATTCACATGTTAAAAGGTAGTGCTTATGGACTAACAGCTAAGGTTTTAAAATATGTTGCCCCTATTTTCATTTCAGTATCATACGTAATCAAGAAATATATTGCTGAAGGTTGCTTCTGGTACAAGTTAAATTATCTAAAATACTCCTTCTTCACAAAAAGGGAAGTATCGTGGAAGCAGAGAATCACTGGCCAATCGCCATTATGCCCGTGTGTGCAAAAATATTCGAGAAATTGTTAAATGACTGATGGGTTTCGTTTTTTTTGGGGAAAAAATACTCTATTCTGTAAACAACAGTTAGGGTACCGTGAAAACTCGTCAAGATTAATGGCTCTGATTGATCTTACAGAAACTATTCTAAAATCTTTTAATATAGCCGAAAGATCTTCGGCTTTACTAGATTTTGATTGGATTTTGATTCTAAGAATCACCGAAAGTTGTTAGCTAGGTTAGAATATTACTGTATTTCGGGAAACTCGGCTAAATTCTGCTATTTTAGTCTAATTTAAACAACAGAAAACTATTTATTTTAATCAATACCGATATTTCCAATTCTTTGTCTATAGATTATGGTGTGCCCCAGGATTCCATTTTAGACATCGTTTCGTCTTTAATTTATATGAAAAGGCAAGTGCTAATCTAAAGAACTACCGCACAATTCTTTTTGCTGATGACCACGATTATTAACTTACATCCGGATGGAGAATAATTTGAATGTGTAACATAAAATAAATCTAAATGAGGTAGAGGAATGGTTTAGTTGTAATAATCTCAAACTAAACCAGGAAAAATCTCAAAGAATCCCTTTTACTCCAAGTCCTGAAACATATAACACTATAACTGTCAAATTATTAGGTGTTTGCGTTGAATCGGTATTGAAGTGGAAGGAGCATATACTTTATAGCAAATAATTTAAACACATTTATATAGCAGATAAGGATAGCTCTTCAATTCTCTTGAGGAAAGCGTACAATGTTTACCCTTTAGTAAGTTTGTTAATAATCCGTCTTTTGTTGTATTGATTTTGCAGTTTTTTACAGTCTGTGTATGCAGTTGTATTTTCGTAAATAAAATGTTTGTTAGCGATTGTCAATATTATACTATTATTGATTGATTGTTTATTTTGCCAGTGCTACAGATTTCACACATCATTGGCATCTGGAAACTCGCTATAGACAGACCACCGCGCCGATCCAGTGTTTCATTTCAAATTTTAACTTTTTTTGATTCGTAAAGTTATATTTGGTCAACAAACAGCACCTAATCCACAAAGAAAAGATTGTCGACGCGTAGTTGCGGTGGCTAAACTTTGACCTCTACACGGATAAGCCCATTTCTTTAGCAAGGTCTCTAATCTTCCACGTCCAGACATTGGTCTATAGAGTATAGAGGCCAGACAGGGTCGGGCGAGGCGGGGGTCGATATCGGATGAGGATCACTTTTCAATGAAGCCTCTATGTAGTGCCTCAAACACACAAACACCAGTATCAGCCATCCAGTTCACCCCGCAAAAGGTTTGGTGTGCTCCCCGACGCATCGGATGATGTTTTAATAATAGTAAATTCACTGCGACGAGAAAGGAGGAGGACCAATTGTGAGCGGGGGTCCGAACTGACACGATTCGGCAATTCAATTACCTCCCTGAATCTGATATAGAAGTTCACAAAGTCGCGAGCGCGCGCTACCCCCCCGCAATGCCTTGACTCCTTCGACGGGGGAACGGCCGTAAATTGCCAGACGAATTGACTGGCAATCAAATTATGAGACGCGATACGGCAATTTAGGTATTGTGAATACAAATAAACGAACTTGGTACAATTAAATTGGCCGGTGCGAGTGAGGGCGACGTTGACAATGTTATAAAACGGGACTGGTTTTATAACAACTTGATTAAAAAGATTTGGTAATTATATAGCTGTCGGTAGATGGGGTCCAGTTGTGAGCAACCTCTTTGTGATGAACAAATTGTGAATGAGTTTAATGCAGCGTGAGTGGAATTAAATCACCCAACATCTCCATCCTTCTGCATTTAACCTTAAATAATTTCTACAACAAAATCGTCCCCTCTTCTATTTTGACCCGTTTTTTTACTAATTTGCATGTTATTCCTGACTCTCCGTTAATCCTTTAGCAATTACAACATCTCTTACAGCAGTCAAAGTAAAAATATAGCCCATACTTCCATAGTTATCGCAGCCCAAGTTTCCGCTAATTACTGAACTAAAAAAATTCCTGAAATTTGAATATGTTTATCTCAGACATGCGAGTATAGAAAAATACATTGTTTCAGAAAATCACTTTGCATAACTTCTTTTTATCATGTGATTGAAATAACAAATAAATCAAATGAAGCAAAAGACTTAACTCTATTTATGCTAGTTATTGCAGGCCAAGTTTCCAGTAATAAGTGATAGAACAAAATTGATAAACTTTTACACTTTTATCCAAGATGCGAGTATAGACACTGCTTCAGAAAAGCAATTTGCATAAGTAACTCCTTTTTATCATCTGAGTGTAACAATAAATACATCAAATGAAAGAGAAATCTATAATTCTAAAAGAGAAAGAAAGCTAAAAAGCTAAAAGAGAAAGCTAAAATGATGTCAAAAACAATTGACTTGGGGAATTGAGTTTTGTATAAAAATATATTGTGATCAAACAAAGTAAATTAGCTAAAATATCAAACAGTTTAAAACTGAATTAATTAATTTCATACTTTTGGCACAAACTGCATACAATTAACAATAATATTTTGATCATTGATGGTGTTTACCTTTTTTGTTGAATGAAACACATAAACGTATGTTTTACACGTCAGCACTTATTTTTAGATTTATTAAGTTCGACACTTTGGTAAATACAATTTTTTAACAACTAAATTTGTAGATTACGATACTTTAACAACATAACATCATGAAGTAAATATCATTGAAAAAAGAATGTCTAGTACATTTTTGCGGTTTTGTCGAAATTCAATTCAAAAGACATTGCATTTTGCATACATATTGGATAGCTCCTTTAAAAGCTAATCAGGTTTGTTGAGGTTTTATTTTGAAATTTCTTTTATTTAACTTTACTCAAGAGAGTTTTAAAGAGATGAGTAATATGCATTGACGACATTAGTGCATACCAATTTTAGAAACAGGATATGGAAAAATAGGACGCGTTATGACAGATATTTTAAAACTAAATAACTTCTGTCTGAACTTTTTCTATATTTAACAAAACTTAAGAATCTGTTATTATAAAATTTGCTGCAATACCACCAGACATCATTATATTTATTGTGTGACGTAAAGTCAGGAACAGTCAGATGAAACATTAAATTTAAGGGATCGTCCCTTTAATGGCTTACACAACCTACTTTCCCAGTGGAAAGAACTGAAAATGTTGACGGATTTAAGTAATATTTTGATCTTAGGTCGGCGGTTTCTTGTTCTACATGAGAGTTCATTAGGTGTTTACAAAAACAAATTGATTCTTAGAATACCAATATAGTTTATCTTTTCTTGGATATTATTATTAAAAATACTTTATAAAATTATATATTTACAATATGCATATATATTCTTAAGACATCTATTCAAACCCATGCCCTTCGACACATTCCTTGCATTTCAAACGCTTATTTTCTCCAGGTACACCATGATTTTGGCGATTAGCCCTGGAGTTTACTTCAGTTTGTTCGGATGGACCCCTTGTATTCGTTTCTCGGGTCTTGGTATCCTGCGGTGGCCTTAGAGTACACTGCTCACCAACTTGATCCAAGGAGTGAAAAGCCTTCATCATCCTCAAAGTTTCATCAACAGATCTATTGACTTTTGGGTCATTGACTGAGATGTATCTCAAGACACCTTCTGGATCAATGATAAACAGACCCCTATATGCATTTCCTGACTTTTCGTCCAGGACACCATACGTCCTCGATATGCATAAATTTCTATCGGATAACGCTGGAATCTTTAATGGCCCAATTCCTCCTTTGGTGGCGTTTATCCATGCTAAGTGTGCGTATGGTCCATCAGTAGAACAAATCACAACATATGCGTTTAATTGCCTAAACTCGTCTATTCTATCCGAGTAACAAAGAAGTTCCCCTGGACACAAAACAGTGAAGTCAAATGGGTAGAAGATTAACACTAGATACTGTCCCCTGAAGGTATCTAAAGATATTTCTTTAAACTTGCCATCAATCACTGCTGTACCTTTGAATGGAGGTGCCTTATGCATGACTTTAGGTACAGAGGAACATTCGGATTGTTGGGCTCCTCCGGTTAAGTTATTGCCATAGTTTGGTTGTGCTAGCTCATTTGCTAAAGGCTCTTTCGTGTTATTGCAGCTGCAGAGGGAACACCCGTTCCCCAATATGGACTGTAGAAAATATATGTGATAAACATAAAGTTTCTGTCAAAATCGACAAGTTTATGTGACAGCGACGTGACAGCTCTTTCTTACCTTAATACTGCAGGGTGGAAAAATATAGGAACTCTCGATAAATGTTTAATGTTATTATCTCGAATTATAGTTTTTTATTTTATTTGTTAGCAGCGCCAGCGGACCAAACATTAGTTTTTTATTCATAAATCTTTGTTTTTATTAAAATTTTATTTAAAAACAGGATATTTAGAAATTTAAAAACAACTACTTGCTTGGGCCGTATTGGCTTTTTTGTAGTGATAAAATAGGTAATTGATAAAGACATAATTTGTAATAGGAGTATGTTTGTGTATGTATGTGTATGTGGGTACGTGTGCGTATGTGGATATGTAAGTTTGTGACGGTGTGCCTAGTAGCTAGCTACAGTGTAGTTAAAAGTAAGATAACAGTTTATTTCAAATCTATGTACAATTTTTTTAGCGCTCTGCTACGCACTAATCGTTTTCACTACACCTCGCGCACACATCAATTGCGCACATTTCTTGCTGCTCTCCGAACCTCACTGGCGCAGTTGACTGCTCAGTCTCAATGTTGTTGTCAATGTTGCTGTTCATGTCGCCGTTGATGTCGTGGTGGTCTTCGTAGCTGATGTCTCCGTCGCCTTCACCATTGACGTAGTCATCTTCGCCCGTGCTGACCTCCCCACCATTTAAATCCCCGTCGTTGTCACCCCTATCGATTATTTTTATCATGCTCAGGCTCAAAGGCATAGCGATGTTTACCTTCAAGCCTCAAACGTTAGTTTGTGTAGTAAACGATAAAGCTAGTCGCACATCCGTCGGAGTCGCATCGGAACGGAAAAATTTGTGCCAAAGGTTGAAATGTTTCGACTCCTCCTACCGCACTGAATTCAACCAATCATAGATCTGTACTTTTATCGTGCCGATACAAGCCAATCCGTAAAGATTTGCGACAAGCTTGAGAATGTCGGGCGGCTTTATCAATATTTTACAATTAATTCGTTGATTTCCTTCTTCAAACGTGCATGATTTTCGCCTCTAGGTCACCCAGCGCCTACGCCATCGCTCCGCTGTCGCTCGGTCCGTGGCCCCACACTAACAGTTGACCAGACCGATCTAAAAAATAAATGTTAGGTGAATTGTAAAAAAAAATTTACAAATGGAATTTGTTACAAATATGAGTTTATTAGTTAATAACGTAGGCAAGATGCCTCGAACATGAAATTTATAAGTTAATTTCACAAAAAAGACTGACTTCTACTATAATTAGAACAACAGTTGAAAAATAATAATCATTGATTGTTTAAACATAGGAAGAATTTGTTTAATGAATAATGTCACTCTAAGATAATAAACTGCCATTTCGAACTCAGAAAACAGATGTCCGACGAGGTTTCGAGAAAGGCAAATTATTTAAACAAATGGAATTTGTTTAAATAAATGGAAATTACCTGACAAATGTTTATAAACATTCAACTAGACTTATACTAACCGTTTCTATGAGAAAAAAGAGAATGAAGTGATTAGAAGGGTACATTTTCTGAAGAATGGACATTTTTTATTTACGGGTAGTTTTCAGGGTACTGTGGGGGTGGGTTGAGGGCGTCAAATCCATTTGTATAATAGCTCAAATTCTTCATTGGTCCTCTACAAGTCCTCTACAAGTCCTATAACTTTAATTTTAAGTTGTCCCAAACCCCAAACAATTATTCGAAAAATACCAAAAAAACCCTTTTTCCCATGCTTTTACTTATGTAAATTTGATGCATCGATAGACACCATTAAAAATCAAAATTTCGAAGAAAAAAAAATACGTGTCCACTTTTTTTTTTGATTTCGTAACGATTTGGGTGATCGTTGCTTTCTATCATCACAAAAAATTTTGCAATGCATTTTTTAACCACCGTAATGAACACATATCTCACAATTGTTTATAAGATCTTTTAGGGTGGGGCGTTTAATGCCAGTTTCCCAGAATTTTGTATGATTGAACACAGTTCACGATTTAAACTGGTATTGAAAAATCCAGCCTCAGGCGCCGTTGTATCATGGCGCCTGTGTGCACCGCACACTTCGCACACGCCACACGCCGGCCCTGATATACACGTAATAGTAGACATGTCTAAATGTTTAGCACTCTTTGAACATCCGATCAGAATGTTTCAACAACCGCACACATGTCTCGATAATAATTACTCATGCATGGAAAATGAACAAATAACAAATACATAGATTGAAAAAGGCAATTGATGCGATATCAAATTAGGCGTATGCCGGCCGACTGGGCATCAATTTCCCCCCGGGAATTCAAACGTTGAATAACAAAGTTATTTCATTTCATTATGCCTCGAATATACGTACAAAATGAAATTAATCAATATAGCGTTAGTACTGCATAAATACAGAATTGTGTGTGTCTGTTCGGTTGGTAGGCTCGTCTGTGTGTGCGTAAATCGCGATCGCAGCGCCTACACCGGCACAGGTATTAAACGGACATGCGACCAACAGATTTATAATTGGATTAACATTATATTTACTAACCTAATTAAAACCATACGCTAATGTACAGCGCAGGCTGGGAATTCAGTTCGGCTCATGCCGTTAATGTCCGAATAATTATTACAATTGCCCGATTTATACCGTGGGATTTTTGCCGGAGCGGGATTTTGTCGTTTTTAATGGATTTAAGTAAATTGCCATTTGTCGTAATTACTATTTCATAGCGGATCAGAGAACGTTATTTACATATTGCGAGAGTTCGTATTTCCGACCATATTTTACCATATAACAAAATGTTGATGTTTAATACACGCTGTAGTATTAATTAATATGAAAAGTCAATCGGTATCACAATTATTTATGTGTTAAAATTCCTATAGGAGCAGAAGTTAAAAAAATAATTTAATAATTAATAATCTACGAAACGTTAGCTAAAATATGCAGACTCTCATTGAATATTTAAGTACAACACAAAGCAAAAATTAGTAGATATGAAAAAATATATAGGTATTCTGTAATCGTTTATGTATGCGATGTACTATCGTGGCCATTATTATGTGCCTTCTTTTGACGTCGATTTTCTCCCAACACTAGGAGCGAACAAATTTGAAAAAATTCTGATGCTGTCCTTGGTTAATATGCTACAACTCATAAAAATTAGAAAGCTGTATATGTTGGCGTTTTCCCGATTTTTCCAAATTAAAAAGAATTGGCGCTGTTTTTGCACCGTAAATTTGATTGTTTTAACTTTAGCAATTAATTACTCCGGAAATAATCCATAGATGTCAACGAATTAAAAACTAATATCACCTGCGGAATGCTAGCTTTCAATGTGCCCACACAAACCTGAATTATGCACTGCCAGCAATTCCGTTATTAGAAGAGCTAGAATAATGAAATATGACTATAGGCTACCCAATAATTCATACGTTTAAAGTTTATTACATAATCATTGTTTATCTTGCATTTTTCATACAAAAGATCGTGCTGAAATTTCGCGTGAATTCCGACGATCTACGGTCTTTGGTGTGCTGCGGGGAAGGGAGGCGTTAGCGATGCTGTCATGTCGGAGAGAACCGACACAGCTGAGAGAACCGGGCAGCTTATTAATTATATCAATACACAAAAAGAACGATAACTTGTCAAGGTAGTGATGTTGACTAACAATTAAATTCTTAATTTTTGCATAATTTTGTTTATAATATGTGACCCGGTACGAGAGAAATCTCTTCTATCGATTGGCGTTTTTGTTTTCTTCAGTTTTTATACAATATCGTTGTAAACAAGATTTTGATGGAAGCGGATATCTAATAACATGGAGTTTTTCCGATTAGTGGTGAATACTAAATTAAGTTTGCTTGATAAACAAAGAATATAAAATAAATACAACTCTTAATATATTACATATATTACAAACGTCAGCTCTGAGCGTATAAAACTTAAAAATATCAAAAAACTTTTACAAATTTAACATCGTAAATTTGTAGAATATTTTGAAGATCACTCATTAATTTTAAATGGTAATCCCTACATCCGATTTAAATTGCCAAGAATACCCATGGGACTTCCAAATGGCTATTCGTGGTTCTGTTATCTTATTGACTCATTTTGCCATTATTTTTTAATTCGGTAATCAGTCGCCGGATATCCAGATTTCTTTGGCGAGGCATAATCGCCGTGTTGTTATATAGTGTCCGTAAACACTGTTGAAAATGCAAGATAAACAATGATTATGTAATAAACTTTAAACCTATGAATTATTGGGTAGCCGATAGTCTATATTTCATTATTCTAGCTCTTCTAATAAAGGAATTGCTGGCATTGCATAATATAGCTTTTTGTGGGTCAACCACTAACCCAATGATTTTACAAAACGGCACATTGAAGGCTAGCATTCCGCAGGTGATTTTAGTTCCTAATTCGTTGAAATCTCTGGATTATTTCCGGAGTAGTGAATTGCTAAAGTCAAACGAATGAAATTTACGGGGCAAAAACAGCACCAATTCTTCTTAATTTCGAAAAATCGTGAAAACGCCCACATATACAGCTTTCTAATTTTTATGAGTTGTAGCATATTAATCAAGGACAGCATCAGATTTTTTTCAAATTTTTCCCCCCTAGATTTGCGAGAAAATGGACGTCAAAAGAGGGGACATAATATATGGCCACGATAGTACATTACAGGAGACAGATTTCCTCCTTATGGTAGTCCGTACCGGAAATATACAACCTCACTTTTTGTGGTTGCTATTTGAACAATTTGTGGTCATTAATGTAAGTTTTAGTAAACTGTGTAAAAAAATGTGTAAACTTCCTGCTTGATTCCACATTATTCTAGGTTTTCTAGGGTTTTAAATTATTGCTAAAAATTTTTACACTTGAGGTTACAATCTATACCTACAAATGAAAATAACTCAACGAAGCACCTTGGTTCCTTATAGTAAAGGAAGGCTGACTAAACCCTAAGGTCTTATGGTTATCGGAAAAGATACATATACAGGAAATTTCTCTATATTCATATTGAATGTGTGCGTCGATGTGAAAAGGTACCAGTTGTCCGTTTCTAGTTACGCAGATAATCGCAAATAAAGTTAAACTGGTTAAAAATGCACATTTTTGTTTTATTCGCTAATTAGTCTCTTTATTGAGTTTTTTTATCAGATGTGTTCGTCTGAAACCTGCCTGCGGTTGGAAACGCATGAAAAAATGCGTTTTTATTGCGAACAAAAAAGGGATCAGTTGTCGATATCACGCTACGCTGTAGCACATTACGGTGTTGCCGCATACAGTGGTACAAACAAATGTCCGTATGATAGCAGTTTATATTTTTTGTACAATATATAATTACAAAGTTATACATATAATATTCCGGGACAATTAATATGCTTATATTAACTTCACTTTTTATATGAATTTATTATGATATTTGTGTACCTAGTTATGTTTATTTCTTACCATCAAACGTTTAAAATGATTTGATACTATCTGATTTATTTATTTTTTGTACGTCGTCAGATTGAATATGCAAATTTGGATTGCTAACTGACATAAGTGTTGAAATCAGCGAGCCGCATAATTATGTTCCAGGAAATAGAAAAAGAAAAGTTGCAAATTCACGTTAATTTATCATAGTTGCCTGATTGCATTCGGTGCCATTTTGAATTATATACATACATCTATATCGAAGTTGTTCCAAAATTGTTGGGTCAGCGTAACTTCCAAATACGCGCAAAGTTATTAACTTTTAAACTTTGCAAAAGTTTAAACGCGTCATAGCGCAAAAGTTTACTTTTTGCATCAGCAACTTAAATAATTCTTTTTTTCAATTCTCTCTATGTTAATCGGCGTAAAATATTGGAGTACCTTTGTCATAACTTATTCTACCTATAAACACTCATAACTCAATTTCGGTCAACTGGTCCCCTTTCATATCCAGGAACACAAATGTCAATAATTTGTATAACAACCCGATATCTATTCCTATTTACGTAACGATCGAACCTACACAATAACAATATCTGTTCAGCTTTCGTATCATCCTTTCTATTTGCAAAGGGCACATTCGCATTGAGGCTTGCGATACTATCTTAAAGCAGCGCCTATTGATGAAGGAAGGGGAGACTCCGGCAATAATACGTTGCATTAGGGTGCGGACCGATGTTAAATTGTATCGATAAGGCGGCCTGAAAGGTATTGATGCTGGTGCGCGCGATGTCACATGCAGGAGATTTCCTATTAGATATATACGTATGTGTGGTCGGGCGACCAATACGTCTATCCGATACGTACAAAGGAACCTAAAATCTGTCTCCGTTTTATAAATCTATATATTCGGGACCCTGAAAGAGCCTCCATACATACGGGAATCCTCTGTTCCTTTACGTATTCAGTGTACACTGCTACCACTAATCTATTTGAGTAAGAAAGTTATATGGGAAATGATAACAGTAATGTTTAATTTGTTATAGCTTGTACTATTAATAACGGGCAGTTTCTACATTCGTCTAGCATCGGCTTTCTCTAGCTCCAAGAACAAGACAGTGCCTTGAGCGGCGACAGGAATATCGAAGAATGGTAAAAACGATTAGAGGTCTCCTCACAGAACTCTGTCTATACAGACACCAGCTTCATAAAATGGGTCAGACAAATGATGATAGCTGCAGAATCTGTGAAGCAGCACCCGAAAATGCGGAGCACTCTCTGTGACTGCTAAGCATTACTCCGCACTCCGTACTAGAACGTACAGCCGTGGAAAATTTAATGGTAACAGGCTTGCCGCTAGTGTACACCAAACGTAGCTCGGAGATTGTCGGTCGTCGGATACCTACCTGCTAAAGTCATAAAACCA
Organism: Melinopterus prodromus; assembly: GCA_964023965.1. Classification (NCBI taxonomy): domain Eukaryota; kingdom Metazoa; phylum Arthropoda; class Insecta; order Coleoptera; family Scarabaeidae; genus Melinopterus; species Melinopterus prodromus. Next base: position 43,806,467 of record OZ030394.1, read on the forward strand.
AAGGGTTACTTTTGTTTCGTTTCGTTTTATTTTTCTGTATGTATGGAATGAAATCGAATTTCGTCTATTTATATGTTTCCGATATCTGAAACTGACAAAAGTGCACAGTAATATTTAATGTATTTTTTGCATGTAGTTGTAAATCGTATTTGCCCCGGTTTCTTCTTTGCTGCAGATATGCCCTTTAGAACTGATACTACAGTGTTGTTCAGCATTTTAGCTTAATTATAAAAATGTTGTTATTTTTATGTTTATTAAAATTATATATTTACGTTCTATAATAACATCCACACACAATTTTCTTTTATGTGACATGTAAGGGCAGGATTTACAATCCAATATGAATGATATCACATCAGAACGATATGCAAATAACTTTGAAAAAATTTATAATAAAATCATTGAAATATCAATCTATATTTATGTTACTCAATCGTTTTCGCCGTATTGCAAAAGTTTCAAGTCCACTAGTTCCTTGTATAATATTTTGTATTGCGGCCGACCTACCGGACGATCAAGCACAAAGGTAGGTATTTTTATTACACTATGGGTCGCGTTTTGTTCCTTAATTTACTTTTTGCTGGCCTTTCCGCAAATTAGGCAAATATTGAAAATATGTATCACATAACGTTGTGACTTCGTGCCATCGACACACAATTTCGAAGAGTTACAATGCCCTATCACCTATCTAGCTATTTGATAAAAAATCGTAAATTTGTTAGACAACCACAATTAAATCGATTTTGGCTGATACAACAACAAAGGATTTTGCTTGTTTTCTTAGTGCAACAAATTGACGATACATATGTTCCGTTTAGATTGTCATAAATGTATCATTTCCTAAAACATCAGGTCATACCAACCTCAACAACATATGAAATAAAAGCGCTCCTGCAAATTTATATCAACCTCCAATCTAACAGAACACTTTTCTTATTTAATACATGCTTATGTTATTCCTATATTATTAAATGTTTGTTTTTATGTTATTACATATATTTATGTTATGTTATTACAAATATCATTTTTTTACTGTTATACATCTATCTATTATTTTTATCTATACTATACTCATGTTATATTTATATTATTTTTGTTGAATACATAATTATATGCAATTTTCATTACTTACCATAACGTAAATTAAATAAATATAAAACATTTTGAGATAAAAGTATATTATTTTGGTCTGGGACTAAGTAGAAACCGAGAAAAATGAGTTTTTTCACTTACAGGAACTTCCTATCTGGAATTACCTCCTTTAAAAATTATTGACAGCGGATATCGGATGTAGTAATCGGTTTGCCTTGATGCATACACCGACGTAGCCATGATGATGAAGTATTACAATATGTGCCTAATTAAAATTTTTACAATTATAACTAACGTTACTATGTATTTTAGTATAAATGAAATAATACTGCAATTGCATATCGAAACAAAAATATTAACGAATAACAATCTTTAGCTACGAGCGGCAGTTTCGCTCCGAATATCGAAAATATATTATATAAATACGAAACTCATATTCATACCATCTATATACAGAAAACTTAAAATGAAATGAAACAGAAGTGACTCTTCGGTTTTATGACTACCAGGTAGGTATACGACGACCGACATTCTCCGACCTACGTTTGGTGTACACTAGCGGCAAGCCTGTTACCATTGAATTTTCCACGGCTGTACTACATGGGTGTAGGCACACAGAGTCTATATCAGTGGTACAACTGCCTCATCGAAGCAAGTAGTTCGAAAGGCAGGAAAGCCAAGCGACCCACACAGCAACATAACATAACATAACGGTGAGTGTTTCACTCTAGTATACGTAAGGTGACGAAATTCAAAAGGTGTTCAATAACAAACGCAATAGCTCAGGAGATGAAATCGAAAATGATAGAAATAAGAAGCAGATTAATACCGACCTTACAAACACTGCAATATCACAAAACAAATTATTTTTGTTTTTGTTTCTGAAATGTAATTTAATGGTATATGTATGACAGAAAGTTTAAAATGCAAATTTATCACTGGTTTGTAATAGTAAATTAAACCAAAGTGACGTTTATTATCAGTGACGATTGAAGTCCGCAGCTTGAAAACACGATTACGTAGAAAAGCACCGTGTATTGTATGCTACACGCTACAGACGTAAAACTTGGTTACACAGACAGCAGTTAGAGAACTATTACTGTTCTCTAATTACTGCCCTAATAAGGAAATTCATCACAAACGTAACGTTATATCTATATATGATCAGAGACACCTTTAAATCATGATTCAAACTAACATAATACACCGCTTTCGCTGAACATCCCATAAACTTTTCAATTATCAGTATATTATTTGACGAACACATAATTAAGGATATAAATGGGCATGTAGTTTACACGCGAGCCTTAGGCGAGCGTGTAATCATTCGAGCGATTTATATCCGTTATGTGCGAATCAAATACGTTGAAATATTTGATAATCCGAACAATTTGATAATCCGAATGACCTTCGGTCCCAGTTAGTTCGGATTATCGACGCTCTACTGTACCTCGCACCTTTTTCCACTGCTCATCTGTTTATCTCAAATATAGCGGTTATTAAAAATAAGTGTAAAATATAGATAAAGTATACTGAACTTTTGATATTGAACTCATGTCCACACACCTGACACGGTTTAGGTACTGCATATAGCCTTAATATATTATAGAATATATAAATAATTTGTATGTCAAACTTTATTTGTTTAACGTCTCTAAAAACAATTCAAGATAACCCAAATTGGCCAAAACTGGTATCAAAATTACAAAACGGTTCTAATTAATTCCTTCAAAGACGATAAATATTAAAAAAGTCACACAAATGTTATTTGACTTTAGAAGTGCCGTCCTATGATACATAGCACTATTTTTCCTATGCTGTTTGTAAAATTAGTTCAATCTTCCGACTCTCTCGAACGTTCAAACAATATATTTCCGGACATGAGTTTATACAAAAATTTGTCTACTATGCTCCTACAGACCATTTGTACAGCTTATATATAACAACAATTATTATTAACTAGTTGACTTAGTATTGTCGCCTTTGAAGTGTTTACGTATAATAGTAAATAATGACAGCAATTTTGAATTTCGTTGTCGATGATCGTTATCACAGAATTTTTAAATTTGTCAACTTTTCTTTATATTTAGTCATTGTTTTCCGTTAATGTGGTTACATTTTAAAATAATATTTTCACCATTTATTGTTTACCATTTTGTTATTAAGACTTTTTATCGGATGCTCGATTGACACGATTATAGAATTAAATTATCAATTGTGTTCATTTTGTGCCTGTATTTTGGTTTTGAAAGGTGCCAGTTGGCCATTATACATTAGGTCTAGCTCGATGAACTCGAGCTGGAAATTCGTATAAAACATTAACAATGTTTACTCCAGAATATTACAAAGTAATAAAAATTGTTCAATGGTTGGCAATTAGACCAAATCCAAAACTCTAGGATAAAAGTTCAATGACTTGGAAACAAATATATAAATACAAATCATATTCTTAATAACAATGATTAATTACACATTAATAAACGATAATAAACGCAATTCACTTAATATCAATATATGCTATAGATAAGTTGCCGAGCATAAGACCCCTGTATTTTCGTGTTTGTTGTGTCTCAATTTTAGAAGCCTAACTAATAAATACGAATATGTCTCTATAAATGTCATTTACAACAAATTAAACAACGAAACCGCTACAATAATTAAATATAGTCATTCACACTACGTCACCTTTTATTACTAAAAAAACCACCGGTGAAATTTCATTAGAAAATCCTTTTGTCAATAGCATTCTTCTTCATATATTTATAAAGATTTATAAGTGGACCGTGTTGAGTAACACTTTATATGTTCCCCTTCTATGTTCTATATAGTTCTAATGTCCTGTATAACATCTCTACTATAATTTCTTTTCAAGGTTTTCCTTTGTTTATTTTCTTAGCAATATAAATCATTCAATTCAAGATTGTTCAGGAAAAACTGACATCAAAATCTAAGAAGTTTGACCGAAATAGCATTAATGGGTGCCCCAAATATTGAAAATAAACCAATGTGCGACTTTTTGGATTTGTTAAGGGTCAATAAACTTAATATATCCAAGTATATTATATATTTTGATGGAACGGATTACGGAACCCTTGCTTTTGTGTCGGTTTTGCTATTTGAAAGTAAATAGATAACAACTAAAAACTTTGTCAGTAATAACCAAAGCTATTGGGTAGAATCTGATGTTCGAATTAGATACCTTTGCTATATGTATACTGCCGTATCATAAACGTAATATCTTCTTCAAAAAAGGTCACAAAACTATGAGCTTTCACTTCATAGATATCATTCAATTATGGTGCTTTCATAGTTTTATCATGATGGTTTTTAGCTTCAGTCATACCCAAGAATTCTTGTAATGTTATCATTTACCCCAAAAAGAGAATTATTAACAATTTTGCAGATACGACCTTTCTGCCCAACCAAAGGTCAATAGACACTATAAGGTGGGCAGATTTTTTAAAATTTTCAACCTAATTTATTTATTTTTATTTTCGTGTTTTGAACTGCTGACATTAGAATTATTTTAAGTCTTGATATTTTTTATATTTTTTGTTTTTTAAATATGATATAATTCGGGAATGTGCAATCATGGAAAAGGTGTGAGTTAATGAATTACATAAAACACCTAATTTCGTTTTATTTTGCTATTAAGCAAAGGCAAAATTTTTGATCTTTTTACTTTATCATACGCAGTATGGTAAAGTATTGTAATCATGCCGAAAAAAAAAATTGGGATTTTACCGGAAATAGGTCTTTTTGGGTCCCCTGAACATTTTTGACCAAGGTACAAAAAAATGTCTGTGTGTGTGTGTGTGTGTGTGTGTGTGTGTGTGTGTGTGTGTGTGTGTGTGTGTGTGTGTGTGTGTGTGTGTGTGTGTGTGTGTGTGTGTGTGTGTGTGTGTGTGTGTGTGTGTGTGTGTGTGTGTGTGTGTGTATGTGTGTATGTGTGTACCAGATTTTTGTGACGACGATTCCGGAGAAACTACTAAACGTATCGAGACGAAAGTGCGTATTTAGAAGTTTTATGACGAAACTTAGAGCTGAAAAGCTTTTGGTTCAAAAGGGTCCAAAGGAACTGGCCGTTTCCTCTAAGCATTTTTCAAGGATTTTGCAAATGAGCTGCCATTTCTGTAATTTCGTCAAAATAGTTACATAATAAATTAAAGTAGAGGAAATTTTGAATAATTTATGCTTATGAAATTTTTTGGTAAAATTCATAGTTTAGCTGCAAGAGCAAATTCTATTTGATCGAGATCGGTCGCATTTGCATTGATATGAAACGACATAGTAGCCACGATTTTGACAAATACTTTTTTGTACTGTCACCACAGAAATGTATATGGCTGTCACACTCGAAAACAGCTGATTTCATCAGGTTGGAGAACCGCTATGGAACGTAGCCGCTCTAGTTCCGCAAAGTACAAAATACAAAATTCAAATAAAATAAGATCACCAACTTGATTGTTTGTTGAAAAGAAATATCAACCCGTTGTTATATCTAATTGTAAAAACGATAAATTGAGAAAATTGTAAATAAAGTATAGCGATGAGTGTAGTTATATTTTAGTATGTTGGTACGGATGTGACATCTACAGTGACATGAACGAATATAAATCTGTCAGAATTTGAATTAGCTTTTTAAACTTGACGTTTCGTAGAAGTGGTATCAACCTAACATTTCCTATACAGAAACAAAACCATTTTTGATTTTTTTAAAATACGTATTTCTCAAAAAGCAACACAAAAAACGTTGATGTCGCTTCTGCCGAAAACTACATAGCGCGACTCGCTCACATGCGACGGCGACGCTGCGCCATCGGCAACGCGCCGCATCACTGCTCGTCGCGCTATTCCTTACTTTCGGCACTTGTGAGATAAATAAGTATTATTCTGATGCCAGTAGGTAGTGTCAAATGCAGATGCTTTGACAATACCTACTGTTGATCCTATTGACTATCAAAATATCTGTTAAATCCCGGCTAACTAGTTTAATTTTAATGCAGACACGAATTATCTCAATCAAATAGATTCTCATGCAGCTAAACTATTAATTTTATATTTTGTATGATAAAGTCATGTGCCTGGCCACATCAGATTTTTTTTATTTTATTTATTTTTTTAAATATGATATAATAGTAATAACACTGATAATCCACGCGTTAACATCCCCCAACAGCTTTCGCCACTACGGGGGCATCGGCAGGCCCGAATTATCATTATTATGGCCAGCGTCTGTGGTACGCCTTAAGTTGTTTAATAATAATAATAATAATAATAATAATACATTTATTTGCCGTTAGATCATGGTAGACATGGACAATGGTCAGTGTATACATGTTAAAAAAGAAAATCTAAAATCTAAAAATCACAGATAATAAATATAGACAGTTCCATATGTCAACGCTCTAAAAATAGTCATTTTTTCAATTCACAGTTTGAGCATTCAAATATTCATCCACAGAGTAGAAGGAATGGGCAACCAAATACTTTCTCAGATTTCTTTTAAACCCCTCCCCAGTCGACGCAGTCGATATGCCGGATGGCAGCGCATTAAAAGTTTTTATGATCATATAAAATGGCCCGCCCTCAAAAGCTGATGACCTGTGGCGAGGAATTACGAGACGCGTGGTTCCCCGAGTCTGCATTGATTGAGATATATCACCATTACGCACAAAAGCCCCCATGTTCTTTCGGAAACAACACATTAGGCGGTATATATATAAACAAGGCACGGTTAAAATGCCAAGCTCTCTAAAATGTTCCCTGCATGACTCTCTGAAGCCTAAATGGAGCATGCACCTCACAAAACGTTTCTGAAGACGAAATAACGAAATCATGTTAGGCGATGCACCCCACAGAATGATCCCGTATGCCAAAACTGACTCCACACATGAAAAATAGTATGTTCTTAATACATCCCTTTGAACAATGTCTCTCAATTTATACATTGAATAATATACTCTATTTAACTTTTTATGGGTATAATTTATGTGTGTGTCCCATCCTAGATTGCTCTGCAAGTATACCCCCAAGAACTTTGTCGAGAAAGTTAATGGCACAGACATTCCCGATCCTCTCACCAATATTGAATTGTCCGGGGTCTCTAACGATAGCTGAACTAAAGAAGTCTTAGAGTGGTTTAGCCGCATACCATTCTCGTCACACCAACGCGTCATGGAGCGGATTGCCTCGGTCGTGAGTCTAGACAGTTCCGCGGGGTTTTCATGCGAAATTATTAGACTCGTATCGTCAGCAAACTGATATAGTTCCCCGAATTTGACATATTCCCGCAAATCATTCATATAAATGAGGAACAATAGAGGCCCCAAAATTGACCCCTGCGGAACCCCCACCCTCAGCATAGATGATCTAGAAGAAATTGTCCCATTAATGCTTACCGTCTGATTTCTATCGCTCAAATATGAGCTCAACAGATCCGACGCCAGAACCCTGACCCCAACCGACTGCATCTTGGATATTAATCGCTCGTGAACGACAGTGTCAAATGCACCCGACAGATCAAAAAACACTGCTGCCCCACAGCGCCGTTCATCAATATTAGTCAAAATAGCAGACGTTGCCCTGAATAAAGCGGATTCACACGACAATCCCGGCAAAAAACCATACTGAGTAGGCGATATTACTTTATTCGCCGCAAAGAAGTCATAGAATCGTCTGTGAAGTATTTTCTCGAACACCTTAGAAAATGCAGACAAAATAGACACGGGCCTATAATTATCAACAATCTCCCTCGACCCCTTCTTGTGCACTGGAATTATTGTTGCTGGTTTCAGTCCTTTCGGAAAAATCCCCTGAGTCAACATACAATTTATTAAATGTGCTAATACTGGAGCTGTGCTCTCGGCAGACAACTTAACCGCAAACGGAGGGACGCCATCAGCGCCACAAGAGTACTTAGGCTGCATTAATGATAATAAACCGCTAACCTCTTCGAGAGTAGTCGGGTACAAAAAAATTGACGACTCCACAATCTCGGTTTCGGATATGACCGACCCGTCGCATTCAACCCTCTGTCCAGTCCCTCTCTGTTTGGATTTCTGCATTCACCGGGTAGTAAATGGCCCGCACTGACGCACTGTCGGACGAAATCCCAAAAAGCTGGCCAAAAGCTCAAACAATGAAAATTTCATTCGGAGAATTTCGACTGTTGGGTTACATAGACAAATGATTACTGCATTCAGCCCTGGATGGGGAAAACCTAACTCTTTATATTAAACTATACTAAACTCTTTATACTAAGCTCGGTAGTTGAGTTCAAAGTTGGTCTTTCATGAAAGCGTTGGACCTAGACGGCGAACTTTAAAATTACATATCACGGAAATGAATAGTAATATTTTTACGTGATGGATTCGACTGATTGAAGATGTAAAATGTTTCTGTTTTAATTGACTTAAAAAGTAATGTTTATCGGCTTGAAATACGGTCATATTTGGTACCCTCGCGAAAACGTTATAATTTTCGGGTCTTAATTTTTCTAATAGATGAAAAGTAACATATACCACCATATTCGACAAAGTGGGAAGTTTAGAGTTTGAGGTAAATGTATTACCTAACGAAATTCATTATGAATTGATTTCGCCTTTTCACGCCATGTGGCTCCAAAGGTCTTTTTTTCTAATTGTGCATGGCGTGAGGGGGTTGCAGGTTGCAGCGCGCAAGCACAGGTGTTCACTTCGTAGAATAGGAAACTAATACCAACACCAGTCTTATCATAGACATTCACATAAACTAACTCGATTATTTTATTAAATTGATAATTAAATTGATAAAGTTTACCATCACTTTTACAAATTTAAATAGTTCAAAAATAAAAACGCAATGTTTTGTTTGTAAGATTTTAGTTTAAAAACAAGCCATCGATTTCGCTATTGATTATTTTAGATTCAGAATGTTAGTAATAATTGTTAGTATTAATTCAAGGGAAAATGGTTATTACGTAAACTCGTCAGTAATGTAGAATCAACTAAAGAAGCGAATGATAATTATCCTCACCAGGGTTAATTATCATTCGCTTCTTTAGTTGATGTTATTATTAATTTGCATTCAACATTTCCTGAGAATCGGCATTATGTATTATTATAGTCTTATTATTTATAAATTATAAGAATAAATATTACGTGCAGATGTTTTTATCTGTAACCTCAGACAGAAGTTGATGCAGCCGTATTTCTTGGCACAAATTAGGAAATACTTTAAGGGATTGATCAATCGTAGAATAGCACCTTTTATTTCGATGTTATGTTTCGATTTATTGGTTGACAATTTTCATCAGACAAGAACTGCAAAATTAATTAAGTATAACTAAATATTAGAAAACAAATTAATACAACAATAACGCTATTGAACGCTAGTTTATCAAATTATTTAGATGACACTGTATTTATTTTAGTACACGTTGTATATTTTAAGGTTTTATATGAAAATCAGTTTTAATTCCCTGTGTATTTGTCACAGTGTCTAGTAGGTACCGCGGTAATAGTTGCCGTCCATATCAAGGAGGGTTGACCTCAGTCCCGATACTCCTATACCGTATGACTCCCCATGCTGTGTGGAATCATGACCCGCGGGGGGTTTGGGGGGTTCAGGGGTGGAAATGTCATTCTGTGTAAAAAGTTTCATGCGGACTTTTTGAGTTTTTCTGTTCTTAAAGAAAATAAAGCTGTTTGAAATACAGTTTTTTTTAATGTATGACATTTTTCATTTGGGAAAAGACTGGGACATACTGTACATTGTACATATACTTTACATAATAAAAAAAGTGTACATTGCGTTCGTTATAAACTCATAACGAAACCGCTTACAATGACACCGATCGTTGTAACAACAATAGATCACAAAGTTCTAGTAAGTTTTAGTGTTCCAAGATTGATGATATTGACGTCGAGTGTCAAATAAGGCTGACATCTCAATCGCTATTGGCTCGCCTCAATCGTATTTGTGAATTTTACCACTACTTCCAACTGTTGAAAATAAAATTACTCTATATTGCAAGATGACAACCGAAATTTTCGAAATTTATGTAAAATTAATGTCGCAAAGTAGAAAAAAATAGTAGGTATATAACACTCGTTTTCTAAGACGTACTCATTCCATTTGGGCACTCCGCGCTACGCTCGTCGTGCCCAAAACACCTCGTGCACCAATTTTTGTCTTACAAAACTTGTATTATAATATACTATTGTGAAATGCCTAAATTTGTAATCAACGTGCTCCAAAACCCCCCTATACTTATTATCTTTGAAATCTGACATAACTCTGTCAGACATGTCCGCTATATTGGGCTCGCCATTTTGTTCACAGTAATGTTGCCGTTGGATTCGTAATCAGCGACATCAACAACCATGGTAAGCCAAGTTTTGTCTAAATCGAAGTTTATTTGAGGTGTTGGCCAGCTTTTCGGGATTTCGTCCCACTGTGAGACGTGAGCCATAATAATTCGAGTCTGCCGATGCTCCCGTAGTGGCGAAAGCTAGTGGGGGATGTTAAGGAGTGGATTATTATTATTATTATTACTATTATATCATATTTAAAAAATAAATAAAAATAATACCAAAAATTAAAATAATTTTAAAGCTTTTGCGGCAGTTCAAAACATGAAAATAAAAAAAATTAAATTATGTGTTTCATTTAATTCATTAACTCACACCTTTTCCATTATAGCACATTCCCGAATTTGAAAATTTAAAAAAAATCGGTTCACCCTAATACACAGTATACTTACATCGCTATAAATTCAAACCAAATCTGGCTTTTTTCAAACACACGCATTCGACTGAGAGTTGTTGACGATTGAAACTCAACTCGACATCAGCGACTGGAAATATGTAAACCCGCTGAATAAAATCAAAAGCGCGTGAATTGTTGTAAAAAGTTTCCGGCGTGTATCTGGAGCTAAAAAAACTCTACTGGGAAAAACCGAAAACGAGTTTTTTTGTCGGTATCCGGGTGGCGTACAGTATTAATTGAAATGTAAAGTTCATTAAAATTAATTTAAGCTAGGAAATTTGCATTTGCCTACATAAAAAAGGTTCTCATGAATAACAGCGCCACGACGGGACTGTTGAACTGCACAGAGGGTGCTGCCTGCTGCTGATCTTTGAGTGGTTAACTTTACAGAAGGCGTTATAATTAACGTTGAAAATTTGCTTTTGCTTACCCATAAGTACATTTCGAGAGAAAATTTGTTTATCTCTCTTTTTATGCTTGGCGAATGGTTGACAATTTATTTTATGTTATCCATATTGTTACTAGGATGGAAACAAATGATTCGTTAGTAATACACGCTACGACAGTTGCCGTGCGAAAAATATACTGGTATAAATTAAAGTTCAAGTGACATAAACAGTCAAAACATTTACTACAAAGAATGTTTATTTGAGTCTACAGAATATTATGTTAAAATAAATAAATAAATGTTTGCCTCTATTAAAACAAAGATTTATTTGAATTAAAAAGAATTTTTTATCTGTGTAGTCTGCAAACATCAAGAAAAAGGTTTTTTGTTCTATTAACCCTATTCCAAATTTAATTTATCTGGGTGCATAAATAACGGCATGGGTAAGGTGACCAAAATTGTGAAAACGGTCTAGTAGCTAGGGCTTCGTATCCCGGAATCCCGGCAAATAAAAAGAAATTTCGGGATCCCGGGATTATAAATGTAAATCTTGGGATTCCCCCCGAAAAAGTAAATCGAAATTATTTTCTTTTTCGTTTTTCCTTTATTTCGGCGAAAGGCACTCAAAATCAATAGAGGTGCTATTTATTAGGTATGAACTTCAGTCTACAACATTACTCTTTCTGATTAAATCAGTTGTTGCTATCATAGGAAGAATAGATGTTGCAAGATATAATTCAATATGGAGGCATACATGAACCTTTTCAACTTGCCTAACTCTATGAAACCATGTTTGTCCCAAGACAACCCAATTCCTTCGTCCTGGCACATCTCCAGAAGAGGTCTTCAGAGTTATTAAGTCTTCTAAAACATCTACGTACAGGGACAATTTTGGCATTTGTACGAAGGTCCTAAAGAAGGTGGCAGTACCCTTGGCCGAGCACCTAGCCCATTTTTCAAACATATGTTTTACCAGCGGAATTTTTCCAGATGAGTTAAAGTATTCCAAAGTGATTCCCATCTACAAGAAAGGAGACCATGAAGATGTGGGAAAATATAGACCGATTTCCATTTCTCCAGCTATTTCGAAGGTTCTGGAGAAGATTACCAATGATCGATTGATGGCATACCTTGAAAAGAACCAACTAATATCCCATAGTCAGTATGGATTCAGGCAGAACAGATCAACAACTTGTGCCATAACTGATCTGGTTTGTGATTTGCGCAGGTGCCTGGAAGTGGGGGAACAAGCGAAGGCCGTTTTGTGTGACTTGTTCAAGGCATTTGACTGCATTTCGCATCGGATCTTACTGGAGAAGCTCGAGTACTGTGGCGTTAGAGGTGTGCCATTGCATTTTATAACATCGTACTTGAATAATACAAGGCAGTACGTCACGGTTGGATCTCTCAGGTCTTCGGATGCCGCAATCAAGCATGGTGTTCCCCAGGGCTCAATATTGGGCCCGCTCCTCTTTGTGCTATATATCAACGACTTGCCAAACTACGTGAATGACACTAATGCATATCTGTATGCAGATGACACCACAATTTTCTGCAGGGGATCAAATCACAATGAACCACTTGGCCCTGGAGCAGGTTTGAACATGGTTCAAGGTTAACAAACTGACAATGAATGAGGAAAAGACCCAAACCATATGTTTCCGCAATATCAATACCAACAGCAACGAAGCCATTATGTCACTGGCCTCTATTTGGACTCGGGACTGACATGGAAGTGTTACGTCGAGAAGTTGTATTCGCGGCTAGCGAGTGCATCACTTGTGATCAGGACGTTCATAGCTTTTCCCTGGGAAGAGTTTTTACAGTGCAGAAGAGAATTTTAAGAACAATGGCCGGTACCAATTCTAGGGAGCACTACAGACCTCTTTTTATTTCTTTTGAAATACTAAGAGTACCATCCTTTATATATATATTTTACCATCATGTGGTTGGTGCCAAAGCTTCCCAATTACAAAACGGGAAGAAACATTCTCGAGTATGGAACCCGCTGTCGTGAAGATATCAGACCACCAAAATGTTTTGGAGCCAAAAACTACAAATATGGTGAAACTAAGGCAATACTATTATACAACCACCTGCCCCAGACCTGGAGAGTTTTTCCAATGCCAAAGCTGAAGATGAGGCTGAGATGCTACCTTCTAAGGCATGCATTCTATTCTGTAGAGGAATTTATGGCAGCCCCCTTTAAAAGCGAAGATTAAATGAATTTTGTATTAACATGTACTCTATGGTTTTTGACGTACCTAAACATATCTTGTAATTAAGGTCAATAAATTATCTTTATCTTATCTTTATCTACACCCCCAAAAAATACAGGCTCAATTTAAAACAGAAACGTAAAAAATAAAAAAAATATTGACCGATTTCTGTACCGTTATTCAATGATAGGTAATGATAGGCAATGATAGTAAATAGGTAATAAAATACAGTGAAAACAAAACTAAAACATATTGAAAATAAGTATAAAATAAAGACACAACTTAATTCCGATGTATTCTGTATAATGAAACCTAAATTGTACCAAACATGATATGCTATTAATCGTAGTTATTAATCGTTCGATGGTTCTCTCCAATCGAACGAACGATGTTATTTCCCTTCCAATTTAAGGATTTTACATGAAACTAAAAACAAAACATTTAAATACGACGGTTCTCTGTCATGGGGTGTGGCCACGCTATAGAATGCGTATCGGTTAAAGCTGTGACAATTATCGCTTTTTCTCGCTGTTTTATTATAAAAGTTATGTCAAAAACTGCACTTATATAAAGTATCTATTTTTCTGGTGTGGGTTGGGCAGTAGCCCAACCAAAAGAGGTACAGGTAATATTAATTTTTTTCATTACAAGACATCAAATATTTAAAGAACCCAACTCCTGATTCATCTAAGATGTTATACTGAATATTTCATCCATTTTGAACAATAAATAACGACTACTTGAAAAGGCGTTTAGAAGTGGGTCGTAAGGTCATTATACCTATCTTTAATAAAAAAATCGTCAATGTCAAATTTCTTTTCCCGTGGCTATTCTTGACACATTTTTGACTAAATTTAAGATGCTTAGAGCAATTTATTTATTATTCAATAGAGTTTAAATTGATGTCAATACGCACACTTTGACACCTTTTACCTTTTCAACCGACAATTTTCGATTTCTATTTTTAAGGTAAAATTTGAGAACGTTGATCAAGTTTAGGGGTAATCAAGTACATATATCCAATCAAGTACCTATATTTTAGGTGATTCTTACTAACTTGATTTGGTAACTTTTGGTATCCCAGGTGATCCGACAGTTTTTGGTTTATACTCTGGAAACCCCGGACCAATGCCGGCATCCCGGGATCAGAAAACCTTTAATCCCGAAATCACGGGATCAGTATACTGTCCGTAGTAGTAGCCCTAGTAGTAGCAGGGTCGCGGGGCTAAGGCCGGTCTTACAAAACAGTTTATACCGCTCCGTAAACCAAGAATAAGTAAATGTTGGTATAAACACCAGAAAACGTCTTACAACACCGGCGCAGAGCATAAGTAACGGTATACGGCGCAGGATAACTATTCCGTACAATTCAACACGAATAGCAGCCCTATTCTGGGAATAAGTGTTTGTAGGTTATGGTGGTTATGGTCCATGGTGACACTGGATTATCGGAAATGGCTTCAAATACCAAAGAAAAGCGCGTTAGATGAGCTAATTAAACCCCATTTTAGGTAAGTACATGCTACTATGTTTATTTCTTTATTACATTGTGTATTGTATGTAATTGTACAGAATGCAAGTATACAGATACTGTAAGTATATCTCAAAGACGTGGAATACGGTTGCAGATGAATTTAATTGCACCAAAGGAACAAATAGAAGTGGCAAAATGTTAAAATCTAAGTGGGACGCCCTTAAAAAGGCCACAAATAGCCACAAATTGAATATAGTAACATCAAATATTCTGCAAAACGTACTGGTGATGGTGCAGGTGCTTGATTCAAGTTAGGTGGGCTGGGTGAGCGGGTGCTTGGCATTGTAGGGATAGGTATCACAGGCACTAATAATGCCTAGGATTGCGATAACATTGAGATTCTTTATATTGATAGTTTGTAATAAATACAGTCATTATATATTATATTGCAATAAGTGGCGAAGCTACATATTCATCGCCCTGGAGCAAGAAAAATATCTGCACCCTTATGTTTTCGGAAGTGGTCTGGTATTTTTGAACATTTAATTTAATGTATACCACTTTCAATTGCAGTTTTTCAATTCCAGATTGAACCAAAAACTGAGTTTATATATACAAAATCCTTGCGAAACTCAGTTTAGGGTTTTATGATAATAAAAAACAATTAGTTAAAAGCTGGGTGTTTTCGATTTCCAACAAATTAATTTCCTAACCTTCTGAAGGACAATTTCGCAAATGGTCAAGTTTTAAGTGCACGTATTGTTGTTCTTATTATTAAATATGATGCTCAATCATGTTTTCAAATACTTGGGGCCTGGAATGGATCACCCAGCATACAAATAACGTTATACGTGCTTTTGAAGTATTTTGAGACACATAACATAAAAACGCCAACTCGTACTTAAAGCATGTATACATTTTATGTAGAGCATTAAAAGATCTAGAAGTTTCCTAAAAAATACATTGTTATCCGATCAATAAATAATCCAAGTCGGTCATCTATGACCGTGAATAACTCGCAGTTCAGACCCGATATCGATGGGAACTTTTTACACGTTATTTCTAATGCCAAATCAAAGGCATATTTAACAATCTATCTGGGTTTGAATTTTTCCGAAGTGAATTATTTGTTTAATTTCACTGGGCTAAGACGCGATAGTCTACAATTCTCGTTTTTCGAGTGTTCTGTAATGTAAATAATCAAATCTTATGGTCTATAATTTCTTCTTCTTTTTGTTTTTGTAATTATTAATCACAAAAGTTTTAAAACTCTGATATATACAGTTATAACCGCTATATACAAACGCAATAAAATAAAATAATGGTAAGATGCCACAGTACGCTTTTCTAACCCCATTCAAATGATGTTCAGGAACACTTTTTCAAGTTTCTCAAAGAGATTTTTTACTTTATCATACGCAGTATGATGAAGTATTGTAATCGTGCCGAAATAAAAATTGGAGATTTTCGCGGAAATAGGTCTTTATGGGCCCCTGAACATTTTTGACCAAGGTACAAAAAAATCTGATGTGGCCAGGCACATGACTTTACCATACAAAATATAAAATTAATATGTAGTTTAGCTGCATGAGAATCTATTTGATTGAGATAATACGTATCTGCATTAAAATTAAACTAGTTAGCTAGGATTTGACAGATATTTTGATAGTCAATAGTATCAATAGTAGGTATTATCAAAGCATCAGCATTTGACACTACCTACTGTCATCAGAATAATAGTTATTTATCTCACAAATGCCGAAAGTACGGAATAGCGCGACGAAACCTCAAGTTTAAAAAGTTAATTCAAATTCTGACAGATTTATATTCGTTCATGACACTGTGGATGTCACATCCGTACCAACATACTAAAATATAACTACACTCATCACTATACGTTATTTACAATTTTCTCAATTTATCGTTTTTACAATTAGATATAACAACAGGTTGATATTTCTTATCAACAAACAATCAAATTGGTGATCTTATTTTATTTGAATTTTATATTTTGCCGCACTAGAGCGGCAACGTTCCATAACGGTTCTCCAACCTCTGATGAAATCAGCTGTTTTCGAGTGTGACAGCCATAGACATTCCTCTAGTGACAGCACAAAAAAGATATTTGTCAAATCCAGGCTACTATGTAGTTTCATAGCAATGCAGATGCGACCGATCTCGATCAAATAGAATTTGCTCTGGAAGCTAAACTACTAATTTTACCAAAAAATATCATAGGCATAAATTATTCAAAATTTCCTCTACTTTAATTTAGGTATTATTTAACTATTTTGTCGAAATTACAGAAATGGCGGCTGATTTGCAAAATCCTTGAAAAAGGTAATTTAGTAAAAAATAGCAGTCATTTAAAGCAAATATTATACATGCCACAAAAGTACACTCAATAAGTAAATAAATATGAAGTGCGCTTGCTTAAAAAAGCAATTATTTACAGAAGTCAAATGTACATGGAGTTATAGGTGTATGTATAATTGTATAAACATAACACACCAATTTATAAATCGAAATTATGATATTTAAGTCAAGACCACAAAACATTTAGGTCCATAGAATTTTATTTAGAAATTCTGGCAATTTTTTACACAAAAGTTTTGTTATTTCTCTTATACGCCCCCTCTACTCGTGCGCCTGGAGCAGTTTGCTCCCACTGCTCCCCGTAGCTACGCCCCTGATTGCAATTAAAACATTAACTAATGTTCAAATTTTTAACAATCAAAGTGTAAGTTCATATATTTATATAAAAAGTATAGTTATGTTTAATAAAATTATTCTGGTTGGCAATAGTTGGAAGAAAATACATGGGATCATTGGGGTCCAGCATTATTAAAGCAGCCATTAGCTCCAGCCTTACAGGTGCAATTGGCAAGGAAAGGTATAATTTATTTTTAAATAATAAATTTATCAATTTTTTTAAAAAATCTATACCTTGTATAATTATATTTTGATTTTTTAGAAGAGTCAAGAAAAAAATTTTTGCGAAATTAAAAAAACTGTAAGCATATTTTACACTACTACTATTTACTACTTTACTATTTTATAACAGATAAATTCTCAGAAAAGGTGGAATGTCAACAGAAACAGACAGAAGCCATATTAGAACAACCTGACACAGAAATAGGCAAGCATTAACTTTTAATGTAACACATAATTAATCATATTTTTATTAATTTAAATTTCTAGAAGCTAACAAAGAACACGACAAAGAAATTACAGGAGCTGTTAGAAATAAAAGAACAACCAACAAAAGTAAAATAACATTTTATTCATAATTTTTATATTTACTTAAAATAAATTTATAGATGCAAATTCAAAGCTGCACAAGAAACGTGTAACAAGTAAGGAACGAGAATATAATGCATATGAAGCATTAGCATTAAAAATACTGAATTGGTTGAGTTACAAATTGATAGTTTGTTGGAGGAAACCAAACAGAGAAAACAAAAACATGATTTTGAAATGAAGATGTTATAAGAAACGTTTGCGGAAGAGAGAAAACAAAGAAATGAAAAACATGAACTAGAAATGAATATTTTAAAAGAAAACTTAATTAAAAAAATAGTGTAGTAAAATATTCTTTTATTATATAACCTATTGAAATATGTATATATTGTTATTAATAAAGTTGTATTCTGTTTAAGTAATCTGGCAAAATAATTGTTTATGATATTTAAACGTCGAGAATTCTTATTTTGAACGTCTCCTTCGTCAGCAATTATCTCATCATCTAGTTCTAGTTCTATATGTACTTCTTCCTCGTCTTCGTCCCAGTGATCGGTTTCGCCAATACAAATATTGTGAAGAACAGCTACTGCAACAATTACAGCCTTTGACACCTCTTCCTTTAACCGAAGGCCGAAAGATAAGATCGGAAATCTTCTTTTCCAAACACCGTAACTCCTCTCTACTACATTACGTGTCCTAATCTGGGACTCGATATACAAGTTTTCGACAGGAGAGTTTGGGTTGGGAAGAGGTGGCAGTAAATAGTCTTGAACACCATCCGTGAGAATTCTCAAAAATAATTTTTATTTTTATAGGTAAAATTTTGTTAACTTGGTGGTTTTTCAACCATATATCTTCACGTAGAAATGGCAGAAAGAGCCTGCTTTGTAGTCATTTAGCAGAGAATTTGTTGTTGACGAATAAATAAATATTAAGTTTGTAGTTTGTGTGGTATGTGAGTATTCATATGTTTGTTTGTACGAAAATACTAATTTTGAATGACGGTAGCGACCCCAAATTATTTTAATTAATTATAAAAATATACTGTTAATCCCTATATCGACTAATGATTCACAGAATCATAAAAGCTATACACCAAAATCAAGGTAAAGAATGTACTATTTTCCCGTTCTTTAGTGAATTTTTGCAGAATTAGTAGGGGCATCTGGCAAAGGAATTGGCTGCTAATATTTGTTTACTCAAGAGATATACGCAATATATACCCAAATATACGCAAACGGGACAGTTTGTTGTTAGTTTTGAGGTACCTACATATTGCCTTAGAAATTTATTTTAAAAAAGTCCAAAGGGCCACATTACTTGTCAGCTACTAGATATTTGTTTAAAATGAGTAATATTGGTAGTAATAATTATAAAAAAACGTCCTATCAATTTACCTAGGAATTCAAATCTGAAACAATCTCGAATCGGTTAGATTTACGAGCAATTTAGCAAACGGCACTAACAGCTAACGAAAGCATAAAATAATGAATAAAACGGAAATCAATTTGGCCCAGTGGTGGCCCGTGTTGAATTAGATCAGATTTGGCCAGCGGAAAATTTATTGCCTGTTGTTTATGTGCGTTGGGTACAATGCTAGAATATAAATGGATTAATCTCAGATTACTTTTTGTTTTATTGTACTTTCCTATCCTGAATTCGAATGTACAGAATACAGATTTGAATATTACTTTGCTTTTCAGGGTTTCTTTCCTCGAAAGTAAAAGGTACCGCTTTAAAATTGAGTAGGTTATCATTTAGATTTTAGATACGTATGAATACAGGATGTTATTAGTATCCCGGCGGTCGATAGCTACTAAATCGTTAACCAAAAAAAAATTTTAAGCCAAAAGTTATTTGGCTCACTAGTTTCTATTACGTAAAATTATTTCCATTTATACAGGGTGTTGCATTTAGGCGTGACGTAAAGTATATACATTTTTTTAAATAGAACGCCCTGTATATTTTATTATTATATCAATACTAATAAATTTGGTGAAATCCAACGGTATAGGTTGCTAACACAGCGTTAATAGTACCTGAGATATTCAATTATTTATCCAAAATATGCCCGTTGCACGATCTTCTTTAAAACAACGTAAAAAATATTTTTTTTTCAGATTTTGCTCTTAAACTATGTCATACAATAGCCAAAGTTAGTAGATAGATGATAGTATCCGAAGATATTAGATTCACAGGGTGTTAATAAAATTTAGTTAATTTTGATGTTTTCCAAATCGCTTTTCCTTGACTTTTTTAAATGGAACATGTGCTAGTTGAATTTCCCATCAACTTTCCTTTAATGTATGTCAAATAGGTCATATGTCCAATTTTAGTAGTTTTCGTGATATTCACAATTTAAAGAAAAATGTGTAATATTATCTAAATACGCCCCTATTTTCTTGTTCTTTCGTTTTTAATTTTCTCTTAGTTGTAAATCAGTAATAGTATATTCACATATAATTTAAGAACACAAATTTTAATACTACTCGTGTTTATTAAAAAATAAATCCCTTTTTACTTAGTAACATATTTGAACCAAATTCAATTAATATTACCTGTTTCTTCAGATTGCAACCGAACACTGTTTAAAACCCTTGTTGGGGATGCCTTCTATCCGGATTTCGCTGTTCATACATTCTGGATGATATGTAGATCATGTTAATTAATTCTTCTTTGCTATAATTATAACTCATCGGAAAAAAGACAAATACTTTTACTAATTTTGACAGCAATAACTTAGTATATAATAACTTAGTGTCGTTAGATCTCAATTGTTTAATGCTAATAGTATTAATTACCGTTTTTTAAGTTGCATTTTAATACAGTATTACTGATTTACAAATGGGAGACAAACAAAAAATATTAAATAAATAATGGCATTATTAGATAATATTACCCATTTTTCTTTACATTGTAAATATCACGAAAACTACTACAATTGGACATATGACACACTTAACATAAATTAAAGGGAACTCGGGGGGCTATTCAACTAGGACATAATATACAGGCTGTTCCATTTAATAAACTCACGAAAAAGCCATTTGAAAAACATCAAAATTTACTAAGTTTTATGAACACCCTGTATCGTGAATCTAATATCTTTTGATACTATCATTTATCTACTGGCTTTGACTATTGTCTGACATAGTATAACGGCAAAATCTGCAAAAATGTCGTTTTTACATAGTTTTAAAGATCATGCAACGGGCACATTTTGGGGAAATAATTGAATTTCTCAGGAACTATTAACGCTGACAGTTAGCAACCTATACGATTGTATAAACAAATTTATTAGTATTCAAATAACAATAAAATATACAGGACGATCCATTTATATATTTTCCGGCACGCCTAAATGCAACAGCCTGTATAAATGAAAATAATTTCACGTTATAGAAACTGGTGAGTCAAACAACTTTTGTGTCAGACATGTGTCAAACATTTTTTTCTTTCTCTAACGATTTTGTAGCTGTCGACCGCCGGGATACTAATAACTCACCCTGTATATATTCGGACATTCTTTATGTATTGTTTTTTTGTGCATAATTCCGTAACAAACAGACCGATTTGCATGTTTCTTTTCTTGTTATAAAAATTGCTTTAATTGGTAGTACCTGACTGGTGGGTGGATATCTGAACAATTATTACTAAGCGTATTATTATAATTTGTATTAAATTACAAAAAAAATGTACAAACCAGAAGTGCTATTAAACACAACATAAAGAAACAATATCATATATTTTACTATAATGAACAGTATAGAACTATTTCAACATCGTTTCCTTTTTCGACATTGCTGAATGTCTTTGCTGCTTTCTATTCAAATACAAAAATGTTACTGTACGTTGCTTTTAAGTTGAGTAGTATAGAGGTTTGTAAAAGTGAAATTCTTGGGCGGGTAAATCCAGGATTCTGACACTCCTGTATATGCTCTGGTCGTTTAATATAGGCTAATTTAATATAGGTCTAAAATGTATACGTACTTAGCTGTTTACATTCGATTTCAAATACTCATAAATTTACATATTTTACCTTACCTATTATTAGCAGTGAACCGTTGCGAACAATTTAGTATATTTTTCTTGGTATTAATAAACCGGCGCGCCGCGTTGCACCTGACAGTTCACCATGACTACTGCAGACTACTGTCAAAACAAACTGGAATTGTTCCACTATTTTTGATACTGACAACTGCACC
This sequence comes from Melinopterus prodromus, assembly GCA_964023965.1. NCBI lineage: Eukaryota > Metazoa > Arthropoda > Insecta > Coleoptera > Scarabaeidae > Melinopterus > Melinopterus prodromus. The sequence goes on from OZ030394.1 coordinate 43,828,838, forward strand.
TTTGACTTTGCCCTTCCATATTTGTGGTGCTTTGTAATCATATATAACATAGATTCGTGTAAGTTAGCTAGAGTTCTACTCAAATCAACTTTTTTACTATTGTAAATAGATTTTTTTAAATTAAGTTCAACTGCCTTTACACAGTTCTCTCTCAGCCTCCCTATTTAAAGCTGGATGATGGTAGATTTGTCATGAATTATATTTTATTTCATTTTTACAAATTGAGTGATTTCTTTGTTTATATGTAACAATAACATATCACTTGCAATTAGATTTTGTTAGCCAAATCTAGCAATTAAATTCTTAACGCTATGATTTATTTTTAGTGCTAGTCCTAGACATAGGAAATATTTTTCTTAAATAATATTATCCTACAACAGTCCTTTGCTCCACCAACATTGAGTTTGACTTAAAATTTGTATAGGTGTTCTGTAGTAAATTGTAACCATGGTGTGTCTCTAATCTTCGAATAGTGAGTTAAGAACGTGTTTTTCAACTGTTCACCATGCCGAGACTGCGAAGACATAGAGTCGACGCAAATATTCGTAGACTTACAGACTTTGATAGAGGGAACTAAATAAATTAAATTTCTATTCTAGTATTCTGATTGTATTAAACATATGGCTTATGCATATATCATATAACTCACAAACAAATACTGTGCCCATAGGAAGAACCTAGTATTAGCACAAATAAAAAAGTTATTTATAAAATATAATTTCTTTGATTATTCAAAATATCTCTGAAATCATGTATTAAGTATTAAACTGTTTTCTCATTAAAGAATATACGAATCGGCACGACTTTGTCCATTTAGCCGACTTTCTATCTCTAATATAATTAAAAACAAACGAACCCATAAGACAGTGTATAACACGAAATAAAATTCTAATCAAAACAAAATAAACTACAATATGCGTTTATAAAATTGTTGCGATAGACAGAATAGCTCCAACTACTTCCCGTAAATCATTTTTACTACATTGAACTACGGCCCTACTTCTCAAACTCATTTTAACCCTCTTGTTCAAATTTCCTTTTCTAAATTACTTTTGTTCATTGTCTTCACTATCGTTTGGAAAGTGTGTTTTGTAATTTGATTATTTACTCGCATATTTTTTTCTACACTATTTAAACCTGGGACTCGGAGTCGGAGTCGGTGCATTTTTTCCGACTCCGACTTCGACTCCGACTCCTCTGAAATTTGTCTGAATTCCGACTCCCACTCCACGACTCCGACTCCGACTCTACAGCCCTGCTTCAACATGAGGTACAAAGAACATGGGATTCGATACCTCAAGAGGATATTGATCACGTCATTAGAAGCCTGCCCAGACGTGTTACCGAATGCGTAGAACATCGTGGCGGAGCAATACATTATTAAACGGACGTCATCTCCTGATTATCGGATTGGTTAGAAATTTTAATCAATTACTGTCTTCACCAAGCCGAATATATATGCCAAATACCATTGAAATAAAATCATAGCCACTATGTGTTTACATTTCAATGTCACACAGTATATTTTTATATAGTGTGTGACATTGTGTCGTTTTACCACCATTTTAGTTACTCTGTGAACAAGACGCGAATTGCGTCGAAACGTTAGAGAAATTATACTTTAGTTAAGTACACGTTCTTAATTTTGAAATAGCCTCTATCACCAAAAATAAAACCGTAAAACCGTATATATATATATATATATATATATATATATATATATATATATATATATATATATATATATATATATATATATATATATCGAATCTTGTTACTGTCGTTCCTATTATTATATTCTAGACGTTAAGGGGATGTCGACTGGATTTACTCTAATAAAACTACTCTTCTTACATTTGTCTAGCTTTCGGTGTCTTTATTTTTACCACCTTCATCAGGACTCTAAAATAATTATAAACACCATCAATATAACAGTACAAAAACATGGATAAACAATTCAATAAAACTGACAAAACACTCACATGTAAATTTGAGGTTATAAAGCTTCTGCTACACCATACCATTAAATTTCTCTTTCTACACATTCAGATACACAGTACCTCCTATAATTGCGCTACTATATATTAATTAAACTAATTTGTATTGTGATGTTTGCAGATTAACACAGCCGCCGAGAAATTCATACAAATAAGCCACAATATAAACACCATCAATCAGCCATTTTGATTCGCTCGCTCCCTCCCCACCTCAATCACGCCGTGCGCGCTTAAATTTGAAATTCAAAATCATCACAACTAATCTCGCAAACCATCATTTCTCTGCCTCCTCTCTCGGTCTAATTCTAGAACATAAATATAAATTGAACTAAGGTCCTTTGTGTCAGTTTTTTTATTCATTACCTTCTCCGTCCCATTTATGTGATACATTTCTAAGAATAATCGCTTTGTATAGTTGTTCTCGCTGTCCAGAACTTTGACCTCTTCATATTTGATCCTATGCTTGTGTTTCTGAACGTGTGTTGCCAGCATACCTCTTTGGGCATTCCTTATTGAATCACTTTTGTGTCCCGCAATTCGTTTCTTCATTAGTTGTGAAGTTTGGCCCACGTAATACTGTCCACAGTCCTGACATTCCAGCCTATAAACCACATTTGACCTCAATAATGGTGGGATCTTGTCTTTAAGCCGTGTGTACAGGGTGCCCACAGTCTTTAGTTGTTTTTTCGCAATCATTATATTCTCCTGTCTGAAAATATTAATAATACGATTAGATAGATCGGGTATATCCATTAATATCCCGTACCTTCCATCCAGTATCCTCTCCTGAATTCCGTTATTATTATCAACCTCGGTTGCTCCATTCCTTACATCCATTGTAGTAGAGTACAATAAATTTCTAACCAGTGTCCTTGGATATGAGTTCCTTAGCAGTATTGCCTCAAATTTTCTGATGTTACTTTGTGCGAATGTAGGATCACTGATGGTAATTATTCTATTCCTCATCTGCTTTATGAAATTAATTTTCACACCCATCGAGTGACCAGAGTGGTAGTTGATATATCTCCCAGACGCCGTATCCTTCCTGTGCCAATGCAATTTGATGTGACCAGTCCCATCCCTTATTATTTTTGTGTCTAAAAAGGGGACCGATTTCTGGCTTTTTTCCCTCTCTATTGTGAACTTTATATGCCGGTCATATGTTTCAAAAATCTGCTGTATTTCTTCGATTCCATTTTCAGGTACCGCTGTTATGATATCGTCAACAAACTTCCTTATGAATGGCAGTCTGTACGATAGTTTCGGTATGGTATCATTCAACAAGGCATCCATCACGTACTGGGCCAATATTGGGCTCAATTGAGACCCCATTGCCCCATATATATATATATATATATATATAGATGGAAAACAGGTTTATCGACGGTAAGATATTAAAGTAGAAAGGTAATTTGTCGGGCAATTCCGTCATACGAAGAAGCAACCGTAGACACGTGTTTCGGACTATTAGTCCTCATCAGTACGGTATAGCCATATATATATATATATATATATATATATATATATATATATATATATATATATATATATAATATTAAAAAACACAAACAACTCTATTTAAAATTGTTTATCATCTACAAGGCTAAAGTAAAGTTAAACAAATATATATATATATATATAATTTGATAATTTAATGACTGTATGTTGTTATTATATCGGAAAACTTACTGGGAATTCAGTCAAAAAACGTTTTTTCTTTTTTATATTTTTTATTCCATATACCAATATTTCGGACTAATTTTAGTCCTTCCTCAGGGTTCTAAAATGTTTAATAATATATTAAAATTATATATAACTACCTATAACTAACACAAACCGGAGAAACTTAGATAATAAATGTAAAAATTATGAGAGATGTCATAAAACAAAGTTGGAAAAGTTTATAAACAATAAAAGGCCTACGTTAAAAAGTATAAGTATGAAACTAGACACTAAAAAATAACCTAAATAGGAATTAAATAACATGAATGACATGTATCGTGTCACAATTCGTTTATATTTGTAGGATGGATGTCTTTAAATTTAAGGAGATAACTCTAAATTTCGCTTAGATTACTAATGTCAGTTTTTTTGTTCATCGTACAACGGTTATCATTTATATAATACATTTCCAGAAAAGAGCGCTTGAAAAAATTTTTTTCACTGTCTAGAACTTCTATATTTTGATAATCCAAACGCTTGTGCTTTAGCTTCCCATGTTAACTCTCTAGGACATAATATGGATTATCAAAATATAGAAGTTCTAGACAGTGAAAAAAATTTTTTCAAGCGCTCTTTTCTGGAAATGTATTATATAAATGATAACCGTTGTACGATGAACAAAAAAACTGACATTAGTAATCTAAGCGAAATTTATAGTTATCTCCTTAAATTTAAAGACATCCATCCTACAAATATAAACGAATTGTGACACGATACATGTCATTCATGTCATTTAATTCCTATTTAGGTTATTTTTTAGTGTCTAGTTTCATACTTATACTTTTTAACGTAGGCCTTTTATTGTTTATAAACTTTTCCAACTTTGTTTTATGACATCTCTCATAATTTTTACATTTATTATCTAAGTTTCTCCGGTTTGTGTTAGTTATAGGTAGTTATATATAATTTTAATATATTATTAAACATTTTAGAACCCTGAGGAAGGACTAAAATTAGTCCGAAATATTGGTATATGGAATAAAAAATATAAAAAAGAAAAAACGCTTTTTGACTGAATTCCCACTAAGTTTTCCGATATATATATATATATATATATATATATATATATATATATATATATATATATATATAGATGGAAAAGGTTTATCGACGGTAAGATATTCAAGGAAAAAGGTTATTTATCGGGCAATTCCGTCATTCGAAGAAGCAACCGTAGACACGTGTTTCGGACTATTAGTCCTCATCAGTACGGTATAGCCAAGGAGTAAGATGGACACAAAATGGAAAAAAAAAACACTCAAATGGAGACCATAAGGGGGGTGCCCAATGTCACCAATTTGGTGCTTCAGTCACAACATCTTCAGGATTCGAAGACAAGATGTGACGTCGCGCCGGAGGTGACGGACACCCCAGGCCCACCATAGCCCATGGAGGTATAGATGGTCTCCTTATGGTCTCCATTTGAGTATTTTTTTTTCCATTGAGTGTCCATCTTACTCCTTGGCTATACCGTACTGATGAGGACTAATAGTCCGAAACACGTGTCTACGGTTGCTTCTTCGAATGACGGAATTGCCCGATAAATAACCTTTTTCCTTGAATATCTTACCGTCGATAAACCTTTTCCATCTATACCTCCATGGGCTATGGTGGGCCTGGGGTGTCCGTCACCTCCGGCGCGACGTCACATCTTGTCTTCGAATCCTGAAAATGTTGTGACTGAAGCACCAAATTGGTGACATTGGGCACCCCCCTTATGGTCTCCATTTGAGTGTTTTTTTTCCATTGAGTGTCCATCTTACTCCTTGGCTATACCGTACTGATGAGGACTAATAGTCCGAAACACGTGTCTACGGTTGCTTCTTCGAATGACGGAATTGCCGGATAAATAACCTTTTTCCTTGAATATCTTACCGTCGATAAACCTTTTCCATCTATACCTCCATGGGCTATGGTGGGCCTGGGGTGTCCGTCACCTCCGGCGCGACGTCACATCTTGTCTTCGAATCCTGAAGATGTTGTGACTGAAGCACCAAATTGGTGACATTGGGCACCCCCCTTATGGTCTCCATTTGAGTGTTTTTTTTTCCATTGAGTGTCCATCTTACTCCTTGGCAGTAGTGTATAAAGGTGGTTACTGCCTCCGCCACCGCCGCCACCGCCGCCACCGCCACCGCCCAATAAATTAAAAATGGCGTCCCACCACTCAATTACCACTAATTGGCAACACCGCCGAATCAATTAAGAGTGGGGTTCTACTACCATCTCCACCACTCAATTAGCTAATTAGAGTGGTAATTAATCAATTAGAGGGCAATTACATCACCCAATCAATTAATAATACAATTACATCAATTAAACCCCCACATCACTGAGTGCTCGGTGTGATTTGGCTTCTGAATACACTTTATTACAGGTAGGCGACCGCTCGCTCTAGACACATTGCAGGGGGTGAGGGTGATGCAGGTAGGCGACCGGTGGCTCTAGACACATTACAGGGGGTGAGGGGTGAGGGGGTGACATACTACTACGGAGGGTGTATTTATACAATACCTGTCTTATTTCATGTTGTTTGTCTTTCTCTATCTTATAGCTTTTTGTTTACCGACACACATTCCATCTCTCATTGGGGTTATTACACTTCACAAACACATTGCAATAGGACGGAATAAAACACGAATAATTTACATACAAAAATCATTTATTAAATTGTTATCATTACATAGTATCAGTACATAATACCATTACATAATTATAAACTAGTTCACATCTTTCCCTTTTTTTTTTCCTCAGACTTTCATTATAATTTAGCTGATTTGATTATCTAACTTGCCGTACTACACTATTTATCGGTGTGTATTCAATAATACTATCATGAACGATAATACAATACGCTTTAGTATTATTGGGGAATACATTAGAACTTTGAAATTCCACAGTAATGTCACACGTCGATGACAATACAACATTTGCAGCATGTTTAGATGTATCAACTACGAATAGCTGGTTAAAATCCCGATAATTTAGCATAGGTTGTGCATGTTGCTGCTCAAGGAAACCAGTTTGAAAGTCTAAATACATTTGAAATACCTCTGCATATCTCATTCTATCAAAGTCCAAACGCATAGATTCATATGGATAGCAAGCCGAATTTAGATATACTCTCAAATCGGTGATGTTTACATGATCAAAGCGAGATATATCACTTTTAACATTATCTTTGCGATTTGTTTGGAATGCAATTATGACATAAAGGGGTCTCTCTAGATTAACGCTCGTCTTCACAGACCAAATCTCATTATTAGCTCTTCTAAGAGATGGAAGTTCGTGAAAATCCCACTTCCTGAATGGTATTAGTATCGGTTTCTCACTCTTCAGATTCTGTAGCAACTCCAATTTCACATCATCCGATGGTAGAATGTGTTTAGCTCTTAATTCAATGTTAGTAAGATTTATTTTCAATTTTTTCAAATCCATTGCACCACTATCAGCAGCCGAGAGCACTATCTGATAGCAGTTATTGTCTGATCTGGCTCGAACTAATCGCAGTTTGTGACGACCTTGAATTACTCGTCTATAATCATGAAATACGCCAAACAGATAACTTAATGGAATCCGTAGAGAGAATGTATCATTATTATGAAGTGTATAAATACCATTATCTAGTGGATATACTAATCCAGCAATTTGAAGGGCTTTACACTGATTCTCTTTTAGGCATAAATATGCTTTCAGGAGTGTTGTAATTCCAGGATCTCTAATTCTATCAATCTCGATACCGTTGAGTTCATAGCTAATAGACTCGAAAAGAAACGCCCCAAAATTGTTTGTAATCTTAGCATCACCCGACCCAGTCGCCGAATGCTCGATGGAACCTTCAATATACAGGGCACTTTCATACATCGAAACCAGAGCATCCTGCTGATTGATGGTGATCTCGATTTCGTCATTATGTTGAAATGAGTTGGTTTGGGGGTGGTATGTATGTATCTCCTCACCGACTATCGAATGATCGAAATCAGGGTTTCCGAATATCGATAACTTTTCTGACATGATAACCTTGAGATCGTAGAAATTGAATATTCTCTTTGGATAGTGATGATGATGATTGGCTAATTACTACCGGTGCTACACCTACTGGGTGAATAGTACTAACTGAAGTCGACTGGAAATTACCCCTGCTTATATACCTATTACGCCGTGATGACCGCCCAACACGAAAAACTAAACCCATTTCACGTTTGCTTCTTCAACTCCAATCTGATTACAATGTCTTCACCTCGAAAATTGACTAATTCCCCACACTGATCAAGTAAATTTATTGTGACGTTTGAAATGTTCCGTTGATTCGAGACGGGTAGGTATACTAAATTCCTCGGCTCAATATCAATGCTATAACCAGGGTCTACTGCTGGCGCAAATTCGTATAGCGTATGTGATGGTTTGTTGTTATAAAACGAACCGAAAATAATATTGCACTCTACACGTATAGTAACAACCTTACTTATTCTCACTGGTAAGTCTGATTGGTATCTAATATTCGGAACGATAAATTGTGGCGAGAATCCTAACACTGTACCAATAGTATTCGGCCGAGTAAAGTTGATTCGTAATTCACTCCTAACTTCACACCTCAAAGTATTATTATTACCCTTGATTGATAGACTACTTCTGTCCAATGGGTTTATATGGCCACGTACTTCCAGTTCATCCAATAAGTATGCCTCAATATTACTGAGTTCATATGATCCTGTAGGAATTTCTATCACACTCTCGTGAATATCTATACCACTATCCGACTCGTGATGAGTGTAATGGAATTTATTGTATGCCTCAATATCGTCGAGTTCAATCGTTCGAGTTGAGATATCGATTACACCCTTTTGGATATTTATACCACTATCCAATTTGGGAACACCGTAGTGAAATTTATTATTCACACCTTCTTCAATATTGGGGATACTGTTGTACGTATGTAGGGCTAGTAATGCTAATGAATATTGAGAACCAAGTTCTAATTCGATTGGAGGATAAAAATCAATGGATAGTGTACTGGAAGCACCTGTAAGGGTGAATGTCTGAGACATAATTAAACGATTTTGTTGAATGTTCATCTATTTATGCTTTATTAGAAATTCTAGGCATAAATGCCCACAATTGTAAGTATTACTCTTTTGTACATTGGTATGATTATATGTAATCTCACAATGTTTGAAATATTTTATTAGTTCCTTTGGCGGTCTCAGGTTACCAAAACTGTCAAAGTAGATTACATGGTGATCTCTATTCTGATATGCTACCCAATGAGTCCCCCCTCCACTGTTGTCGTCCAAATTAACGATGGCACACTCGTTTGCGGTTATGGGTGTTTTCGGTATAGTATCGCGCATGAAGACTCCTCGAAAATGGCGGATTTTCAATAATTTAGCATATCTAATTAAGTCGATGTTGGTTAGGGGCCTCTTGGGTAGCTCAGCTAAAAATTTTTTTTCATGTATAATCCTAGACCTGATTTATGCTTCTTCAAGAATAATCCAGACCCCTTCTTGCCAATAGCTATCGCCTCCATTGTTTTATTATGACGTTCTGATTCTACTAATTTTTCTCGAGCTTCTTGTCCACTTCTTATGGCTCTGTATACACCTGCCGCTCCACCAGTCAGTCCTCCTAATGCTGAGAGGCCGGCAAAAATAGCTGGTAGTAGAGGGATGATTCCACCAGTCTTGGGGATTGGAATTATACGTGGAATCCTTACTCTAGCCTTTCCACCAACATCCTTAACAGCTAAGCGTGCACTCTGAACAGCTAAACGTGACGCATCTCTCAAATTATCAACTCTACCTATTGTCTTACTAACTCTGCTTACAATTGCTTTGCGGAATGCAACTTTGGCTTTATCATTTTTCTTTGAGAGTCTTTTCACCCTTCTATTATCTCCACAGGATGTTGAGATTCCCATACCAAGTGTTCGTTTTAATTTCATCGCGTTGGTAACCAACCAGGCTGATGCTTTTTCGCCAAATTTAGAGTCTGATGATTTTACTCTATCCCAAGCCCTATTTTCGAGTTCTCTATCAGCTCGATGACGATCCTCTAGACTTTTATGATTCTTATATGCGATATCGTGATTCCTACAGGCGGCGTCCAGTCTATTCACCCCCTCATCACCACGTTGCAATCTTTTTTGTAGTTTAGTTCCAGGTCCGCAAAACTGATACCCCGGCAGGTGTAACTCAAATGGTAGATTATTAATACTCGTGTTTAAGAGCCCCTTACCCTTATACGTTATCATTGATACTGATTACACATCATGTGTACTCATATATTTTATACACAAATCTCGGTAACATAGAGTTCAATATTACCACAGGCTGTATAAGAATCCTTTTCAGACATGTTCAAACCTGTCTAAACTTGCATTTTCATCACTAATTATACTGCTATACATAATCCGGAACATGTTCGAACACGTTCAAACTTGTTTTGTTAGTCAATGATGACGTCATGTTACATCCTAGTTCTCACCACTTTAAAGTGTTATATTGTTTCACGCAATTATCATATTAATAATAGGGATAGGGATCAAATAATATACAGACACACACAATTCACATAATACATTTAATTCATGTAATTAATAATATAGTAGCCACATTACATTTCTAAATTTCACATTGTAAACAATTTTTGCGTGATGGTGGCGGTCCATCGTAGTGGGTATCCTGATGAGGTGTGTTATGATGTTTGTGACATGGTAATCTAGCTTTCAACTCATCATCGTCAGTGAAGTGTCTAGGTAATTTACACCAGGCGGCTTGTAGTTGGTGTGGAGCTACATGCTTACGTAGATAGTTGATGGAGAATAATCCTAACTCATCACGACTAAACTCATTCAACATCTTTTCATGTGTGAAATGTGATATGACGATGTCACATGCGTTAGAGTTCATGATTTCTACGTGTCTGTGCTTTTTTTTCCTCCAATGGCTATCACACCACACTATTAGATTATGTTTGCTTTCGGTATCCAACTGTTATGAGTGCTATCGAAACCCAACCACTTTACGAATACTCTATCACCCCTCGTTTTTAAAACCTTCTCCACAAGATACGTATCGGGTGAGTTCGTTTTCATCAATTCATGCTCATAGAACCCTCCCTTTATTGGTTGACCATACATATCATCCAACATATATGTAACCGGATCTGTTATCTTAATTCTTACAATCTTAAATAATTCAGTCGTCCAACTCGGCAAATATCCCTTGGTGAAAACATGCTTAAATTTACTTATGCGAACCACATCACCAACTTTCAATTTACCCCTACCAGCGACCTTAATGTGACTGTAAACGGTACGAAGAAGTTCATTCTCAATCTGTTTTGAATCAACATCTATCGGCTTCATCCCTATGGTTCTATGCTTTGTATTATTGTACTTCACTGTGATGGTTTGTAGTAGGTGATACCATTTATAGTTTCCATATAGACTAAATAATTTGAATAAATTCTGCTTTATGGTTCTAATTGAGCGTTCAACTATGGCAGCCTTCATTACGCTGAATGTTGAATAATGGTTAATTGAATACTTTCTCATTAATGAGTTAAACTGGCTATTGTAGAATTCACGCCCATTATCAGTTTGTAGGTTCTTTGGAATACGGGGATGTGAATTCATCAATATTGTACCCATGGCTCGTGACACTTCACCCGATGACTTATTCTTTATCGGCTCCATCCATACGAATTTAGAAAAACAATCAATTACAATTAGAATATATTTAAACCCTCTATTGAAGCGAGAATATGTGATGAGCTCAATTAAATCGGCTTGCCAAAGATCATCTATACCATGTAGAATGGTCCTCCGCCTCGGAAACTTCTTGCGAGCCGGTTTATGCAATTCATTCACAATAGCCTCCTTTGCATTACTAAACTTTTTCATCTTATGATGTTTCCGATGTGGGCTCAAATGTTGTACTGGTGGTTAACTTATGCTCGAGAACTATTAAACGCTCTACGACACTCGCGATTTCCTCTCTGGCGAGTTGTGCAAACGATCGTAAATTCCTCTCCCCGTCTGTAGTACTATTCCTCATAACAGTCATTCTCGTATGTTGTTTTCGCATTTCTTCTAATATTTCATTCTGTTTTACTTCTAATACATCCACTTTAGAAGCCCCCGATCTGATGTCATTGGTAGTAATACCCATAAAAGAATCAATGTGTGATTTTGTTGTGGTAATATTATCATTAATGGAAGCGATTTCACTAGTAATATAATGTCGTATATCAGTGTTCCAAATTTTCATCTTATCCGAAATTGCTTCGTGAATTAGCGGCATCATCTCACGTTTCATAATATTAATAGATTCTTGAATTCTGCTTTCGACATATTGTTTGTGTGCACCGTCACCATCATTGGTTGGTGTTCCAATGTTACACAATTTGCGCTTCCGGATATCATAATTTCCATCTTGTGTTAGGGTGAATGTCTGCGCTCGTTGTATGTGTGTACGATTCTTGACTCTACCGTGAGATCTACCGAATTTGTCTACACCCATCTTAAAAAATGATTTCTGCTTCTCGCAACTCCTCCACGATTGATACAATTTCGTTGTTGTGGGAATTGTTTCCAGCAGCTTGTGAAGCAGTCAGCAGTCTTAGACGATCTACCAACTCATTAATATTATTCCAGTATATATACTGCATTTTTCGATCATCGACTTTCATTTGGAGATCCCCCCCCAAACTTCGGCTCCCATGTGATGGATGTATCTAAATCAAGTGAGTTTTCCAATAGTGGTTTTATGATTTGTGTATATTTATACGATCTATTCGCCTTAGTTCGCGCATTAACATCAAATTGATGTTTATGCACATTCGTTAAATTGAGTATTTCATGATATTTCTGCAAATCCCTACGTGAATAACCTACTGGTGATTTTAGAAATATTAATTCATATAACCCCCTACTTCCATCAATTGTAGTTCCATTATCTATAATTATTTTATCATTTGAAAAATCGATGCTTTTTGATCCTAATGTCCAATTACCACTTTCATAATTGTATTGCGCACCAAAACTTTTATCTAAGTGCTTATCTAGACCGGTAGAGAAGTATGCGCTAATTTGTGTGGGCAGTGATGATATTTCCATAGGCTCACGCTTCTCAAGCTTTACAGCATTTGCTCCGGCTGTAATATTCTTCTGTAGTAAATCCATCGCTGCGGTGGAAATACCTTTTAATGTCTCAGTTATAGGTTTTGCGACACGTTCAATCGTTTCATCATCACGTTTGCGTCCCATCTTTAAAGCTAAATATTTTTTTCTGACAACATTTGCTATCTCACTGATCTGTCTCTTAATATCATCTCCACCCCGAGGTGTATCACTATGTTTACTACTCCACAACTGCTTCCTCCTCTCCATTGTATATTAAAATTGAAGATACTAAGATTTAAAACCAATTATCCACTTCAACACTGCGACGCACTGTTTGTAGCTCTATTTCACTCGATAGTCGATTCACACTGTCACTATTTTCTATTGTATGTCTAATATATACTGATCAAACCCCATTCTATATCGCCCATCTTCAATTTTAAAATCCTTCATTATTACTAATGCACTATGCTTTCCACATCTCCAACATTGTAGACACATTTCTCGGAACCTATGAAAATTCATGTCTGCTGATACGTGCTCCTCAAACACATGCTTTAAATTAAGTGAGTCCTGAGCGAATAAAACTATGACGTTTGAATTATCACGCAATAGGTGTTTAGGTATTCGTGTGTAAGTCTGTGTTAAATAGAAGCTATCGACAAGTTTATGACGACCCATACAGAAATATGATCGTATTTTATCCTGTCTATCGCAGGCTATATCATCGAAAATGAATACGGAGTTGTTTTTGGCATCTTGAGGATCCACAATATCGTCATTATTGCTGTAATTAAAAATTTGAACTTCTGGTATCTCCTTGATTACATTATTTAAAAATTCATATTTTGGTTGGAATAATGTCTTGGAGAAAATGTAGATATTCTCAAAGCGTAAACCATTTTTCTCAAATAGTAAACTAAGTAGAAGGTTCGTTTTTCCACAACCTGAAGGACCACATATAATCGGCCTAATACTGTTTGGAAGAAGTTCACCATGGCGCTGCTGTGTAGACACTTCATCATTCGAGCAGACTGTGTCCAAGTTAATTAGCGGTAGTGATAGTGATGGGTGACTGACGACCCTCATACTAGCGAATACTGATTGATACTAAAAATACTTATAAATAATAATCAATTTATATTTGATTTGGAGTTACGGACGGTGGGATTGATAGGTGTATGATAGGTTGACTGATTCCAACAGATTAAAAACCTGATTGATGCCACATACATGAGCGTGAGATACAGAAAAGTGTCATTTACATGGTGTGCTGTATACGGCTATTTATAATTTTCTGTATATAATTCAATGACAGGTTGATGGAGTAAGAATGTGATGAAATTTATTTATTTATTTTATTAATAATACATATTATGCAACATACTTTAGAAATTCATGTGTTCTCTCGAAGCATTTGCTACAAAAATGTTTATTACACGTATTGCATATGGTTTTAATTTTTATTGTTGCATTTCTCGCTCGTTTTCTCCCCAACTCATTAGAATGAAAATTATAACACGAAACGCAGTATCTTCTTCTTTCCATTTTCTCCAAAATATGTACCTTGGATTCCCTCTTACTATCACTCACATCTACAACATCTTCATCGGTAGCTAATTCATTTCTTTCTCGTAATTGCCTTTTACACTGTTGAATATTGTTGGTTAATACTACCACATCATGTCTTTCTGATATATCTCCAAATTGTTGTCGATTACAATTTTTACGATGATTCCAGAATGTAGCTCTCCCATGGAAGATTAAACCCATACTTCTATAATAAGAAGATACCACTTATCGTATTCTTTATCCGGTCGGTTGACACGATTGACGGATTGACTGACACAAATTGTCAGGTCGCCTGACACAATTAATGGATTGACTGACACAAATTGTCAGGTCGACTGATGTAATCGTTGGTTTTTATGTTAGGTCACTACTGTAAGTCAAATGAGAGTCGATTGTTTGGTACCACATATTTATACCTACTGGCAGAAGTAATATGGATACGTTAGAAGCGCTAAAAACTTTAAAGAGAGCCTTAAAAAGTCTTTGAGAACTGCCTATAAAAATATAATGCTCTGCGCACAAAGGTCTTATATATTGAAGGGATTTGTGTGTGTTTTACATAAGAAACAATGCTATTTTGCAGTATTGGGCCTGTATGAAACAAAATCCCATAAGAATGCATACAATTCCAAACACAGTGTCATATACAGCATCTTTACCGGTAGCTAATTCATTTCGTTCTTGTAGTTGCTTTTACACTCTCGAATATTGTTGGTTAAAACTGGCATTTCATTACTTTGTGATATCTCCACATTG
Source organism: Melinopterus prodromus (assembly GCA_964023965.1). NCBI lineage: Eukaryota > Metazoa > Arthropoda > Insecta > Coleoptera > Scarabaeidae > Melinopterus > Melinopterus prodromus. The sequence continues at coordinate 43,844,012 of OZ030394.1, forward strand.
TTGTCGGTTGTCATTTTTACGATAATTCCCAGAATGTAGTTTTTCCATTGAAGATGAGATTCATACTTCAATAATAGGTAGATACCACTTCTCGTATTCTTTGTCCGGTCGGTTGACACGATTGACGGCTTGACTGACGCAAATTGTCAGGTTGGCTGACACAAATTGTCAGGATGAGTGACACAATCGTTGGTTTTTATGTCTGATCACTGTTGTAATAGTAGTATATGCAAAGTATGGTATAATAAAGATCCTATCATCAACGACTTTGTTTGACTGGGTGGGGTTTGGAGGTGGGGGTACATATTACCTATATATTCAAATAATTATAGTGGAATTGTCTAGTATACAGTTAACATCACCCAAAGAATAATACGATTAAAATGAGAATTGCGGTAGTTGATATTCAGGGTTTCCGGGTGGGGTCAGGTGTCTTCATGGTGAAGGAGTTGTGCATCTACGATGGAAGATATATGTCAAATCACCTCTTTCTACCATCAACCAAGTTTGACGATCTAAGTAGTGACGATAAGAAAACTACTCGATATCTGGAGGCTCATCACCATGGCATCGACTACACGGCAGGCTTCATAGGTTTGGATAAACTATCGAATGTATTGGAATTATATTTGGATGGAGTGGATCGCATTTATGTGAAGGGTGGAGATAAATATGATGTACTATTGAGAGAGACGGCTTATTGGAGGACACATCCGCACATTATAAATTTGGAGATGATCGAAATAGGGTATCCCACCAAACCTATAATTGAGATGAATACGCCATGCAAGTTTCACACATGTAGACCAGTTAGTGCTGTGTGTGCCATGAACAACTGTAAGATACTCTATAATTATGTGATGATGAGTCTTCCATTATAATTGCTGATACAGTTATGTACATTGACTATGTTTTAATCTTTTATATAGTGGTTGATAGAATTAGTGGTGATTGTACTTACCGAGCACCTTTAGCATCTCATACCACGCGGAATGACTTACAAAAACATTAAACAAAAAAATTAACTCACGAATGATTTGAACTAATGAATGGTAGATGCTAATCTCATGATGTAACCCCATAAATACATAGACATCTGTCCAACATTCTAATCCACTCAACCAATAGTGAGGATAACAATTTCTAAAGCTTACCTGAATATATGTATCCCACATACAGTCCTATTCCCCCACCTTTATTGATATATTACCACCCTTACCCAATTACAAATACAGAAAAGATACTATAGAACAATCTAGAATAAAATGGATTATCGAGTCAGCTAAATTATAATGAAATACTGACGAAAGATGTACTACCTAATTACATAAACAAAAAAATACGATAGAACAATCTAGAATAAAATGGTTTATCGAATCAGCTAAATTATAATGAGAGTCTGAGGAAAGATGTGAATTAGTTTATAATAACATAGTATCTACGGATTCCATTAAGTTTTCTGTTTGGTGTATGTCATGATTATAGACTGTCATCGACGTCTGACATTAGTGTGGAATTTCAAAGTTCTAATGTATTCCCCAATAATACTAAAGCGTATTGTATTATCGTTCATGATAGTATTATTGAATACACACCGATAAATAGTGTAGTACGGCAAGTTAGATAATCAAATCAGCTAAATTATAATGAAAGTCTGAGGAAAAAAAAAAAAGGGAAAGATGTGAACTAGTTTATAATTATGTAATGGTATTATGTACTGATACTATGTAATGATAACAATTTAATAAATGATTTTTGTATGTAAATTATTCGTGTTTTATTCCGTCCTATTGCAATGTGTTTGTGAAGTGTAATAACCCCAATGAGAGATGGAATGTGTGTCGGTAAACAAAAAGCTATAAGATAGAGAAAGAGAAACAACATGAAATAAGACAGGTATTGTATATATACACCCTCCGTAGTAGTATGTCACCCCCTCACCCCTCACCCCCTGTAATGTGTCTAGAGCCACCGGTCGCCTACCTGCATCACCCTCACCCCCTGCAATGTGTCTAGAGCGAGCGGTCGCCTACCTGTAATAAAGTGTATTCAGAAGCCAAATCACACCGAGCACTCAGTGATGTGGGGGTTTAATTGATGTAATTGTATTATTAATTGATTGGGTGATGTAATTGCCCTCTAATTGATTAATTACCACTCTAATTAGCTAATTGAGTGGTGGAGATGGTAGTAGAACCCCACTCTTAATTGATTCGGCGGTGTAGCCAATTAGTGGTAATTGAGTGGTGGGACGCCATTTTTAATTTATTGGGCGGTGGCGGTGGCGGAGGCAGTAACCACCTTTATACACTACTCTTGGCTATACCGTACTGATGAGGACTAATAGTCCGAAACACGTGTCTACGGTTGATTCTTCGAATGACGGAATTGCCCGATAAATAACCTTTTTCCTTATATATATATATATATATATATATATATATATATATATATATATATATATATATAAATTATTTAACCAAAATGTACGATCTGTTTTATTGTAAGCTGCACAAGCTTTGCGGTTACTACCTAAAACTTTAATATCGGTGTTCAAACGAGGCCACAAGAAGTTATTTACGTAACACGTCGGGTATTACCAATCTATGATTTCCACCTATCAAATTCAAATTCATGCCTTTTATTAAAATAGACTATTAAGTCTTTACTTTTACAATTTTATTCTTATGCCAACTATTATTTATATTTTCAGTTTCAATTTCCGTCTCTTCTACATTGAGTTCACAATAAATTGACAATCCAGATAAACTATCTACGTTATTACTCTCATATTTAATATATTGAATGGTATATTATTACCGTAACACTTTTATAGCTCATCCGCGCAATCTACGTAATGAGCAATACCGAATTGTCTCCCCTATATTAAAAAGTGTCACTAACGGATTATGATCTGTCATTAATGTAAACTTTCGACCATATAGGTACTACATGGTATCAAAAATTATAGCCAATGTTTGTTTTTAAATTTTTAAAGCATTACGTTTGTGTATGCCTAATGTTCTCGCTGCGTAAGCGAGAACAGATGGAACTTATTCAGATGGAACTGTATGACTTAGTACGGCACCTACACGGTAACTACTACCGTCATTGGCGGTTATCAGTTCTTGTGGTAATTAATGAGACAGTTTATCAGATGACAACTCAACGTAGCCATTCCCTGATGTCAATAACTGACCTTATACGATAATGTTGTTACTAATTTCAATTTAATGCAGGGTTCTGTGCTTTAAACAGATGACAGTGGGGTGACAGTACAGGCACAAGGGCTCTCAGACTGTTACAAACCCCACCGTACGGTGGGGCATTGTGTAAACAGTAAAGTATAGTTTTGTTGATATTGTGAGTTTGTTGATTCAGGTAGTGCGCTGCTGTCGCTGGTGTATAGGTGCTATAAAGGTATTACATAAATCTCGTAAACATAAATAGTCGAGCAATGAGAGAAATTACTTTTTCCATTTTCGCGGAATTAGTTTGCGGAAATCTTCGGAGCGAGTTCCTTATATATAAGACCACAATGGAAATAAAAACAGGAAATCGAACGTAAATGAATACACAAGTTCCTGGTTAAAGAGATAAGTTGAACCCAAAAGTCCCTGGGGATCTCGGGAACCAGCGCTTTTATATATCCAGAGTTCAAATCGCGCTCGTTCTCGCTCCTTAAATTGAACTCCGAGCAAATCTCGAATACTATTTCGCCGGAGTAACTATTTTGTTACATCCGGGAACATTTCCGGCTGCCTCCGGAAGATTACTGGCTTATTTTTTACGACTATATCTCAAATGAAACATGGACGCTAGTAGAGTTTAGCGAACCAAGTTTACTTTATCGGTTTTAATATATAACATTATTATGATGTAGACATTCATATAATTAAAGAGAACAAATCACATGCACATGAAAAGTATAGTTATAACAATGGAAGCCTCTAAGCTTTGCTATATAGAAGAGGCACATTTTTTGTTACCAATTGGAAATCTCGGTAAATATAGGAGATATCGCAAAAGAGATCGCATCATCGCTTCCCTTTGAATTTACAAAAAATGACCTCGATTTTGAAACCAGTTAATGTCGTAGGCAAATGGTTATTTTAGGCAAAAGACTTTTACCTAGGGAAAAGCTATTTGCCTTGGCAAATAGATATGAAACCTTTATTTATATTTTTAAAGCTATTTCCCTAGGCAAATGTATTTGCCAAGACCGTTGTTAAGCAAATACCATTTTATTTTCAATCGGGTATGTTTTAAAATTATGTGAGGTTGTGTGCAATCCGTGAATATTTGTTCTCAAATACGTCATAATTAATATATAGTTGTTGATTACTTCTGAGTAATATCGTATTCTAATCATCATGGTTCTAACGAATTTACGCCTGATTTGTTGTGGCACGTGTCAACACTCATGAGTGAAGAGATACGATTTATTATGGACCAATATGGATTTTATTCCACTAAAACAAGACTTTTAGGTTAGGAATGTTTAGTTTCCCTTTTACAAGGAATAAAGTTATACCATACTGAAAAACGGTAAATTTATGAATTCTTATCGACTGGGCGATTTAGCGCATCGATAGAGATGATCATATCATCTAACTCCTATTTTGCGTACGGAAATCATGCGGAACAAATGTACAACTCAGTGAACATTTGGTGTGGTGAAACGTTTTGCTTGTCGTCATATTGGTTCACTGATATGTTGCGGAGGTTACTGTGGTATTCCACACAGAGCCGAACCAAGTTGTTGTGATAAGGAACGGAGATGAAGTTACTAACGCTGTTAACCACAGACTGTCAACAGTTCCATAACCTCACATAAATTTTAAATTCGTCTAAACGCGCACATTTCACGGTCACTTGCGATTAGAGTTACACTCTGTTCACTAAAACCAGTCGCTTACGTCATCATTTAGTCTCCGCATGACTCAAATTAGCACAGAAGAATGAAAAGTTATTGCTGCCATTTGTATGGCAATGCTTGTCATCAAAGAGTTTTTGTTATAGAAATGAGGATAACCGACAGGGAGAGAGGAAGAGAGACCCCCATTAATATTGATGGTGCTACGGACATCTCTACCGTCCGGAATGTATTTTAACGTAGCGAAAAGTGACCAATTGATTTCTAAACCAAACGCAATTTGCCTATCAACGGCTTTGGCAAATGCATTTTCCTAGGCAAATAGCTTTAAACATATAAATGAAGACTCAATATCCATTTGCCATGGCACATAGCTTTTACCTAGCTAAAAGCCTTTTGCCAGAAATAAGCCCTTGCCTACGACAGATATATCTGTTCTGTATTGTATTAGAATTAATGATATTAGAATTACAGTTGGCTCATGGCTGTGACTAAATTAAATAGAACATTTTCCCGTTTGCAACAATATATAACATGCTGGTTCAAAATTCATGTTTTTTAAGGAACATGAAATTACAGATTTTTATTTAACCTATTATTTTTCCGTGTGGGCATATGTTGTAATAACTAATAATGTAAATATGTTAAACGTCCTAAATTTACCCAAGTTTAGGAATGTTTACATTTTTTTACAGCAAAATTTATATAAATTTCCATTTTTTATAAAATTAAGACTTATTTTCGTATAAAGTTATCTATCTACTGATTTATAATAAAAATTACAATAATTGATTAATTTTTTAATTTATTTTACATAATCATAGCAATATCACCTAATTCCGACAATAAGAGTATATTTTGATCCAAAAGCAAATAGGTGTCCTATAAACTAAAGAAGAAGATTTATTATTAAGAAATGAATACCTTTATTTTTAACATTTTTCAACATACAAAGTATAAGGTAATAGTCTTCTGGCTTCTCTACCTCCCTCTTCTCCGTGTTTCAATTTATCTTTCTTGACGCAGTGTTTAATATTGTTATTTTTCGCATCCTTTCTTCTGTTTCAAGAATTACTTCCTGTTTTGCTTCAATTTTCGTACCTTTTCAAAAACTATTTCCTCTAATCATCAAATGTACCTACAGAAGGAACTATTACACGAGTTGTTTTTACTCTATTTGGGTGTTTCAGGCCAAAATAATGAATTTTTATATCATTAGTATACTCCATCATACCCTTGCTATTTTACGGCTCTTTGAAGTGTTAAATCTCGCCTTCACGTGTCACTTTAATTTTTTCTTACTCCAAATCAGTTGATTATTCTTCAAAGAGCTTTAATAACACGCAAAGGGTATCCGAACATTTATGGGTTAGAGTCATCTGCCTCCGCAATGTGAGAACCACTGTATTTAAGAAAAAGTGCAATTTAAAATAAATAAAAATCGGGAACTTTCAGTGTGTTATTTATTTAAGGGACTATTGGTTTGCAATTTACCTTTGTTTGAGAAGAATTTTATACCGATTAATTTTGTGCAGGAGCTAAAATTACAAAATTGTGACCATTTTGATTTCCCCAGAATTTGAAGCGGTATAAAGTCGGTTGGGTAAATCTTTCACTAACTCTTGGTGTATGAGTAGTATACCTGGTAGAAATATGTAGTTATTAATACCAGAATCGCTACTTTCTGCTACTAGTATTTCATCATGCTTCATCTGCGTCTTATTTCATCATCTCCAACAATACCTGTAGGTTTTTGTGTCAGAATTGATTTACTATTGATGTTTGTAATTCGACACCTCCGCCGCAATTTGGACATAATGAGTAAATATGTAATATATCAAACAATAAAAAATATCTTATAATAATAGTAATAATAATAATATATTCTTGGTGTAAAGAAGGCCTAATTCCGACACTACTTAATTTGTAAAAAATAATGCTTAAAAAGGTAGTTAAAAGGATAATCTCCAGCAGAGATGTAAATAAAAGTGGAGTTGCCCTTACCACAAGGAAAAGTTTATCTTTTAGCACACCACACAATTTTCAAGCACAGTCAAAGATCGAAATTTTATTCTGACCGTTCTAACACCGGTAGAACCTCAAATGATTATTAGTTGATAAGTGCATCCAACTAATCTAATTAACAAACCAGATGTCCTAAAATACAGTTCAATATTGTAAATTCTTTATTGTATCCAACTAAATAGAAACATTTGTTATTTGTATTCTTAAATATTCATCTCACTTAAAAAGTATAAAATCCCGCATTAACCTTATAAAAATTAGCAAATATACTAATTAAGAAATACTACCTGCAAATACAATTTATTGAGTAGACAAATTCAACATACCGTATCTCGTATTTCAGATCATTACAAACACAGATGTCGTTGAAAAATCTTGGTCCATATTCACTATAAAAATTTAATGTAATTGTTTATACATCACAAATGTTATCCATTTGCATACCCTAAAAAACAAACCTCCGTGCTTGCAACAGCCTATTTCAGGTTCAATAATATATAACCTGAACTGTAGGTTTTAGTGGTGTATCTATATAGGCACAAAAGTGTGTCTCCTCTACCGGAATGGGCTTAATTGCTTAATCGGAGTAAAATTTCTTAAAATATCAACGCAGAAGCAAAGATACGATGCTATAAGAGATCTTATAGCATCGTTTGTATACAGGGTTATTTTTTCTTATACAGGCTGAACTATTTAAACAATATTTTGTTTTATTGTTTTTAGTTAAAACCGGTGGAATATGACAGTTTGTAACAAAAACATTGCAACGGCAAGAGAAATCTAACAGTGTACTTGAGAGATCGGGGAGAAGCCATTGGTGTTGTTATGGGTGTTGGGTTATGGGTGTTTATGAATTTATCAGTTTATGTGGTATTTTCATCAGTTTCAATTATGATGTATAACAATTGTTGTTTAGCTGTAAATTTTAGACGTATGTTACTTCTTCTTGTTCTTGTGTTTGTTTTTGCGAAGATTGAATCGGAGCTGGAATCAACGTATTTTTTTCGACGTTTTTGAGTATGTCACATCACTTCTGTTATTTTTATGTCATGTTTAAATAAAGACCACTTTCAACAGCAGCCTGAACCCAGCCTGAATACATTGTGTTGTTCCTTTTTTATAGATATTTTTTATTTGAAGATGTAATTTTACGTGAAAAACGAACAGCAAAGACCTGACCGTCCGACAGGTGAGAGCAAACTGCCATAATTTTAGTTCAATAAAAAACGATGTTGATATTAGTTCCAAATCACGGCAAAAGCAAAATTTTATGTTTTTGTTGCAAAAACATAAAAATTTGCAAAAAATCTACAGCCCAATAATTGTAGTACAATACGGAAAACAGGTAAGAAAAATATACTCACTTAAAAAAATTGAAAATCGAACATAGCGCCCATAATAAAACTAAACGTTGGCCATAGTTTCTCCACCATCTTTAAAGATAACTCAAGTTCGCAATTGGACTTTTCGTGCCTATGCAATGCAATCGTTTTTTTTTTCATCTATGCAAACGTCCAATTCAACTGCTTTTTTGAGTAAAAACAGCAAAAAAACTATGTTCCACAATTTCACCCTATATAGTAAAAAAATCAGCCTGTATACGATGTTATAAAATCTCTACTGTTCCTTTTGACCAAAAGAAAACAGATGTCATTACCTACTAATTTCCATACACCTTTCATTTCACATTAAATTGGTCCGATATTATCAGAAATGTTGCATTGCCATACATAAAGCAACATTACATTGGATTAAAACGTTCTATTATTGCACATATGGTATGTTTTCAATCTTCACAATATAAGCAAGCGGCTGTAACTTTTTGATGAATTGAAGAAACTTTATGAACTTTTTACATAGGATGACATTAACTGTTTGAAAAAAGTGGGACGGGAAAAAGTGGGGCACCCATACTCATTAATATTAATGTTATATAATAGTTATGACCATCCAGATCCAAATAATAATCCCAACTTTCAAACAATTAATGAATGTGGACAAAAGTTGGAGAAACCAGAGGCAAGAGGCATAAGAAGAAGAAAGAAATTTGGGCAGAGAACAATGATTTCCCTTCTACTCTAATACGTAAGGGTCGGGCAAGATGATACGCAAATAGATCCGCACTATTCACATTTACATTCTCCGTTCCTACAAATTTGACATCCAACCGGTATGCAAGGTCTGCGAAACGGTGGATATCGGATCGCATATCCACAATAAGCGCAAAACATAAATAATAACAGCGGAATTTGGCGATATTAATACGAGTTGGCGCTTGGGTAATAAAGAAACGCGCGTGTTCCGCGACGTGAATATTTATACCAGGCGAAATTGCGTTGTAGGGGCGCGCACGTGAAATAAGGCGTAACTCTTTACCCGACCCGGGGCCGATATGAAATATGAAAGACCGGGGCGCCGCGCCGTACGATTTGGGCCATATTGGGGAGTTTCGGAAGAGGCGAGAAAGTGTTGAGTGCGCCGTCGGTATGCGAAGGCCCACTCGGGCAACGCGTGAATGGAAGCTATGCCTCTCCTCTGGCATCGCTAACTGAAAACACACCTCGGAAAACCCGGGCGCGGAACGCCATAACCAATTTCATGACCCTCTTCGACAGAAAAGCCTCAATCACATATATCTCGGCCCGGTATTCTATTTACCGGAGCCACATTTTCGGAAATCGAGGACGCGGAATTCTTAATATCGGCACCCCTATCTTGCGTACTCCTATACAGACGAGTGAAAACCGGAAGCATTCACGTGAGAGCTAAGAGATAAAAAGCTAGACGCTTCGGAAAACGAAGTGATCGTTTATTATATTTCAATTCTAAATTTATCATCGCCCGGTACTATAGGAAAAGAATTTACATTATCCAATTATGGAATACCAGCACAATATTTCAACATTTCTCCTGTTGCAGCGTGAGCGGTGAGTCGTGGGTTGCCAGACGTCCCTATTTGAGCGGGACTGCCCATAGTTCGACAGGCAAATCCCGAGACCCGCATTCCTCTCCGCATTTTCATGCCGTGAAAGTGGTGGAAAATTAACTTAAATTCAGAAAAACACTCAGAAAGACCTCGATTTAATTGCTAAATGTTTGAGACTAAACATTTAACTAATTCACGAATTTTTCTTAACAAAACTTACATATGCATGCAAAAAATATGTAGTAAAGTTACTACAAGAACGCCATCACAAGAAATAAACGAAATAATCTTTATTTGCTTTATGTTCTTTGGTTTAATTATTAACATTACAAATAACCCGTGAACTTTTTAGTTTAAATGGTATAGTTATTCATTTATGTTAGTCAGCTGTGGTATATGGTTTCTATGGTTAAAAAACAAATATGATGAAATGTGATTCTTTGATATAAACTGTCAAGTCAGTAAGTTGTATTTTTTTCTAATAATAAAATACTTTAAAGGAGACCCTGTTTAATTCAACAATTTATGGGCCCAGGCATATTTGGGTAAAGAACATATGGATAACACGGCGAGTGGCATTAAGCTAAAAGGTCCATTTAATTGGAACATATGGAAATTCAATATGGCAATTACTTTAAAGGCTAAGGAATTATACGACATTGTGACTGGAGACAGAAAGGAACCGCAAGGAAAAAAAGAAAAGACAGCCTAGTTTAAAAGTGACACAGTGGCGCAAGAGTTAATTATATCAAGAATAGAAGAAATTACAATGATTAACCCTTTATCATGCAATACGTCAATCAAAGATCAGTGCTCATTTGTTGCAGTAAAAATGTTTTACTTGTAGACTCGAGCTTTTATTTCAAACCTGCTAAAACACCTTGGCGAGGAGGTTTCGAATAAAATGTTGGTAGCCAAAGTTATAGTGGCGCACCAGACAGCTACATGCATTTTGTATCAGCTTGGGAATCAGTAGCGGCAGAAAAACAAGATTGTGAAACGCTGGTATCCCGATTACTTGCAGTGGAGCGGTGCATGAAGGAAACCGAAGTAAAAACCGAAGCAACATTTGCAGTAGACAAAAATTGCCGAATTAAATGCAGGTACTGTGAAAAGCTTGGTCATTTAGAAAAATATTCTTTTAAAGAGAAAGAAACAGAAAATAAACGAACTTGCTTTAACTGTAAGAAGCCAGGGCATTTTACAAAGAATTGCCGATATAGGAAGAACGAAGTGTACTAGACGGAGAACAGTTACAAAAAGAAGGGAAAATCAAATTTATCAAATTTACACAAATGAAAAGGATGAGTGGTTTATAGATAGTGGAGCTACAGAACATATGACGTTTAATAACCAGTTCTTTGAAACGTATGAAACGTTTGAAAAGGTCGTACAAAAGGTCAAAATAGGAGATGGGTCGTATCTTGAACGTGTTGGAAAAGGAAAGATTAGATTAGATGCTTTTAATGGAAAAGACTGTATTCCTACAGAATTGAAGAACGTGTTATATGTACCAGATTTAAAAATGAACTTGTCTGCTGTAGCAAGCGTACTGGATAAAGGTTACACTGTCTCGTTTGATAAAGAGAGATGCTATATAAGAAGTGGTGGAAATATATGCGCTACAGGAGAGAGGAAAAGTGGTAAGCAGTTAAAGATGCATTTTAAAGTAGACTATGGCACAGTATGTGTAACTGCGTCTAAGCAACAAAGCCTTAAGAGATGGCATGAAAAACTAGCACACCAGAATGTGGCACAAGTTATGAAAATCCTAACCAAACATAGCATATTTTTCGAAAGGAAAGATTTTTGTTTAGGGTTGTCCTACAGGAATACGACATAGAGAACCTTTTCATCTAAGTAAGAGTAACGCTGAAGTGAGATGCGAATTAATTCATGCTGATTTGTGTGGACCAATGGAGGAGATATCATTGGGTGGTTCGAAGTATTTCTTATTATTGAAGGATGATTGTTGTCACTACCGAATGGTGTACTTTCTTAAACAGAAGCCAGAAGTGAAAGAGAATATTGCTGAATTTTTGGAGTTAGTACAAACTATAACAGAGAATAAGCTAAAAGTGTTACGGACGGATAATGGTTTGGAATTCGTAAACAAAGATCTGCAGAAAATCTTACAGTTGAAAGGGATACGTCACCAAACTACAGGGGCGTATTCGCCACAGCAAAATGGAAGAGCAGAGCGAGAAATGAGAACTGTGGTACAATCTGTTCGTACTATGCTCCAAAACAAGCATTTGTCTAAAAGTTTTTGAGCAGAGGCTATCAACGCAGCAACATGTACCTTAAACAGAACTGCTCAAAAAGTCAATTCATAATATCTGATTATATGGGTTCTTCCGTATTGTGTTAATTTATAGTGGAATAAAAATAAAATAACAAGAACATCACAATCTATTTCCCTGCTTTAAATGAAATTTCCACGGTGCGATTTTTAGCAAATTATCAAGTATTTGGTGTTTTTGCTATCGGAAAATTATTTTCTATCGAATAATCAAGGTGAAGTACACACGAAAAAATGACTTATTGGCAAAAACAATCAAATCACGCTACAGGACGCTGCGGGGTGAATGGCTCTAGTGGTAGAGCGTTTGCCTACTGACTAGGAGGTATGGGGTTCACACCCAGGATCAGCCGAAAATTCGTCCGCCGTCTTTCGGAAGAGACGAAATACCATGGGGCCCGGCAACCAGTTGAACATCTCTGGTTGTCGATATTACTGTACAGTAGTGAGGGGAAAGCTCAAAGGACCAACTGTGGCCTAGGAGCTGCGCGAGAAAAACCGCACCCTACCATACATACATCCAGAGGGCGCCAAAAATACAATATTCATCTAACATGCATTTTTTGTCTATTACCACTGTATTATACTGTAAATATAGGCCATGAGACTATAGATTTCAATTTGAAGCCCACTGATCCAGTTTCTCTAGTAAAATCAACGACAAGCAACAGTATATGTCTACATCAAATTGATGAACAAGAAGTAATAGACATAATAAACAAGATCAAAAACACCACCACAAAACACATATACGGGATTTCAGCAAAGCTACTTAAAGAGATACAGACCGTAATAAGAAAACAAGTGTGTACTATCATAAATAAATGTTTGGATGAAAGCAAATTTCCTGAAGAGCTTAAATATGCGAAGGTAGTACCAGTTCAAAAACCTGGGGACCTGAATGATAGCAAAAATTATAGACCAATTACAATCTTACCGGCGATATCAAGGGTCTTTGAAATTGGAATAAAGAACGAAATTGTAAAATATCTAACAGAACAGGATCTACTGACTCAATACCAACATGGATACCAGCCTGGGAAGACCACCACGGCGGCAATACTTAGTGTGTTGCGGGAGGTAATTCACGGTTTTGATCAACAGAGTTACAGCGAAGTTGCATTTTGCGATCTGAGTAGGGCTTTTGGCTCGGCGGGCCATAAAATATTATTTAAAAAAATTAAGATCTACGGTATACGAGATAAGGCACAACAATTAATAGCATCATATCTTCAACGAATACACCAGGAAATACACTGGAATGGAGAAATGACGGAGTGGAAACAAATAACGACCACAAGGCTCCGTCCTTGGACCGATTTGGTTTATGATCTACGTCAACGACTTACCACATAACATTCGAGCAAACTCAATGTGCTTATATGCGGATGACACTTCTTTTATCAACACCGGAAAGGATCTGGAAGAGCAAAACAAAAACCACAAAACACCCTATGTGAGGCAAAAATATGGTTTGACGCAAACAGATTACTACTAAACAGAGCCAAAACAAAAATACTAACATTTTATACAAAAAAAAGACCTGACAACATTACAAACCAACATGCGAAGTTTCTGGGTGTGCTACTCTTGGATACATTGACCTGGACAGAACAATATGACTCAGCTGAAAAATAAGTTAGCAAGCTTAAAAGTAATTACAAGAAACTTACCACGCGACGAAGCGCGATGTGTGTACTATGCTGACTTCTACAGCGTGGCCATTTATGGTATAGTCGCGTGGGGAAGTAAATGTTCCTGGATAATGAATTCTACTACAGGGAAGAATACTTCGAACGAATGATCACACTGAGAGAATGACATGTTTTCAATTACTTAACACCTCTGTATTGACCTGACAAAAATATGTATCATGCTATACTTATTTGCGTAATAAACATTATTAGCACATTTCATTGGTCCAGAGTATTAAAAAAATAAACAGCGTAGCTATGGCGTGGGTTATCCGGTAACAGGGCCCCGGTAACAGGGCCTTCCCGAGATTATAATATACATAGCTGAATTTACAACATGAAACCAGCTCTTTGAAGCACAGAAAATGAGTTGTGCTTTCCTGAGACACAACTGATTCATAACAGTGAACAAAACTTTAATGGTTCGCTGGTTTCAACTCCTACATTATTAATCAAGACCACAATATCTTTTAATTTGAAACAAAGAGATTACATTAAACGACTCAAAATCGTTTACAATCATAGTTTTGAACTCAGCAGACGTATGAAACTGTTGAATTATTACAAACGTTGCATACATAGATTATACAGAACTCAATTTCATTCATGTCACTGAAAGCATATATAATAACTCTTTCACACGGAGCATTAAGACAGTGCCCCCAAACAAATTAATTTATAATCCTTCCTGAAAACCAAAAACCGAAAACAAAAGTCAACGGTCTGCGCTGTTTTCCTATGGGAAATCCAATTAAGGCGCTGCCTGGCTCCAAAGCTGACCCACATATATACATAATGCTCTACAAAATCCGGACTATCCTTGATCTACTGAAGTAATCCCTTACGCCGTCACAGGTGATTAAATTCGTCGAATGGAAGGACAATATTTATCCTGCAGGATGGTGCACATAATACACACGTCGTCGGCGTGGCGCCCTCTATGTAGCGGACCGGCAGGCGAGTGTATGTGTCAATATATCACGTTTTCCGCGTTGTTTAATTAAACATCTCGAATCTCGCGCTGTCTGCTACACGTAGTTGGGACCCCGAGGGGCAAGGGGGTCCCGCTGCCAGCCCTATGTACCCAACGCAAACACAGTGCCCTAATGCCCTTCCCTTGTACTTCTTCCGCCACGGTGCCCCGATAACGCTCCCCCGCGATCCACCCCGCACCCCGCTTCTTCCCCCCAGTTCGACATGTGCGCACGTCGCCAATTTAATTATCTCCGTCATAACTAGCACATCTGTGGCACTTACGCGGTCCCACTTTTAACATTAATTTAATTAAGTTAAGAAAGCCGGACAGATTTGTTGTAAATGTATCGAAATTTATGTTGGTGTTTATATTTGGAACTGTATTTTTGGTAGCACAATGCCCTCTAAGCACTAAGCAAACATTTAGGACAAACCATTCCAGTAAAAGATGAGAACAAGTGTTTAATCCCTGCTCCACTATTCACACTAAACTCTTGTGTAATGGTATATAACTAGGCTTACCATAATTATGAAATTTCAAACCGGGACAAGATTTACCTACTTTTGAAAATAAGTCAACACCCCACCCGCGCCTTGTGGTGGTTTTTTATAGTCTTTAATTTTTTTGTGTCTTGTTTTTCTGTTTCTCAAGTGTTTTCTCATGTATTTAGTCTTTTATATAATCCGAACATCATATATTTCAAAATGATCAACACTTGGGACGTTCCCACAAAACTAAATTTGAATACCAAGTAATGCATATACCGGGTGATTCAATTTCGAGCCTCACCATGGGGATCTCGCTTATTAGTGGAGTTAGAGCCTATGTTTAAATTTGGTGAAGTTTCTTATTTTTGTGCTAATCAATTATCTGAATAGAAATTTAAGCCATCATTTTTCATTTTGAATATATCCACAAAAAACTGAAATGTTAAAAAGTCGTTTTTAATTTTTTATTCAAAACCAAATGTAGCTAGACATTTGAAACAAAAACATTCTACAGGTACATTTTAACAGGGAATGCAGTGTCATTCTTTAAAAAACCTTCAGGTACCCAACTGGAGCTTGGTCAGAGACCGCCGGAGTTGTTGCCAAGAAATGCCGACAAAAATATATAATTTGTACCGCCATACTCAAATAAGTAGTAGAGAAAATTACTGTGATTTAGGGGTTGTATGCCACAAAGAAAATTTCTCAGCGTAAATGAGTAAATACAACACTTAATTACCTACGAGTTTGTCATATGAAGCAAACATATGTAACAATTTGTTTTTCCATTTCTTATACATTTAATTTTTGTTCAAGTTATAACAATTTTTCTGTATCGTTTTTCGTAGTATATCTGAAAGCTTGCATAGAAAGTATATGCAAATTATTGTGATTCTAAGGGTGTTTGCTACAGAACGCGAAATAGTGACTAACTAATTGAGATAGGTAGTCTCCATTTTGACGTATGGAATATCGTCGTTCAGTAATTTTTAAAACGTTATAAGCAATTTTCAGCAATCAACTTTGTGTTTCTTTGGCTCTCGATACTTAATATTGTTACAATACTAATCGGCTAGTGCTCTGTTGCCTGTTAGCAACGGAGTAGTTACCCCTAAATCATCATTATTTTGTTTATCTCTCAAGTATCGAAAAGTAGTAAAATGAAAGCATTTGTCTTGGCAAAAAAACATATGACGAGGCCTTTTTAGATTTCCAAAATTCTACCATATGCAAGTTTCAAAGCTAGATGTGTTCTACCGATCAAAAATAATACCTGATTCACTAGTTTGACAATAATCAATCAATATTTTGACCTGAGTGATTTGTTACTGATATAAATTCCAGTAAAGACATAATACCAGGATATAATACCGGGACATAATACCAAACCGGTCTAACGCCGGGGACACCGATGTCCCAAACCGGGACTGTCCCGGTTAAACCAGGATGTATGGTAAGCCTATATATAACTAGTTGGTAATAGTACGTTCGCATAAGCAAACCGATACGTTACTACTAGGGATGTTGATGTGTGTATTGGATTATTTTTTGTAGGGTACTAAAAACACCGCATTGAAAGAATAACATTGAAACATTGAAAGAATAATTGCTGCCCTACTAGAGGCTTTGCGGCGATTATAAAGTGCAATGAGGACACACATGTCGAGATTGACTGTGTTAGAGAGTGCCGTTAAATGTAAAACAAGTAATGCACTCGTAACAAACACCAAGAGATAAATATAGGTACTACAATGGTTGGAGAACTTCAATATAAAAACCAGAAATGGTCTCATCACACCAATTAAGTCTATGTATGACCCTTTGCATTATGACTGCTGTATCTATTTTTGTATTTAAACATATTTTTTTTATCTAGGTACTTGGGTCTGTGTGATGTGTTATAAATGTTACATAAGAATACAGACACCCAGAAGGACAACTGATAACCAAAAACTTTCAAGTCCATCATTACTATTTCTTCCAGGGCAAAATATGAATGTGTAATATTTTCCAGTTGTGCCAAATTTTCCAATATTTTTATATACTATTGTAGTTTTAACACCACGCAAATATATTTTAAGTTGGAGATATCAATATATATTATTGATTTTTTAATATTTATATTAAGTTTCTTGGGGCAACCGGTTTCGCAAAGTTTAGACCGTCATCAGACTTAGGGGTCTAATGTTAAACACCACTGTCCTGAGTGTCCGCGATTGTTCTATCGAGACATATTAGCAGCAAAATTCAGCAACCATATTTCCTATACTCGAAGGTGGTACCAGTTTCTTGCCGAATTGTACGATTTCTTGGCGAATTATACGGTATCTTGTCGAAATGTACGGTTTCTTGTCGAATTGTACGGTTTCATGTTGAACTGCAAGGTTTTTTGTCGAATTCTTCAGTTTCTTGTGGAATTGGTTTATTATCGATGGTTTCTTATCGATTTTAACGGCTTCTTGCCAAATTATACGGTTTCATATCAAATTGCATAGTTTCTTGTCGAATTGTACGGTTTCTAGTTCAATTGTGTGGTTTGTTATCGAATTGTATGATTTATTGTCGAATTTTACCGTTTCTTGTCGATTGGTACGGCTTTTTGCCGAGTTATACGGTTTCATGTCGAATTGTACAGTTTCTTGTTGATTTGTACGGTGTTATATCGAATTGTAAGGTTTTTGTCGAGTTCTACGGTTTCTCGTCGGATTTTACAGTTTCGTGTCGAATTGTACGTTTTTTTGTCGAATTGTATGGTTTCATGTCGAATTGTAAAGTTATTTGTCGAATTCTACGGTTTCTTATTGGATTGTACGATTTCATGTAGAATTGTAAGGTTTCTTGTCGAATTCTACGCTTTCGTGTGGAATTGTACGGGTTCTTGTCGAATTGTATGGTTTCATGTCGAACTGTAAGGTTATTTGTCGAATTCTACGGTTTTTTGTCGGATTGTACTGTTTCTTGTCAACTGTAATTGTTTCTTGTCGAATTGTACGGTTTCTAGTCGAATTGTACGTTTTTTTGTCGAATTGTACCATTTTTTGTCGAAATGAATGGTTGTTGTCGAATTGAACCATAGATTTAACAATTTATTTGTACTTGTAATAAATGTTTCTATCTCTTTTACGACATCTGTCTTTCAAAAAAATTGATTTGTATAAAACCTACAGAGTGCAGGTACTTTCAGATAACATATAGCGCCGGTTTCCATCAGCTTTATATTGTATTCGACACCTTCTACTTTATGAAAAGTCTCGTTTGTCAGATAACGGAATGGTGGCACTTAGCTCACTATATGCCCAGAGTTTGAGCTGTCGTTATTGGCACTGAATTCATTATTTACGTCAATTTTTCATATATTGCTGTCGAGATAATTGTATTTTTAGGTCGAGTGTATGAAAGAATGTTTTATTTTTTGACATGGATAATTTTATTAATTTTTATGATTCTATATAGAAAACAAAGATAGAAATACTTTTGTTTATTTTTTCTCGCATCATGCTACAGGTACTCGAGTTTCAATACAATCGACGTAAAAATGCAATTATTGCAAAAACAGTAGATATTCGTACATTTTTACATGTGAAAAATATCAACATTCAAAATAGTAACAATATGCAGGGTGACGCAACATAATAAAATCTATAATCTGACCGCAAATTTCTTTTTATTGATATAGTCCAATATTATTTAAACTCCAAATTTGCTAGACCCTCCTACTCTAAATAGAATTTCATCATAAATCACTTCGAACAATTGTGTAGTAATTGTGATATAATTTCTTTAGACCAGCATGTATAGTTTATAGAGTCCACCGCCAGGGTCTTTGATCTTAGTTCTCTCTGATAATTAGCTGACAATCCCACATATGATTACTGATTTGACTTCAATTTATTCAAACACGTAGTTCTATAATAAAGGGCTAACTTAGTACCTATAATAGCAGAGTGATGCTGAAATAATGAGTATGTTCGAACCGTTTGTTCCCGTCCCAAAAATTCAATCGATGGCGGTCATCCGTATAGTTTGAGGAAAGATCAGACCGCAGGCCTTCTGGTCGGGTTGGCAGGAATGGCACAGTGTCACCGTCACCTCGCCTGTAATTCGCAGGGACTAGGCGGGCCGGGACCGTAATTAGCGGCTACTCTCTGATTACGTCTCACGTGACCGGTCTGCGAGAATCCCGACCGTCCCCTTGCCTCCTCTATCCAACGCCCCGTCCTAACGGGGACAGCCCCGAGCTGCAGACGTTACCAACCCAATGACCGAAGTTATTGTCCCTGACACCCTGCGAATTACCTTCATTAACTATTGAACGCCCTTGATGGTGGTGGGTTAGACCTGGCGGCTGGCACGTTAATTGCCGAATATATCATGTAATTTTTGAGTTTTGTCTACTCATATTAGCTATTGATTAATGTATTAATTAATTTTGTTGCTTATAATAAGCCATATTAACAACCATGATGTTTGAAATGAAATGAAGCGCTTTATTTATCCACATTAGATCATAATACATGATATAGGACAAGTCAGGATACATAATACAGTAAAGTACAACTATCCGCTAAAGATGAACGCCAATAGAAGTATATAACAGTTTTAACTTAACAACTCTCATCTGCCATTTACGAAGAAAAATAACTCAGAAAAAGCCAGAGTGCAGAAGAACAAAAATCAATAATCTGAACTACCACTCAAAACCAATACATCACAATTCACATAACAAATACTCCGCTACACTGTAAAAGCATTGACCATGTAACAAAGCACGAACTGTTCTTTTGAAGTTCTTAATATTAAGCTCTTTAATTTTCTTTGGCAGCTTATTATACATAGTAATACATCTATACCTGTTCGTATTTAGTTGTGGAGTGGAAACTCCAGTATATGCTCGTTACGTGTATTGTAGTGATGTTCACCTAGTGCCCTACAAGACCCAGCATTCCTGTGCGTGTGGTTCAGAATCTGCAGACAGGCAAAATGTTTAACTCCTTGAAATAAGGCCTACATGATGTTCTCTGATCTATTCCCGCCAATCATCTAATTGCCTGCTTTTGCAATATAAAAACCCTCAAAGTCTCACCGTCCCAACATATTAAACCGTAGGATGGAGGATAGAATGTATTTATGCAAAATAAAATGTTTTTAAAATAAAGTGATCAACACATGCCCGGAGTAGTCTGAGTGTGTAACATAATCTTGCAACTTTATTACATACGTTCTGAACATGTGCTTTCCAATCCAACACTGAATCAATTTCCAGACCTAGAAATTTGTGGGTATTTACCTGTCTGATCGATCTGTTATTGTGCCTAATTAGTAGACTTGTGTTGTTGTCTATCTGTAAGGAGAATCTCACAAATGCAGTCGTTTCCGCGTTTATGAGAAGATTGTTCCCACAAAACCAGTCGTTCAGCTCAGATATTGCATCGGCTGTGCTCTCCTGTAGCAACACTTCAGTTTCCTCCGAGCACATGACAGTTGTGTCATCAGAAAACATTACAATGTGACCATATCTGACAAAGGATGACAGATCATTGATATAAACCAAACAAAAAACGGGGGCCCAATACAGAACCTTGTGGGACTCCCACCCTCGTACTTAGAAAATTTGATCTTAATCTGTTTACCTCTACCAGATTAGTTCTGCCTCCAAGGTAATCCTGGAACCACTCCAGCGCTATGCCCCAAGGTCAAAGCTTTGCAGAGATCGAGGAAAAGGCCTACAATCTTCCCACCACTGTTCAGTCCCTCAAGGTGCCGTTACACGGCGTGTGGAGTGGCGCGCAAGAGTGGAATGCCACGCCTGGACACGCCGCTACGCAGTTTGGCGATAGCGATCACACAACCTGCAGATTGGCAAGTTTCGGCATTTCAATATGTTCGTTCGTCGAAAACGAAATATGAAAACGGTGAATATGATTGTGGGGTTTTCATGTAGAGAACTGAAGAGTAACTCAACTTTTGGGCAGCTTTGCAGACAAGTTATAAGGTTTTATTAAGTACGACAGACTGTGATTGTGATTCTAAGTTATACTTTTGCATATTCCGTAAACTCTTTCTTTTTGCTGAAGACAGCGCATTGTCATCTCCAGAGCTTTGGCAAATACTGAAAAACATATGTTTTTACTGGTTATATGTCGTCATAGAGGTTCAGGGAAACAAATGGCCTAACATAAGCCTACTTGACGTGTTGAATGGTCACAGTTTTAATTTCAGGAATATACAGAATATATAAGTAGTCATAACAGCATTCTGATTTGGAATTTTAAACGAAAACCTAGGTTGTATGTGGTATCAATGAAGATATTTTTAAAATAAACAACTATTGTTTAAAAAAGGGGTTCTAAATCATACACAACATAAGAAAACATATTCAATTATAGTGTATGCATATGCTGTGTTCAATTTCAAACTCGAAAGCTGAGTCCGGTAGTTTCTGGAGATCTAAAGTCTTATAATTAAAGTGTTCAGGACACTTTTATGTTGTTTTTTTCCAAATATGTATCTACGACATGTCTATGGCATATAACAAAGACGTAAAGCTGACATAACACCGGCTATATTTCCAGGTATAATGTAATTATGCCCTCTCATTGATACTAGTTTATTGTTTTTTTTAACAAAAAATCTGTTGTCCAGCTGAAAGTTTAAAATCACCATTGCGTGGCGGAAGCTGAAACTCCAGTAAAATTCAGCAGAAGTAAAAATTTAAAAAAACTCTGTAAAACTAGATGAACTTTCATGTATAGATAATAGTGATATACAGGGGGATGTAAATCCAGGTTGTGGCTGTAATTTAAACATTACTGCCACAACCCGCATTTGAACCAGGGACCTTATCGTCGCTAGCACAATGCTCTAGCCAACTGAGCTATTAAGGTCCCTGGTTAAAATCCAGATTGTGGCTGTACTTTTAAATTTTTTCAACATTTACATCCCGCCTGTACACTCCCTGCGTGATACTCCCCACGCCGTGTAACGGCACCTTCATACAGACCGTTTGAACTCCACCACCGCGTCAGTAGTCGAAAGTCCCTTTCTGAAGCCAAACTGTCTAGACGAAAGTATATTGTGCTTAGCAAGAAACGCTATTCCCCAAGCAGTATTAATTTTAGTTTTGGATTTGTATTTTTTTAAATTTTAATTGTACCATTTTGTGGCTAGGTTGCAAACCTTTCTATAAATTGATTTATATACCCTGTAGAGGTCAACATCTTGTTTTCTCCAATTCAATGTTTTAAAATAAAGAGTTTTTAGTTTTTTTGAAGAAGTTTTGATACCATTAGTTAGCCATCCCTTATTTTTGACTCTGACTTATGTCAAAGAACTTGCCAATTCTGAGATCCAGGTCTCCGTGCCGACATACCTCGCCCCAGGATTCCCCGTTTAGTTGGTTTTTAAACACCATTATGTTTTTCTTTGTAAACACTCTCGCCGTTTCATTTATCATATGCTTTGGCGTTCCAGAATATAGGACCTCGCATTGCTGAGCTGTGTGGTCACTCAGCGCTGAGTAGGTGACTGACCCACTCTCTGAAAATGACTCACCGAGGCAGTAGAATATATTGTCTATACATGTTGGGCTGCAGGCTTCAGGGTATAAGTTGCAGAAATGCCTCCATGAGTTTAAGTAAATGTTAAATGTTAACTAAAAAGTCATCGTATATGCCATGGGCGTAGCCAGGGGCGGGGGCAAGGGTGGCAGCTGTCCCCCATACAGAAGGTGACCAGACATTCCGCTTTTTCACATTTTAAACCACATCCCCCGTTGTTTAAAAAATAGCTTTTAGGTAGATTTTAAAATATTTTTACTTAAGTTATATTGTCTATTAGTACACATTTCTTGTTTTTTTTTTATCTAAGCATTCTTTTTAAAGCATTCAATGATCGCAGTAACAGTATTTTTATTGATGTAGTTAAAATATGTCCCAAACAAAATCTTAAATTACTCATCCTCGGTACTTACATACAATAATAATTATAAGTTATAATAATAAGTTAATATTAATATCTAATAATAATAAGTTAATATTAATTAGTTTGGCAACATCAATACTGTCGGCTGAATGAATGTAAAGTTCATGTTCCATTTCTACGTGAAGATTTCGTTGTAAAGCCAGGTGTAGCAACTTGGTTTTAATTTAAGCAAAGCCAAATTAGCAATAATAACTAAATAAAACTGTAATAATACACATAATACACAATATTCCACGAATACGGTTTACAATTTTTAAATTAACATTATAATTCAAACAACTTAACAGGTTTTAGAAACTGACGTTAATAATTAATAAAAATAATAGCAATTTAATTTTTGCAATTTACGCAATGTTTTGTCTTATCTCACTAAAAACACAACCGACTCTGTTGTTTTTCACTGCTTTGCGTTGATAGTATTTATGAAATAGATAACGTTTTGTCTATTTTGTTGATGTAATAAGTTGAAGAAAATCTACGGTTATAATATTGTACCCATGAACAAACAATTTATAGATTGCTTTACATAGTTTTCCTGTATAGATCAAATTCCAATTTTTAACATTTTCTAAAAGCTTTGATGTTTTAATTTTTGTTTTGTTACTTTCATCAGAGGTTGGAGAATCGCTATGGAACGTTGCCGCTCTAGTGCAGCAAAGTACAAAATACAAATTTCAAATAAAATAAGATCACCAATTTGATTGTTTGTTGATAAGAAATATCAACCCGTCTTTATATCTAATTCTAACAATGATACATTGAGAAAATTATAAATAAAGTATAGCGATGAGTGTAGTTTTATTTTAGTATGTTGGTAGGGCTGTGTCATGAACAAATATAAATCTGTCAGAATTTGAATTACCTTTTTAAGGTGCGTTTTCATTAGTGATAATGGCAGTGGTAGCAGACGCCGTTATAGTATTTCCAATAGAAAATTGCTAGTGACTCATGTTTATGTACATGCAAACTAATATGTGTCATTATCACGATATGTAAGAAATACTATAATTTCGTATTCTACCACCGCCATTAGCTACCCTTACCTACCAATCGGAACGCACCTTTCGTCAAAGTGGTACCAACCTAGCATTTACTATACAGAAATCATTTATTTTTTTTTAAATACGTATTTATTAAAAAGCAACACAATAAACGTTGATGTCGCTCCTGCCAAAAACTAGATAGCGCGACTCGCTCATATGCGACGGCTACACTCCGCCTTCGGTGACGCGCCGTATCACCGCTCGTCGCGCTATTCCGTACTTTCGGCATTTGTGACATAAATAACTATTATTCTAATGACGTAGTGTAGGTAGTGTCAAATGCTGATGCTTTGACAATACCTACGATTTATGTCTATAGAATAGATTCTCATGCAGCTAAACTATTAATTTTATATATTGTATGATAAAGTCATGTGCCTGGCCACATCAGATTTATATTTGTCTGTAATGGAATCTGAAAAAAAAAAAACGAATGAGCGTTACTTTTTAGACCGTTCCTCTCATCTTGGCATATGTTGTTGTATTATTCAAAACTAGTAAATTAGAACATTTGTTTACCATCTTCTGGAAACCTAAAATATTTATTAGTCTTTCGTCATACCCCCACCACAAATTTAGAAATGTGTTTTCTTAATAGTCAAACTTACACTAAGGCGAAATATTGTATAATTGAAATAAATGTTACTTCATTAGACACAACAATATATTTATTTCTGGATGAAAGTGTAATTACATATTTACCAAATCTATTAGGTACAAGAACCGTATATTTGATAAAATATACGGTATATTTGAAGGAAAAGGGTTAAAATTTACAACATGAATTATTTAAAAGATTGAATGAAGCCAAACAGACAGTGTATCAACAACTTCTTTTGGAAAATAAAAATTTTTAAACTTATTAAATTGTATTTTTCCAATCAAAGGAGATATCATACAGTTGATATAAAGTTGCCTTTATGGACGTAATGTATCACACAAATACATAAACAATTGAAAAATAAATTCGGTACTTTGCATAAAGTTTACAATTTTATTAAAAAAAAACATCACAAACAATTCTCTAAGTGAAATAAATATGGTCAAACAAAGAATGTCTACAGTTTTCATCAACATCACAAAACCTGTATCACCTATACAGCAAGCTAGTTTTACAAAACGCTCCTCACCCCCTACCGATTTGAGCTGGATACGCCCATGGTAAATGCTATTCAACCAACCCACAGAAAAAAAAATTAGTTCAATTATTTTTTTTAAACCTTTAATGGATAGTGTAATGAATTGCTTCCACTTTGTCACAGAGTCACACATACAATATTGAAATACTAACACGTAAGTTTCTATAACTTTTCTTTGCGAGTCCAGTTAGATTTCAAATACCTTTAATGGTAACGCAAAACTTTAATGTTTTTTTTTTGGATTTTGATAATTTCGGCGTATGACTATAGATGTTTGGTGGCCATACATATGCAAATGTTCGAAGACAATTCAAAATTGCAAAATTATTGATAACTCCGGGGAACATGGATTTCGTGAATGGGATACGAATTTACTTTTTTGGTAGACTATTTACTCTAAAGACGAACCTTGACTAAAACGTTTTCTGTGGTGTAATAATTTCGAAAAAAGGTGAAGTCAAAATCTTGCTTTTTTGGTAATTCTTTCTTAAGTTTCTTAACTTCTTAACTTTTTAAATAATAATTATTCTAGAAACCTCAAAAAATGTTTATAGTAAACATTAATAGTTGAACTGTTGTCTGAAACCTTGAACGTTTTTCACAAATGTTTTTTAAGCATTTACAGCGATTCCTACATAAAAGAAAAACAACAAACGCAATAACATGGCGTCATTCGGGTTCCATTAACAAACAAAAAATTAAAATGTGAACCCAAGTTTCAACCCTCAAGTCTTTTCCTCGATACAAAAAATATGCAGATGTCATTAAAGAGACGGAAATTAAATTGTATGTAAATAAGAATATCTTGATTACTAAAAATCGACTTTATTGCATTCACTGTTTGCGCGCTCACTCTTTAAGGACTTATTACAGTTTAAGGTGACTTGAAGTTATTCTGCTTTCACAACAATTGTTGTTTGAATTTTGAGTAGGCACACCTTTTGTCCGTTTTCAATTCGTTATAAAAGTATTTTTAATATTAAAAACTTTTTTGAGGGAAGCGTTCAACGAATTAAACCAAGAGCTAATAATCATCTTCTTAGCACTTTGCTTGAGTCCTGAAGATGCCCCTCGCAGCAGAAAGAAACGTCGACTGCTTCAAAATCATCAACGCGGTTTCCACCAAGAAATCAATGTATTATTATTCCATTATTTGTTGTACTTTTTTAGTTCATTATTCCCTATGAAAGTTTTCAGGACACGGAGATAAGAATTTAAAATAGTGTCATAGAAAAATGACATACGTACATATGTCATACAAATATGACTCTAAAATAATGATGTTATTACGTTGTAAACAATAAATTGTGAATATTCAGATTCTCAGCATATTTATTAATATTCGAAAAAGGCATCCAAATAAATCAATTCAATTTATCATCAGAAAAAATCCGCTTTTAAAGATTTTACGATAGAAAAACGATCACCGCGACAACTAAGTGCATTACTTCTGCAAGTACTGCGGGCATATACAGCTCGTGCAACATTTACTGGCAACATTATACGACTAAGTACAGTTGGAGAGATCCGTAAACCGTCTAGACACGTTGCCAAGTGTATTTGGTTACCATTACTGCCATATTTACCGGCTTTATCGGGGGGTATAGGGTAGATCGTCGGCTTGATTCATGTAGTGGCTCTGCAGGCCCGATATGACACTGCAGTTGCCACTGCGGCACATTTATCGAGTAGCAGCAGTCGGGACACGGTGTAGCTAGGACCGCTCCTTTCTCGATACTCTGATCAACAATTACCGCGCAGAATAAAAATCAATTTCCTGAACTATTTCCTCATCCCTTTTCGCAATCTAACGCCGGCTATTCACTGCTACGTCAAATCGTAGACATTGCGTCCGCTTTTGCGTCCGTCGCGTCGCGGGAGTTTAATTTTATGATTTAATAACCGGCGCCGTAAGTCGATTCTGGCGCTCTACAGGTAGCGGCGGGTGGGAGCAGAAGCTTTTATTAAAACTTTCGCACTCCCCCAACGTACACACTTTTGACAGCGTTAATAAAACTGTAATAAAGGAAATAACGCCTGCCGCCGATAGGTGAGACGTATTACTATATTGACGTCGATATTGCTTCTTCGAAGTCGACGCGCCGACGGTATAGAGAAATCCGTCCTTTCTGTGCCAAGAAAACCTTTCCTCAGCTATATCTCTAGAGCCCAGCAAGTCCGTTAAAAATAAAGTAACCAATTATATACTTTAGATGGTGCTAAAGTAGTTAAAATACCGTTAAAACACAATAAGTGAATTTATCTATCGTCTGACCAATAAGAAACAAAGTAATTTAAAAAAAAATCATGTCTGCCTTCTTTGGCGGTGACTAACTTGCGACGCGGGCATGGCTACACTTTTTGGTCGTTTTTTTTATCATTTAGAAAAGTGTAGGTACACCTATGTCAACTCCAGGAACTTTGACAATTTAGTGTTGATAACTTATTGTAAGAACTGGTAGCGAAAACATTTTATGACATGGCAAAAAATGCTCTAAACGAATAATCCGGCTGATAAATTTTCCTCAAAAGAAGTGTCAATGTAAAAAACGCGATTTTGGCTTTTTTTCACAAATTTCTTCCACCTGATTACTCAAATGAATCTTATAGCGAACTTTATTTATATTACTTATTTACATTTCTATTACCTAAAATTCTGCGACTTAAAAATATATTTCTTTAATGGCACACCCATGATACAACTTATTAGCGTTTTAACAAACAAAAGTTATCAATAAATTCTAATTTTCATGTAGTCTTCCTCTTGACAATTTTCTGATGTTACGCTATAAAATTTGTATTACACCATGAAAAAAGTCCCGTAAAGAAAAGTATGGTGTTGCCATTTAAACAAAAAAGTCGATGACGGCATATGAGAAAAACAAGTCGGAAATTGAATTTGATATTAATCACACAAATTTATTGTTGATAAACAATCAACGTGGCCGAGAATTTTTTAAATAGCAAATTAAAGATTGCATCATGTTTCCAAACTTGGCGCACTTACCATGCCGGTTGTCCGATGCCATGGGTACGCCCGATTATTTCTTCTTATTTATGATGCACGGAAAATGGAATTTTAAGATAATAAAATGAATATAATATCTTGCAAGATATCAGAATATACCTTCTCATCAACAAACCTACAGTGTTTCATTTTATTATTATACAGGGTTCTGCAACTCAGCTCCCATCTTCTGTAGCTCAGTTACTAATTAAGCTAAGAGTTTGACATTTTGCAGGCTTACCCTGTACTTCAAGGTACATTTCAAGAAATTATTTTTTGATTATACAGGCTGTCCCAAAAATGTGTAACGCCATGGTAATATATTTTTTAAATTGAATGCTATAAATTTGTTACACCTTTGGAAGCCTTTTATGGCTGCCTACATAGCGCCAAAATTTTATTGAAATCGTTTGAGTGACTGCAGCGCAAAAAATAAAAACCAAAAATAATTGATTTTGCATCGTTGGGTTTAAAAATCAATAAAAACCACAAAATGCACCTCGTTAATAAAATTTTGCTACGTGCTTATTAAGTTAGATCTAGTAGTCTCGTTAACCAAGTGTCATTGATCCAAATTATACAGAATGACCAAAATCTAACCCATATATTTTTAAGGTGAAACGATGCAGAATTAAAAAATAAACATTTCTAAATACAACCTCATCCCAATTCCCAATATTTTCAAAGTTATTCGCAAAAAAACTCATTTTTCAATGTGTCCAACGGCAATTTTAGGTAATAAATATCGTACGTGGCATTGAAAAACAATTTATTTTATAAAATATAACGCAGAGAAGTATTTTAGATTTGAGTGTACTTAATTAAGTAGTCGAAGTTCGAAATGTCTTGCGCACGGTAGACCTATACACGGTATGTTGAAGCGCAGATTACTGGCCCCCACCACTTGAACTCAAGTGACGTTTTCACTTTTTATACACTAACGCCTCCATTTGAATGCGAGCTCACGTGACGTCATGCGCTAGGAGAACGCGTTTAAGGATCTTGTCCAGCATACCGTGTTGTAGGTTTACCGTGGTCTTGCGTGCTCTCTTCGAGGCACAAACGAAGACGAGTATAAAATGACCTCGCCACTGCTTTGAATAGGTCGGGCGTAGTATTTTGATAATACTTGCCCCGGATTCTTTCATGCATGTTTTCTGGTGTTGTTGGAGGTTCAGCATAAACGATGTTCTTAACGTAGTAAGTAAGAAATCCAATTTCGTTAAGTCCGGTGATCGAGAAGGCCAAGCAACTGGTCCTCCTCTTCCGATTTACCGATTTGGGAAGATTTCGTTGACCTGGTCCCTGGCATGTAACGAGTAATGTGCTGGAGCTCTATCATGTTGCAGCCACATTTCCGCCGTTACCGCTATAGGTAAATTTTTCAGTACATTTGGCAATTGAACAACTACTTAATTAATTATGAAATTTTCAACGCCACTTACGATACTTATTACCTAAAATTGCCGTTGGAGACGTTGAAAAATGAGTTTTCGGCAAATAAATTTTAAAATATTGGGAATTGTGATGGGGTTGTATAGATATATTAGAAGCAATGTTTATTTTTTAATTCTGCATCGTTTCACCTAAAAAAATGTATGGGTTCCAATTTAAAATAAGAACAATAACACGCTTTGAAGTTTGACCAGTTTGACACTAGATTTTGGTCACGCTGTATAACTTGGATCAATGACACTTGGTTAACGAGACTACTAGATCTAACTTAATAAGCACGTCGCAAAATCTTACTAACGAGGTGCAATTTGTGGTCTATTGATTTTTAAAGCAAACGATGCAAATCCATTTTTTTTGGTTATTATTTTTTGAGCTGTAGTCACTCAACCGATTTCAATAAAATTTTGGTGGTATGTAGGCAACCATAAAAGGCTTCCAAATGTATAAGAAAATGTATAGCATGCAATATACAGAAATATATTACCATGGCGTTGCCCACTGTATAATAAAAAATAATTTCTTGAAATGTACCTTAAAGTACAGGGCAAGCATGCAAAATGTCAAACTCTTTGCTTAATTAGAAACTGAGCTACAGAATACGGGAGGTGAGTTGCAGGACCCTGTATATGGGCGATAAAAAATGGAGAGCTTTATAGCGATATTTTGTGAAGTACTCTTGAAGTTAATATGATTTCCGGTTTTCGCTCAAGTGACATCATCACTAAAATTTTATGTAGCGCCCTAAATTATGATTCTGAACACAAGGACATATCGATCGATTGACAAGGCAACGAAAAAATAACTTTTTTGTTTATTTATCTAAGTGGTTATTCGATAGATAACATTTTTCCGATTACAATAACACCAAATACTTAACTTGATATTTTGCTTAAAATCGTAGCTTAGAATTGTAATATTTATTGTAATATTTTTGTACCTATTTAGGAAAGGTATCTTTAAAATTGCAATGCAAACAAAAGTAATTGCGGTATAAACAACGAATTAAATAAGAATCAACAATAACCAACAATTAATAATGACCAATTATATTAATAATCGAAAATTCTACGCGATAACCTCAAACAATAAGCATACAGAGAGCTGCCAAATTCGGCATTCATTCATAGTTTACTACGCTGATTTTGATCATTAACCCAACCAATAATTGTTTTCCATTTCCCTGCTTAAACGACATTTCCATGCTACGGTTTTCAGCAAAATATCAAGTATTTGAGCTATTATAGGATAAATGTTATCTATCAAAT
This sequence comes from Melinopterus prodromus, assembly GCA_964023965.1. Classification (NCBI taxonomy): domain Eukaryota; kingdom Metazoa; phylum Arthropoda; class Insecta; order Coleoptera; family Scarabaeidae; genus Melinopterus; species Melinopterus prodromus. Next base: position 43,875,188 of record OZ030394.1, read on the forward strand.
AATAAAGGTGTATACATAAGGTACTGAGGAAAAAATAACTCATAGGAAAAAACAATTAAATCACACTAGAGAGCGCCAGTGATGCAATATCGGCCTACATCGATTTAGTTAGTATTTATTTCAAATATTTAGATATACTGTTGTCTTTAGAATGCCATCCTGACTGAAAATACAACAAAAACAATATAGAGAGCCATTTGAAATTTGAGTGATGGTGTAATTTCCGGAAAAACATTATACTAACCTAGTACAAATAGTACAAGAGTACAAATAACAATTTTCATTTATAAGCACTTCTCAAAATTCCATTGGTCTAACGAATTATAAAAAATCTGATGTGGCCAGGCACATGACTTTATCATACAAAATATAAAATTAATAGTTTAGCTGCATGAGAATCTATTTGATTCAGATAAATCGTGTCTACATTAAAGTACGGAATAGCGCGACGAGCGGTGATGCGGCGCGTCACCGATGACGGAGCGTCGCCGTCGCATGTGAGCGAGTCGCGCTATGTAGTTTTCGGCAGGAGTGACATCAACGTTTTTTGTGTTGCCTTTTGAGAAGTACGTATTTAAAAAAATTTAAAAATGGTTATATTTCTGGATAGGAAATGTTAGGTTGATACCACTTCTACGAAACCTCAAGTTTAAAAAGCTAATTCAAATTCTGACAGATTTATATTGGTTCATGACACTGTAGATGTCACATCCGTACCAACATACTAAAACGTAACTATACTCATCGCTATACTTTATTTACAATTTTCTCAATTTATCGTTTTTACAATTAGATAACAACGGGTTGATATTTCTTATCAACAAATAATCAAATTGGCGATCTTATTTTATTTGAATTTTGTATTTTCTACTTTGCCGCACTAGAGCGGCAACGTTCCATAGCGGTTCTCCAACCTCTGATGAAATCAGCTGTTTTCAAGTGTGACAGCCATAGACATTTCTGTGGTGACAGCACAAAAAAATATTTGTCAAATTCAGGCTACTTTGAAGTTTCATATCAACGCAGATGCGACCGATCTCGATCAAATAGAATTTGCTCTTAAAGCTAAACTATTAATTTTACCAAAAAATATCATAGGCTTAAGTTATTCAAAATTTCCTCTACTTTAATTTATTATTGAACTATTTTGACGAAATTACAGAAATAGCGGAACATTTGCAAAATCCTTGAAAAATGCTTAGAGGAAACTGCCAGTTCCTTTGGACCCTTTTGAACCAAAAGCTTTTCAGCTCTAAGTTTAGTCATGAAACTTCTAAATATGAAGTTTCGTCCCGATACCTTTAGTAGTTTCTCCGGAATCGTCTCAACAAAAATCGGGTACACACACACATACACACACACATACACACACACACACACAGAAATTTTTTTGTACCTTGGTCAAAAATGTTCGGGGGGCCCAAAAAGACCTATTTGCACTAAAATCTCAAAAAAAATTTTCGGCACGATTACAATACTTTACATACTGCGTATGATAAAGTAAAAAAATCGGTTAAATTAAAGATAATCATCATACGTAGATGATAGATTGGAAAATCATCAAATGCTATAAATAAAATTAATTCTGTACCTTTACTAATATTTATAACATGTATTATTGTGATGATTGAATATCTACATATATTTGTACAAATTAACTTGAGAAACTAACTGTATATCGTTTCAGACTTTCTGATTGTAAATTAAATTGTCTCTCAACTAATGAATTAACAAAACCGGCCCAAACGGACGGACCATACGTGACAAAGTCCCAAAGGGCTGTTATTTATGGCGATTTTCCCAAAATATACGAGGCCCATTTTAATTCTCGATGTATTTTCGAGTTTGCCGGTCGGTACAATCGGGTCACTTATCAAGCGACACCTGTACTTGTCATACGGGTGAACAGTTTCAAAAATTACTATAAAATATAATTGATGGGCGGGGATGAGTGCGCTGGACCCAGAGTGGGGGCGCAGGACCGTAATTAATTGCAGTGCGAGGCGGCTTCGGCGCGCAACGCCAATTTAAAACGCTCTTTTCAGCGCACTAATTGATATGTAGTAATTAATTATACAATGTCATTTGGGCCCTGCACAAAGGGTTGCTTGCTGCCGTCATTCCGGTCGACTCGCCGCGCGGTATTTTATTATGGGACCGTTACGCGAGGGCTTCCACTTTTTGGCTCCATACGAAGCGGTTCAATTTGTTGTTTAATTGATGAATTGTTTTAATACACGCGGAAAATATTGGGCGCGTGCCGCTATCATGTATTTTTTTTATCGTTTCCGATTCGGCGATGCGCCGGAACGAGCGAGTTTTACTTTTAATTAAACGGCATTTCGATATCATACGGTCTACTGATCGCAAACTATTTGTCAGGAGCAGTACGAATGGTATGTTTCTGGTGGCTATAATGTCGATGTGTTGCAGTATAATTCCGTATCGCTGCAATGTTGACTATTGATTCGTTACGCTGTTTAATTTGTCACAATTATGTTGTATGGAAGTAACGTCCAATGATCAGCAAAATAAATAATTTACTCGGTATGCAACAGTGGATTTCCCAGGCCAGAATATTTCCAGCACTGTCGTCACACTGGCCTTATGAAACATTGTCTAGTATTGTTCTCATGACTCTGCTTTGCACTTTTTTAAGCATAGATATCTGATTATTCCTGAGAAGGAACAATATGCTGGCACAGTAGTCAAAGTGCGGCTGAACTATGGCTGAAAATACTCTTATTGTAGTATACATAGAAATGCATTGAGAAACTCTACTAAAGAAAGCAATTTCCTGGATATTTTGGGAGTTATATATTCAAAGTGGTGTTTAAACGTCAAACTACTCTGCAAAACAAAACCCAGATATTTTATATGGACCACAATTTCTAACCTGACATCGTTTACTGATATTTTGATATTTGCAATTTCAAGATGTGAGTACTGATATTTCCCGGCGCATATGCTTTTGATTTATTTAAATTTAATTTGAGCTTGTTGTCATGGAAATATTTGGACAATTTAGAAAGTTCGATATTCACCTTATGTACCGCAGTTTCCTAGTTTTTGTGCTGCACAGCGACCAAAGTGTCATCGGCAAACAAGTTTACAAAATCAAAATCAGCTGCATATTGTATATCATTGATATAAGCAATAAATAAAAAAGGGCCCAATACACTCCCCTAAGGGACACCATAATCAACGTGTCTCTCTGCAGAATAACTACTTGTAATGCGAGTAACCTGTTTACGATTACATAAATAGCTTTTAATCCATTCAAGTACAGTACCGCATATTCCAAAGCAAGCTATAATAAAATACTTGTCTTAATGGTTTCAAATGCACGCTTCAGGTGGAGGATAACTACAATAATATAAACCTGCTCATGGATGTTGTGTTGTCAGTGCACACATTGATACCCGTCCAAGTGCAATTCGACGTCTTCTACATCGGCAGTAGTACGGGATTCACTTAGTAGGACAATTGGTGCCTGGTTTCTTTGGATGGTAGTCCATACTTCCTCTCTATGAGGAAGTAAACTTTGGATATTTAAGGGGTAATGCCACTCTAAAATAAAAAAAAAATTGCTTAAATGATGTCTTGAGATCTTGGAAATAAAGTACAATATATGTCATATTGGAAAAAAATGTTCAAATGCTTATTTGATGAACATACGGCCAACTGTCTAGCCGAGCGTACTTACAAAAAGTTTAGCGTGAGAGTTTACAGCCTAGAGACCTATACGCTCTTATCTTATATGGAGGAACTACATCCGTGGTGTGAAATATAACATAAAATATTATAAAACACAAAGATTTTGTGGAAATATCCTCGGTACATTCGTTGAACTGACCCTAGCCACACAATGTTACAGCTGTCGGATGTAACGTGTGTTGTTCTTGATTCGTTGGTAAAAAATAACTGAAATAATTAGCGACATTCCCGGAGTATATCGTAATGGAAAGGAGTCGAAATTAAGCAGCAGATTTTTAAATAGAACTAATATGACAAGCATTGAATAGTTTGGAAGTAGAGTCGCCTCTGCCTGATAACGTAACCACAGCCCACGCCTGCAAAAAAAGTAAAGTCGGTTGAAGATTATTACAACGTTGAAGTGGATGACGTTTAATTATCATTTTGAACTTTGTTGCTGTGTTTTCTGCTATTTCAGAAGTTGTAATGTGTAGAACGTGCAAATCAAATGCGATATTGGCTGAAAGTGGCAACCATGACTTAGGATTTCAACTCGTGGTTTCTTGTGAGAATTTTGAATAAACTTTCATTCCGAGTTGCCCATTTGTTCAAAAAGGATATGAAAAACAAATCATAGATCACGTGCAAATACTATTGGCACTCGTCCTCGCCATTTGACAAACACCAGTTAGGGCCTCGAAGAAAAAGGGAAGTTATCCCAGAAGCCTATAAATGTGCTTTCAATTTATGATGGACTATAGCCATTCGTCGTAATCATGATTCAATTAATAAAATGTAGAAAATAAATCTGGGCGACACTGTATCATGAATTCCGGCCGATGAAATGCCGCAGCACGAGAATTATGCACCTGGTGCGTTGTTTTTCATTTTCACTTTTAAGTGGCAGATTTTTAAATAGAACTAATATGACAAGCATTGAATCGTTTGGAAGTAGAGTCGCCTCTGCCTGATAACGTAACCACAGCCCACACCTGCAAAAAAGTAAAGTCGGTTGAAGATTATTACAACGTTGAAGTGGATGACGTTTAATTATTATTTTGAACTTTGTTGCTGTGTTTTCTGCTATTTCAGAAGTTGTAATGTGTAAAACGTGCAAATCAAATGCGATATTGGCTGAGAGTGGCAACCATGACTTAGGATTTCAACTCGTGGTTTCTGTGCACCTGGTGTGTTCTTTTTCATTTTCACTTTTAAGTGGCAAAGTAATTCTGGATATTGCAGCAAGTATAGCCATATGTGTTTTCAGTGATGCATTATCCAGCCGTATGAAGATTATGGAGGTATTATGTATGAGCATCGGGCCAAACAGCAATAATTTCTGTGCTAACGCTGACGCATGGCGCGTCATGTTTTCAGAGCCATCGCTGACTGATGCTGCAAAACAGGCCCGTCTGTCGTCAAAATCAAACAGAAGAAAACAAGAGGAGGAAAATATTAATTTCAAAAGATAATTATATGGTCCAGGCATCGCCGACTATAAAATTGTATATGCAGCTTCAGAACAACATTATCTAGTGAAGTACATACGGATGTTACGATAAGTATGAAACTTTTTTGTTATAAACAATTTTTAACCTAATTTTGTACCTTAAAGTGATAATTTGTGTTCAAACGTGTGCCATTTTGTTTAAAGCGGAATATTTTATTTCCGTATGAACTTCCCGAGATAATCTTATATACATAGAATCAATTTCTTTTTTGTTTTTATGAGTAAGTGAAAAGCTGCGTGCAAATTCTTTCCGGCCGTGCAACCCTGTCCGCCGGAAGAGGTTTCCTTTGATGTCCTCTAGGGCTTCAATTTTATATTTATTTTTGTTTTTTTGTTTTTTTATTGTGAATATTCCTCAAAATATGAACAATAAAGGGCTTTAAAGAGATTTTGTAATTCATTTACAATATTGTAAAAAATATACCTACAAAAGCGGCTATTTTTTCTCGCGCTACAGTGGCATTAAGAACGGATTTTTTAAAAGTATTTTAGGACCATTTCTTAAAATGTCAAATAGCGGACACATTAGGTCGCCAAAAAAATCTCAAAAAATACCTGTCATTGCTATTATGACAAAATGAGTTGACCTGAGTAACCATCTTTGTATTGTGAACAACACACGGCCTTTTCTTTCAAATCAATTTAGTTCCAACAAAAAACGTGCTTAATAGAAAAACCTACATAATTCCTGCAATTTTATGTTATTATCTTCATCTAACAAATGTCAAATCTTGTCGTCAATCGAAACAACCGCATTTCGGCAGAGCGGTTTCAAGATAATCACATCCACACCACTAAAATACTTCGTGACTTCTGACGTCCTGATCTACCCAAACTAATAGCTGCGGCGGTTGACATACACCGTGTGCGCACAGAGTCGAGTCAAATCGTCCAATCGACGTCCGTCAAAGTGATTGGACAATTCAATGCGGCCGTAATATAAATTGTCGTCGATAAAGCGTTCCAACAGTGCATTACTAATCAAGTAACTGGCCGCTCTGCGGACTGGACCCTGCTGCCTCCTATGGCCGCGGCCGATGCCATGGCGGGCCCGACCGGGGCGCGTAAGGTCCCAGCGGACCTCCCGCAATTTGAATGCCGTTGACCGCACGATTTAAATCGAATCTGGTTCGATCTCTGGCGGATACCGTGTCGGCCGATTCAATTATGCACACTCTCTGTACCGTGCAGAATCTACTGGTGCACCGCTTACTACTTGTCACATATGGTAATGGCGTTTCCGGAGCTTCGTTCTAGCATCGCAACACAGAAAAAAATGAATTGCTTTTTGCTACAAAAGTTGTAACCGTTGTAAGCGATTGCTACCAAAAAAAAATCTGATGTGGCCAGGCACATGACTTTGTCATACCATACATTAATAGTTTAGCTGCATGAGATTCTATTTGATCGAGATCAAAACATCAGCATTTGACACTACCTACTGTCATTAGAATCACAATATCTGACAAATCCTGGCTAACTAGTTTTAATACTATAGTGTTTTAATGCAGTACGAGCAATCTCGATGAAATAGAATTTGCTCATGCGGCTAAACTATTTATTTTACCAAAAAATATCATAGTCATAAAACATTCATAATTTCCTCTACATTAATTTATTATTTAACTATTTCGACCAAATTCCAGAAATAGCGGCTCAAAATGTTTAGGGAACCCAATAGGACATACTTTGTCATACTACGGATGATAAAGTTGAAGGTTGTTGATTCTGATGAACAATATATTATATTGGCTTCTAGCGTACTATAATTTCGGGTATTACCACGTCTTCAGTGGTAACTACAAAAGATCATAAAGAATTGTGCTCAATATCCCAAATAAGTTTTAAGGTTAACATACCGTCTTACAATCTTTCTTGCATTTATTCGCGGAAACACAACAACATTGCTATCGGCACTTGGAACACACATTGACTTTGTGAACACCAAGATGTTCCAATATTGTTTCACATAGCGCGCGTGTGTCTCCTCCTCATCGCATTCTCCATAGATTTGCGTGTTGAATTGACGTTTCGCAACCGCTGACGTTCTGAATACCGTCAAAAGATCAAAATATCCTGGCTACCTACTATTAATGCGGACACGATTTCGATCAAATAGAATTTGCTCCTGCAGCTAAACTATTAATTTTACAAAAAAATTTTATTTTCATAAATTATACAAAATTTCCTCTACTTTAATTTATTATTTAACTATTTTGACGAAATAACAAAAATGGCGGCTCATTTCCGAAATCCCTGAAAAATGCTTAGAGGAAACAGCCAGTTACTTTACACCCTTTTGAACCAAAAGCTTTTCAGCTCTAAGTTTAGTCATAAAACTGCTAAATATGAACTTTCGTCCTGATACCTTTAGTAGTTTCTCCGGAATCGCCTCCACAAAAATCGAGTACACACATACACACATACACACATACATACATACACACACACAGACATTTTTTTGTACCTTGGTCAAAAGATAATTATATGGTCCAGGCATCGCCGACTATAGAATTGTATATGCAGCTTCAGAACAACATTATCTAGTGAAGTACATACGGATGTTACGATAAGTATGAAACTTTTTTGTTATAAACAATTTTTAACCTAATTTTGTACCTTAAAGTGATAATTTGTGTTCAAACGTGTGCCATTTTGTTTAAAGCGGAATTTTTTATTTCCGTATGAACTTCCCGAGATAATCTTATATACATAGAATCAATTTCTTTTTTGTTTTTATACGTAAGTGAAAAGCTGCGTGCAAATTCTTTCCGGCCGTGCAACCCTGTCCGCCGGAAGAGGTTTCCTTTGATGTCCTCTAGGGCTTCAATTTTATATTTATTTTTGTTTTTTTGTTTTTTTATTGTGAATATTCCTCAAAATATGAACAATAAAGGGCTTTAAAGAGATTTTGTAATTCATTTACAATATTGTAAAAAATATACCTACAAAAGCGGCTATTTTTTCTCGCGCTACAGTGGCATTAAGAACATAAATTATACAAAATTTCCTCTACTTTAATTTATTATTTAACTATTTTGACGAAATAACAAAAATGGCGGCTCATTTCCGAAATCCCTGAAAAATGCTTAGAGGAAACAGCCAGTTACTTTAGACCCTTTTGAACCAAAAGCTTTTCAGCTCTAAGTTTAGTCATAAAACTGCTAAATATGAACTTTCGTCCTGATACCTTTAGTAGTTTCTCCGGAATCGCCTCCACAAAAATCGAGTACACACATACACACATACACACATACATACATACACACACACAGACATTTTTTTGTACCTTGGTCAAAAATAATCAGGGGACCCAAAAAGACCTATTTCCGCGAAGAACTCATTTTTTTTTTAGCACGATCACAATACTTCATCATACTGCGTATGATCAAGTAATAGTATATTACATTACAAGAGCTGTAACTAGCATATTACGTGCGAGTGGAAAGTTAACATACGAGCCGCGAAGCGGCGAGTTTTGTTATTTTTCACGAGCACGTTATATGCGTGTACAGCTCGAGTATTGTACATAGTTTTACCTACGACCGACAATTTCAATAAATTGTACCAAAAATGTCAAAAAAATAAAGGTAAGGATATTTGACGGGTGACAATATTTGACGGTATTCGCGCGACATCTATTGCAACTACGGAGAACTTTGTCTGAAGTGTCGACCGAAAATTCCAATACAAATTCAACATAAATGTTCATGAGCATGGAATCTATGTTACAGCTCGAGTATTGCACTTACCTACGACCGAAAATTTCAATAAAAATAAATAGTATCAAAAATGACACAATTAATCAAAATATTCGCGCGACATCTGTCATTATGACATTAGGTCGTGCGTAAAAAACACAAACGCACAGCCAAAAGCACACGGTTGTTATAAGCGATTTACGAGCGAAGCAGTCCGTGACGTAAGCGACGTTTACACATACGGTCGTAGGTAAAAACATGAAATTAATAGTTAGATATGCTACATAGTAGCCAGGATTTTGACAAATATTTTTTTTGTGCTGTCACCACAGAAATGTCTATGGCTGTCACCACGCTATCACACTCGGGGAACCCTCGACTATATTATATTATATCTGTCAGAATTTGAATTAGCTTTTTAAACTTGACATTTCGTAGAAGTGGTATCAACCTAACATTTTCTATACCGAAATATAACCATTTTAGATTTTTTTTTAAATACGTATTTCTCAAAAAGCAATACAAAAAACGTTGATGTCACTCCTGCCGAAAACTACATAGCGCGACTCGCTCACATGCGACGACGACGCTCCGCCCTCGGTGACGCGCCGCATCACCGCTCGTTGTGCTATTCCGTACTTTCGGCACTTGTGAGATAAACAACTATTATTCTGATGACAGTAGGTAGTGTCAAATGCTGATGCTTTGACAATACCTTCGATTGATACTATTGACTATCAAAATATCTGTCAAATCCTGGCTAACTAGTTTAATTTTAATGCAGACACGATTTATCTCAGTCAAATAGATTCTCATGGAGCTAAACTATTAATTTTATATATTGTATGATAAAGTCATGTGCCTGGCCACATCAGATTTTTTTAATTTTATTTATTATTTAACTATTTTGACGAAATTACAGAACTGGCGGCTCATTTGCAAAATCCTTGAAAAATGCTTTGAGGAAACATCCAGTTCCTTTGCACCCCTTTGCACCAAAAGCTTTTCAGCTCTAAGTTTGGTCATGAAACTTCTAAATATGAACATTCGTCCCGTTACCTTTACTAATTTCTACGGAATCGTCGCCACAACAATCTGGTACATACACACATATACACACACACACACACACGCACGATGGTCGAAATGATTTTGACCTATGGTTCTGAGGGTTGGGCGATGAAGGATGAATATATTAAATATATACGAATGGTGGTAGCAGTGGATCATATTGATTTGCAATTTCAGCCAATTAGGTACATTACAATAAAATAATAATTACGGGGTGTACATCCTGTGTCACGCAGTATAATGTATTTTACACCTAAGCATTAGAACATTAACCTACCATAATGTAAGGTTATACATAAACTGTACCATTTATCATTTATCGCTCAGTTTAGCGCTTGTGACACAGTTCGAAAGTTCAGCAATGAAAGTTCTTATTAGTGTTATTATTAAATGTCTACTGACAATTCAACATGTTCATTGTGTAAAACATGTTAACTGCGTCGAGCATTTAATAAAAAATATAACAGGCAATTTGGCGTACGTCAACTTGCACCATGGAAGTATTGCAAAAAATCATTCGGTATTGCTATACAATTTGAAGAATAATTCTACTTTCAGTATACTTCCAATGGCGAATAATTATATAATTGAAGTTGATGAATTTTATGAGTTGGAAAATGCAATCAGAATGATTAAGGAATCTCACAAATCGTACTGCAGGGCGAGGTATATTGTGCACCAATGTAAAAACATCAAGAGCACAATTGAGCTGTTATGGAATGCATATATCTATAAAGTCATAGTTGTTTGTCAAGATCAAGTGTATACAATAGATTTTAGAAAATTTGATTGTGAAACAATTGTTTTGGCCAGAAGCAATTGCAATGGATTCTCTCCAAACTTCTACATGAACAATTGTACAATTAAAGTGAACTGGCATCAAAGTCCACCATATGGATTTTTACACCAAGGCAAATTGTCAGGGCTCTTAGTCAGTGTTGTCGATACCATCGTAGATAAATACAAACTAAGAGTTTATTTTAATGGGCCATATGAAGTATTTTTTTACGAAATGTACCAGAACAGCACCGCTTTCTCGCTTACCCGATATTTTGAAAGTAACATCAGCGATATAAGTATAGTCACCGCTGGAGCCATTCACCTATTGTACGGATTCTGCGATATGACCCAAACAGTAACTTATCTTCGATTCCTTTTATTGGCTCCTAAACCAAAGATGATAATGAGTTGGAAGCGGTTGTTCCACATATTTGATTCAACCTCATGGCTAGCAATAATAATTATTGACTTATTTTTCATATCAATGCTTCTACTAATTACATTTGATGGCACAAGAAATATTCTACATGGCATAGACCACTCGTGTTTTCTACTATTGTATTGGCACCTTAGCTACCCACTACCACCAAGAAGATTGCTCAAGACAATGTTTTTATATTTTGTCCCGTTCTACTATATCATCATAAACATTTGTATTCAAGGGAGATTATACAGCATCAGCACTGTACCATTATACGAAAAATCCATCGAAACTGTGGATGACGCTTTGTCATCAAACATCCCCTTCGTACTAACACCAGTGACAGCAAAAACTATACAAAATGTAAAACCTACGTTTTCAAGCAAAGACTACGTTGTCAGCTCAAACTCCAGACTTGATGACGATCTTCGGAAATTCTTTAATAATACAAATTTCTTCATGCTGATTGGTGACCAGCTCGTTCGACTTCACCCCCAGTATAGAGATCGCTTCGATGAAATCTATGTTGATAAAATCTTTGCGGCCATGCTTGTCAAACCATGTTTTCATCTGTTTGAACAGATCGATTTTATGATTGGCCAATTTCACTCAAATGGGTTACTTGAGAAATGGATAAACGATGTTTATTGGACATATTCTTTAAAAGCTAATGTAAGCTTCATCAATACCGAGTTTCCTATTCGGTTAACGTACAGCAGCATAGAGGTCGCTTTTTGGATATTATATTTTGGAATATCTCTATCTTTACTTACGTTTTGTATAGAGTTTTGTATTTTTAGAAATATTGGAACCCACAGGCGATTTGATTTGTATTGAAAATGTCTATTAATATTAAGTATCTATTCAGAAATTATTAAGCTGACTTACGGTATTTTCTTATTGCATTAATAGTGGCTAAAATAAAAATACTGTCACTATGTTATAAAATATATATTTTTTAAATATTTAACAATACAAATACATATTCGACAATTAACAGAAACTATTTGATTTTTTTTGATACTCTATTACTGTGTTTATTAAGTATGTGTTGAATAAATATGTCCATTGTAAAATCAGAAATAATAAGGGCTGATATCCTACCTCCATGGTTGATATAAACACGTCCAGCGTGTTGATGACTTTATTCTAATATGTTTTCACGAATACATGTTTCGAGGGCAGGGGCCTTCGTCTTCAGTTCGTACTGCGACAGAAGTGAACGAAGGGTTAAATGTTAAAAATTAAAATATTCGAATATAAAATATTGACAATTATAGGTTAGGAACTTTTCTTGATGTAATTAAAATGAGGTACAAAGAACGTATATTAGCTATGTCGCATATATTCCTGTTCTGTTGCTTACCGTTAATTGCGTTTAGGTAAGTATGTTGTAGCCATTTTTATTCTTCACTATTAACTTTAATCACTTTTAAAGGATATAGTTCTTGGTGGTTTGTTGTTCGAAAAATGTTCTGCTTTAGTTTTGTCAGCTAGGCAACTATCATTGTATCGGTCATGTATGTAGGGTTGTATGTCATTTGTTTGAAATTGTTAATATTTAAGTTTCTTGAAAAGGTGGTCCTCTGGGAAAATCTGTATTTCGTTTATTAAGTTGTTATTTGTTTCTCGTAGTATTTCCCGTTTTTCAAGTAGATCCAGTTTAGTTGATTTTGGGTATTCATGCACTATGTCTATGCTTTGTTCTGATATCTTGTGATTCTCTGCGTGTAGGTGTCTTCCCATTGCTGTAGTAGAAGTTTTATGTTCCTTAAATCTCTTCTTGAAACTTCTACCTATTTGCCCTATGTATGTTTTTCGCAGTCTCCACAGTTTATCCTATATACTCCACTTTTTTCCATTTTGTTTCGTCGCTCTTTATTATTGTGGAACATCTGTTGAAGGCTTCCGGTTGTTCTGTGTGCTATATGTACCTATATCATACGATTTGAGAGTTTGTTGTATGGATTTCATTGGTCCATTTTTATCCCGGTGAGGCAGAGAGATATTGTGTTTTGTCTCTTTTGTGTGAGGGTAGATTTGTTGTCGGTACAAGTTTTTAATTACACCTCTGGTTTAGATCATTTATTAGATCAGGTCGATATCCATCGTTGGTGCTGATTGTCGTTATGGTGTCCAATTCATTCTTTCTGTCTTCATCGCTCATCGGTACCTACTCATTCATCCTATGTAATTGTGCACGTATGGCTGATGTTTTTATATTGTTTTGGTGTGATGAGTTTGTTGGTATTATTATACCTGTAGCCGTCGGTTTTCTGTAGATCTTGTATTTAAATGTGTTCTGAACTGTTCTTTCAATGTTTAGATCTAGAAAGTTGATATTTTTGTAGGTCTCTCTCTTTATGGTAAACTCAAGGTTTGATATATTATTAATTATGATGAATAGAGCTTGTAATGCAGCGTCTCCTCCATCTCAAATGCACAGTATATCATCTACATACCTATACCATTCTTTTATGCTCTGGTTTATAATTTTATATTTGTCGGCAAATAGTTCCGCTTATAGGCGATCCCATAGATGTGCCATATGTCATCTTGTATGTGTTACCTTTGAAGTTAAAGAAGTTCTGTTCTGTGCATACTTCTACAATTGCCATTATATCTTCGATGTCAATGGTGTCGAATTCTAGATTGGGTATTTCTCGTGCTCTTTCTTCGAGTAGGCTTTTTAGTATCTGGATAGTCTCTTTTATAGGTATATTAGTATAGAGATTTTTTATGTCGAATGATACAAGTACAGAGGATTTTGTTAGTTGTCTGTTTCGCAATTCTTCAATCAAATTGGAGGAGCTATGTAACGTATATCTTGGTTTTAGCTGGAAAGTCTCAATTATGGTCCGCTGCATTAGCTGTGTGAGTTTGTGTGTTGGTGTGTTCGTTGACGAAATGATTGGTCGTATGGATTTGTCTGGTTTACATAAACATAGTTTGAGTAGGCTATATAGGTTTAGGGATCTGGGGTTCATGTGTAGGATCCTGTATGTTTATGGGCTAAGTTTCTGTGTCAGTTGTTTGTATTTGTGAACTGATTTACGTACTCTCTCTATGAATCTTGAGAAGGGATCGGTTTTCATAATATTTATGTCATTCTGTGAAAAGAATGTTAGTGTTTTACTCACATATTCTGTTGTTGGAAGTATAACTGTTCCCGCGCCTTTGTCACCTAATGTCAATGTCAGGTTATCGTTCTGGATCTTGGTTTTTTCCTTTGGATCTCATTTTTCGAACAACTTTCTAGATCTAAACATTGAAAGAACAGATCAGAACACATTTAAGTACAAGATCTACAGAAAACCGACAGCTACAGATATAATAATACCAACAAACTCATCACACCAAAACAATATAAAAACATCAGCCATACGTGCACTATTACATAGGATGAATAAAGTACCGATGAGCGATGAAGACAGAAAGAATGAATTGGACACCATAACGACAATCAGCACCAACAATGGATATCGACCTGATCTAATAAATGATCTAAACCAGAGGTGTAATTAAAAACTTGTACCGACAACAAATCTACCCTCACACAAAAGAGACAAAACACAATATCTCTCTGCCTCACCGGGATAAAAATGGACCAATGAAATCCATACAACAAACTCTCAAATCGTATGATATAGGTACATATAGCACACAGAACAACCGGAAGCCTTCAACAGATGTTCCACAATAATAAAGAGCGACGAAACAAAATGGAAAAAAGTGGAGTATATAGGATAAAGTGTGGAGACTGCGAAAAACATACATAGGGCAAACAGGTAGAAGTTTGAAGAAGAGATTTACGGAACTTAAAACCTCTACTACAGCAATGGGAAGACACCTACACACAGAGAATCACAAGATAACAGCAGAAAGCATAGACATAGTGCATGAATACCCAAAATCAACTAAACTGGACCTACTTGAAAAACGGGAAATACTACGAGAAACAAATAACAACTTAATAAACGAAATAAAGATTTTCCCAGAGGACCACCTTTCCAAGAAACTTATGTATTAACAATTTCAAACAAATGACATCCAACCCTACATACATGACCGATACAATGATAGTAGCCTAGCTGACAAAAATAAAGCAGAACATTTTTCGAACAACAAACCACCAAAAACTATATCCTGTAAAAGTGATGAAAGTTAATAGTGAAGAATGAAAATGGCTACAACATACTTACCTAAACGCAATTAACGGTAAGCAACAGAACAGGAATATATACGACATAGCTAATATACGTTATTTGTACCTCATTGTAATTACATCAAGAAAAGTTCCTAACCTATAATTGACAATATTTTATATTAGAATATTTAAATTTTTAACATTTAACCCTTCGTTCCCTTCTTTCACAGTACGAAATGAAGACGAAGGCCTCTGCCTTCGAAACATGTATTCGTGAAAACATATTAGAATAAAGTCATCAACACACTGGACGTGCTTATATCAACCCTAATGTGTTTATTAATATAGATACAAGGTAGTTCGACTAATAATAATAAATCATAATAATCGGATATGTAACAGGCCTATGAGTCGATGTATTGTTATTAGGGGGTATCTGTCCAGTTTTTAAAAGCTGAGAAAACTTGGCAGCCTCTATAATCTATTTATCTCTTGTTCGAAAAGCAGATACAGTTTACCATTGTATTTTAACAATAAAGAAATACTTACCATTTCAACTTTATTTAATTTTATAGGTTAATAATATGGTAACATACAGGCGGGATGGACTATACGGCATAATTTGACAAAAAAACGATTGACAGGGTTTGTCTAAAATTCAATGTAATTACGAGTGCGTTAGGTAATAATATCGTATTCCCAAATATGACATTATTTAAACACATTTTTAGTTTATCATACGCAGTATGATAAAGCATAGTAATCGTGCCGAAAAAAAAATCTGATGTAGCCAGGCACATGATTTTATCATACTATATATAAAATTAATAGTTTACCTGCATGGAATTCCATTAACCATTAACACAAATATATTAAGGGTGCTGAAACGGGTGCGGAACGCACCCGCAAATTTGGTAAACGTAGTTCGTACCGATCTTTTAATTTTGCTTTTATATTTGAGATTTTTTGCGCTCAAAGGGTATTAATTGAATGTAGTTACAGCATACGAACAGGACAACGATAACTAAAAAGGAATACATACCGAAAATAGGTCAGGATTAAACAGACAATAACTTACAATTTTGTTTTTGGATTTATAAATCCTTGCTTCATGCAATGCATAGTAAAATCACCTATCTGTACATTCAGTAAAATATCCAAGAATTGATTTTAATTAGTCGATCGGTACCAAGCAGCAAAAACGACGATTTTTGTGCATTTGAACGGAGAGGTATGTGTTCTCTTTTTAGTTGTCGTTGTCCTGTTTGTATGCTGTAGCTACATTCAATTAATACCACTGCAAAAAATCTCAAATTTAAAAGCAAAATTAAAAGAACGGTATGATTTACGAAGTACGTCTACCAAATTTGGTGAACTTTCTAGGGTGCGTTCCGCACCCGTTTCGGCACCCTTAATTAAAGAAAATACACATTATGAATTAACATAATTTCAAATGGTATAAAACCAACGGTGGCTTGAGCCGTGGGCGCTTATCCGAAATTGTATTTACAAATTTGAAATCTTTACGATTTACCCGCCAGTGAGTGAACAGCGTGGCGGGTAAATTTTGAAAAACACACGACGATAAAACGTTAAAAAATGCTTTGCAAACATATTTAAAAGAACGTAAAACGCATTGATCTAAAAATTATTGAATAAAACGCACACGCAGCTACCGCCACCGCCTTCGCCGTCTCCTTCGTTGATCAGGCTCAACGTTATCTTCATTGCTTCATCGCTTCATCGTTCAGCATCTAGTTGAACAGGTCCCGCATCCGCATCGCCTTCGTGCTCGTCCCCAGCCTGCAACCTCTTGCGGATATTTTGATTCTATTGGCAGTAGTTGTTGTAAAAACACCGTCATTAGAATGTAAATATCTGTTCAATCCTGTCTAACTATGTAGCTTCATATTAATGCAGACACGGCCGATCTCGATCAAATAGAATTTGCTCATGCAGCTAAACTATTAATTTGACCAAAAAATGTCGTAGACATAAATTATACGGAATTTCCTCTACTTTAATTTATTATTAAATATTTTGACGAAATTATAGAAATGCTTCCCTATTTTCCCTATTAACCCGTCCGCTCCTTTGGACCCTTTGTGTGTAATTCTCGTTTTGGACTTGATCAAATAGAATCTCATGAAGCTAAACTATTAATTTTATATATACTATGATAGATGCCAGTCATGTGCCTGGCCACATCAGATTTTTTATTTTTAACAGGCAAACCATTTTTACATTAAGTGTTAATAAAATGTAAAACAATTTAAATATGGTAATCAGTTTAAGTAATGCGCATTTGACTATTTTATCAAATTCATGGCCACTTATATTACTAAACAAAAGATATGACGCAATTTCCGAGAAAAAAACAACAGCCGCACTAAGCAGAAGAATCCCTCCTGGAAATGGGATTTAAGTCGTTTAAAATTGTTTAAAATTTTATGCGACTAGGCATCATTTTTCATCAATAATGGGTACATTACTTTAATAGTATAAAAAAAGACCTGGTATACTGGTCACACGATTCTTGCGCACTGAAGCCTTTATTTTTGGAACTAACTAAGCTACGGAAATTAGCTAACTAACTAAGCTCGTGTCGTGATAACAAGTGCTTTTAAACCTGTTTCGTGTTCGGCATCTAAGGAACCAAAAATGAAAAAACTCGTCCAAAATCGTGTTGACACGTCACAAATTTTTTTTTTCTGCTTTTGTCACTTATATTATTTAAATTACCACATAAGGCTTTATTCTCTTGACTGTTCGATTCAATCTGGTGCAATTGTGGAGCTGGAGGCCGCAACGATCACGGGATGATGTACTCTTTCTTCGTGACTTCTTGCAGTTTTCGTTTTATTTTCTGTGCACTACCTCCATTTTGATAACTTTGTGGAGGTCATCAGATATGTAACATACCAAGGCGCATTGACAATATCTATGTTACTTTTTAACCCCAGAATTCAGCTCAGTTAATCTACACGGGTTTTATAATTTGCTGGTACAAGAAAATCTCATTATGTACTGATAGCGATATTTTTGCCTATTTTTGCTTAAGGTAGTATATGGTCATTAATAGTAACAGTTTAGTAAAGTGTAGGATGTAGTTTCTTGTTGGTGAAGTCAACACTGATTTGAGTATGCACAAGGAAATATTTCCATTTTCATCATTGACTCTGTCTTCTTCTGTTTCTAGTAATGTATAGTGTATAGTACTTCGATATTACACGAGCTAAGCTAAGAAGTAATTCCTATTCGGGATTGTAAATATACTGATACAACCACAAGTGATATATCTTAACCCACAAACGACTTTTTTTTACTTGTATATTCCACGTGTAATATATGAAAATGTCAATGTATCATATAATCAATATTTGTAAACAAAGGTGCGTTCAAACAACAAAGGCATCAAAGGATATGTCGCAATTTCAATCCTAAACTACAACAAAACGACCGTAGTTCTTATATTTCGATCGATTCAAGAGTAAACAATACAATGTAATCTACGTATGGTGTGGGGAAGTAAATTTTGGTAAATGATTCTGCCAATGGCAAACAGCAGTCGAAATTAGTCGGCGTCTGGGGCTTTTGTAAGCCCCCCTTAGACCGGAGTGCCACGTTGCGGCTTCCTATCCCCCCTTTAGTACATAAATAACACCGCGGTTGACTACAACTTTTGCCATCCTGTTAGTTAAAGTTTAGGCCCTCTCTCATTGTGCCGGATCAGTCCGACTCCCCGTCCCATGTCCCGGCCCGACCAGGCTCGGCCCGACCCTGCCTCGTACGTATAAACCAACGTGAATGTATTTTCCCCGCACCAGAACACTCCGATACCACCGCACACATACATATCCCCCCGGCCGGTCCCCATTTACGTTTCTCTCCAATATAATTACGTATAGTAGTTATCTTTGTAACCGCAAGAAGATCCCAGCTACTTACGTATATCTATATTGCTTTTCAAGAGGATTCATGTTACGAATTGCGGGTAGATCAAGATTTATGTTGAACATGAGAATATATTTGGGTGCTTCTATGATAAGAAGTAGATTTTATGATTTTTATGAAACAAATCAAAACAAATCAGTCATTAATTTAGTATATTTTAATAAATTTTCATATTAAGGGTTGTTTCCTCCATTTCCCGTTAAGTGTCTGATAGCTTACAACTACATATAGTAATATACATATATGGATATACCAAATACATAAGTAATAGAGCGACCAATGGACTTATCTAATACATTGCTATGCAACACGTTATCCTTTAAATATCTCCTGGAAATTGCCAGGATAGAGAAGGTGCAGCCTGTATACAATGTCTGTAATGTATCTCTTGCGTGTAGGAAATGCCTTTCGGTCGTATTCGGAAAGAACGGGTACTACTTAAAAAATCTAATGTGGCCAGGCACATGACTTTATCATACTATACATAAAAATATTAGGTTAGCTGAATGAAATTTGATTAAGATCGGTCGTGTCTGCATTAAAATAAAACTGTTAGGATTTGATAGATATGTTTATACTATTGACAGTAGGTATTATCAAAACATCAACGTTTGACACTACCTACTGTCATTAGAATAATATCTGTCAAATCCTGGCTAAATTGCTTTATATTATGCAGACACGACCGAACTCGATCAAATAGAATTTGCTCTTGCAGCTAAACCATTAATTTTACCAAAAAATATTATAGGCATAAATTATCCAGATTGTGCCCTACTTTAATTTATTGTTTAACTATTTGGACGAAATCACAGAAATGGCGGCTCATTTGCAATATCCTTGAAAAAGGCTTAGAATAAACATCCAGTTCCTTTGGACCCTTTTGAACTAAAACCTTTTCAGCTCTAAGTTTGGTAATGAAGCTTCTAAATATGATCAGTTGTTTCTCCGGAATCATCACCACAAAAATCGGGTACACACACACATACACTGATACATACACACACACACAGCCATTTTTTTGTGCGTTGGTCTGATGACAATGAATTTTTTATTGAGATTGGTAGATCTTTTAATTTACAATTAAGGTTCTATTCATCTTCTCTTCGAGAAACCGGTTTTACGTTATACAGCTGAACAGCGCCACAACAAATAGCAGCGAATACATTATGTACATATTATACAGGAAAATGCAATCAATATTCTATAACGTACATGACGTCATTTGAAGTGGCATCATATTTATGATAAAAAACTTTCCTAGCGTACAATTGAATACATAGTTGAAAGAGTTGTTGCTTTCCCCTAGAAAACAAGCTGGGTATTATATAAGACGCTTTTAGACATTCTGTTTCCAATCATGTTTTCAAATACTTGTAAAAATTAATTGTTGTTATTAGAATTAACCGATATAGATATAAGTTTTGTAATAAAGTTAAAAAGTGTTCAAAAATTCAGTGCGGTCATCTTTGCCCGTGAATAAGTGCAAGGCAGACAGGATATTGATGGGGACTGTTTGCACGTTATTTGCAATCCCCAGACATTAGTATAGCACACTATAGCACAAATATATAGACAAATCCAGCTGTGTTTGCCGCTTTTTTTTTGACTGAGCTATTTCCTCAAAATAATTCTTCATCGCCTTTGCCCGATTTGTTCTTACAAATCTAATGATCTAGAAAATAGTTTACACTCTTTAGACTTCAGCGTAAAATCTGAATTTGAACTCTGGAAATACTAAATCGCCCCAGAGAAATTATCCATCTGAGAGCAAACGGTATAATTCACTATATTTTTTACGCCTTAGACAAACGCACCGGCGGCGTAGTTTAATTTTAAACAAAACGTTCCGAAATTTGCATAAATCCGCCTCGCATTCAACAATTCAACAGCCCTGCACGGTACGTACTGTTAACAGTTGGGCATAACAGTGTATTTAAGTTATAATTTAATTCCGATATTACAGCTCCGGTCTCCCGGTGTTTAATTTGGCTTATTATATCGTCGTATTTGTTTTACACTCCTGCTCCTGCAGTCATCCGCTGATGAGATTTGCTCGGAGACGGAACTCCGCGCCTTACCGTCGCTCCAGGTCCGCTCGCCGTACTTTCTCGTCGTCGTTGAGCAAACAGAAACGTCGAAGTCTCCGCATATAGACTATCTCTAGACTCACAAGCGGCCCCTCTACACTGCGCCGGAGGCGACGGGAAGACTTTTCAGCCATCGCTTTCAACCTGATTGTAACTCATTGTCCACCGCTCGGTGATATTATTGCCCTGTTACGACTTCCTTTTACCTATCTAAGTAGATTCGTGTACGATAGAAGTTTGAAGAAACTTCAATGCAATTGACTAACAAGTGGCCTTTGTAAGAGTATGATATACAAATTGTACATATACAGTAGACAGAGAAAGTTAATATATTGCTTTTGTTATTATTATATTTACCCGACGCATATTCAAAAAACTTCAACCAAATGAGTAAGCACAGTGCCGCAGAAATAGGGGTGGTACTATGCTTACCGTCTCCTAAGAACTTTGGTGTTAGATTTTCATACCATGTCAACTATATGCTACTGTATTGCTCATGAGAAAGTATAAAAACTTATTACGAAATAGAGAAAAAATATTGCCCAAAATAGAGTGGACTAAAATCAATACAATTTGACAATTACGGGCTAAAAGGAATTGGAAATAGTTGCTAGGTAGTACACCAAATGACAGTCTAATAAGAGGACAGGACAGGAAATAAGAGGACATAAACAGAGTGTAATACATATCTGGTGGAGGTGCCGGGAGCGCACTAATTGCTCTATTTTCAACCAGAGTTGGTTTGTCCAGCATCTACTGACCGACAAATTTTCACTTTCTGCTATAAGTACATGTCAATAGAGCGAAACGTAACTTGAAGTACACTGAAAAACGTCAAAAATGTTTTAACTACCCAAAACCACCCCTTGTTGAAACATGTGTAATATAGTAACATTGGACAAATAAATATATTCACTTCAGAAAAGTTTAAACTCGGCATTAAACAATGAAACAAACATACTAATGTTCCGATATTATACGCGGTTTGAAAAGAGTACAACTACAAAATGAAGACAATTATACAATCTATTATACATCTATTATTACAATTATACAATCTAACAGAAGATTATAATCCAAATTGAGATTATAATCCAAATTGACTAACTTAAATTTACTTCATTTAAATTCTTAGGATCTGACTGCAAATTCATGGCATTATCAGAGTCGTCTTTATATCTATCATCTCAAAAAATTATCTGTCTTGCAAGTTGCGTTGTTTGAAAAGTATTCTAGCATTGTCAAAGTCCCTGTTATGGTTCTCATTTAAGGCATGCCGGGACAGTGCACCTGTTAACTTTTTATTTCTTATGTCCCTTCCGTGTTGGTCAAGCCTTGTCTTTAAATTATTGCGCTATTCTCTATTCCAAAAATACGAGACTTCAAATCTGTGGTACATCTCTCAAGGGCGATATCAGAAATAAGTTTCATCAATAAGTGTCTGACCATTATTTATTATTCATTATTCTGACCATTATGTATGACCATTATTCAACAAAATCTCAAAAATTTTGTTTTTGCTTCTCTTATGGCATGCTGGATGTGAGAGTTTCATAACACCATTACAATAAAAAAAACAAAAAGTTCCCATCAGTTAAACTACAACAAAACGACCGTAGTTCTTATATTTCGATCGATTCAAGAGTGAACAATACAATGTAATCTACGTATGGTGTGGGGAAGTAAATTTTGGTAAATGATTCTGCCAATGGCAAACAGCAGTCGTAATTAGTCGGCGTCTTTATATCTATCATCTCAAAAAATTATCTCTCTTGCAAGTTGCGTTGTTTGAAAAGTATTCTAGCATTGTCAAAGTCCCTGTTATGGTTCTCATTTAAGGCATGCCGGGACAGTGCACCTGTTAACTTTTTATTTCTTATGTCCCTTCTGTGTTGGTCAAGCCTTGTCTTTAAATTATTGCGCGTTTGACATACATACTTAGATTCTCAACTGCCACAGGGAACACACTAAACGATATTACTCATATACTCTGAGCAGTTTTGTGTTTCAATTTTGTAAAGAACCCTCCAACAGTGCCTATACTATAATAAGCAATTGTCAAGTGATCTATTCCAAAAATACGAGACTTCAAATCTGTGGTACATCTCTCAAGGGCGATATCAGAAATAAGTTTCATCAATAAGTGTCTGACCATTATTCATTATTCATTATTCTGACCATTATGTATGACCATTATTCAACAAAATCTCAAAAATTTTGTTTTTGCTTTTCTTATGGAAAGCTGGATTTGAGAGTTTCATAACACCATTACAATAAAAAAAAAATCTGATGTGGCCAGGCACATGACTTTATCATACAATATATAAAATTAATAGTTTAGCTGCATGAGAATCTGGGCTATTGAGATAAATCGTAGGTATTGTCAAAGCATCAGCATTTGACACTACCTACACTACGTCATTAGAATAATAGTTATTTATGTCACAAATGCCGAAAGTACGGAATAGCGCGACGAGCGGTGATGCGGCGCGTCACCGAAGGCGGAGTGTCGCCGTCGCATATGAGCGAGTCGGCTATCTAGTTTTTGGCAGGAGCGACATCAACGTTTATTGTGTTGCTTTTTAAGAAATACGTATTTAAAAAAATAAATGATTTCTGTATAGTAAATGCTAGGTTGGTACCACTTTGACGAAACGTCAAGTTTAAAGGTGCGTTCCGATTGGTAGGTAATGGTAGCTAATGGCGGTGGTAGAATACGAAATTATAGTATTTCTTACATTTCGTGATAATGACACATATTAGTTTGCATGTACATAAACATGAGTCACTAGCAATTTTCTATTGGAAATACTATAACGGCGTCTGCTACCACTGCCATTATCACTAACGAAAACGCACCTTAAAAGGTAATTCAAATTCTGACAGATTTATATTTGTTCATGACACATCCCTATCAACATACTAAAATAAAACTACACTCATCGCTATAGTTTATTTATAATTTTCTCAATGTATCGTTTTTAGAATTAGATATAAAGACGGGTTGATATTTCTTATCAACAAACAATCAAATTGGTGATCTTACTTTATTTGAAATTTGTATTTTATAATTTGCCGCACTACAGCGGCAACGTTCCATAGTGGTTCGCCAACCTCTGATCCCTCTGATGATGCTCTGATGAGATCAGCTGTTTTCGAATGTGACAACACAAAAAAATATTTGTCAAAATCCTGGCTACTATGTAATTTCATATCAATGCAGATGCGACCGATCTCGATCAAATAGAATTTGCTCTTGAAGGTAAACTATTAATTTTACCAAAAAATTTCATAGGCATAAATTATTCAAAATTTCCTCTACTTTAATTTATTAATTAACTATTTTGTCGAAATTACAGAAATGGCGGCTCATTTCCAAAATCCTTAAAAAAGGCTTATAATAACCTAAAACGCTAAACTATTAATTTTACCAAAAAATGTCATAGGCATAAATTATTAAAAATTTCCTCTACTTTAATTTATTATTCAACTATTTTGACGAAATTACAGAAATGGCGGCTCATTTGCAAAATCCTTGAAAAAGGCTTAGAATAAACTACCAGTTCCTTTGGACCCTTTTGAACCAAAAGCTTTTCAGCTCTAAGTTAGGTCCTGAAACTTCTAAATATGAACTTTCGTCCCGATACCTTTAGTAGTTTCTCCGGAATCGTCGCCACAAAAATCGTTTACACACACACGCACACACACACACACACAGACATTTTTTTGTACCTTGGTCAAAAATGTTCAGGGGGCCCAAAAAGACCTATTTCCGCTAAAATCTCAATTTTTTTTTTCGGCATGGTTACAATACTTTAACATACTGCGTATGATAAAGTAAAAAATCTGATGTGGCCAGGCACATGACTTTATCATACAATATATAAAATTAATAGTTTAGCTGCATGAGAATCTATTCTATTGTGATAAATCGTAGGTATTGTCAAAGCATCAGCATTTGACACTACCAACACTACGTCATTAGAATAATAGTTATGTATGTCACAAATGCCGAAAGTACGGAATAGCGCGACGAGCGGCGATGCGGCGCGTCACCGAAGGCGGAGTGTCGCCGTCGCATGTGAGCGAGTTGCGCTATCTAGTTTTTGGCAGGAGCGACATCAACGTTTATTGTGTTGCTTTTTAAGAAAAACGTTAAAAAAATAAATGATTTCTGTATAGTAAATGCTAGGTTGGTACCACTTCGACGAAACGTCAAGTTTAAAGGTGCGTTCCGATTGGTAGGTAATGGTAGTTAATGGCGGTGGTAGAATACGAAATTATAGTATTTCTTACATATCGTGATAATGACACATTAGTTTGCATGTACATAAACATGAATCACTAGCAATTTTCTATTGGAAATACTATAACGGCGTCTGTTACTGCCATTATCACTAATGAAAACGCACCTTAAAAAGGTAATTCAAATTCTGACAGATTTATATTTGTTCATGACACATCCCTACCAACATACTAAAATAAAACTACACTCATCGCTATACTTTATTTATAATTTTCGCAATTTATCGTTTTTAGAATTAGATATAAAGACGGGTTGATATTTCTTATCAACAAACAATCAAATTGGTGATCGTATTTTATTTGAAATTTGTATTTTATAATTTGCCGCACTACAGCGGCAACGTTCCATAGTGGTTCTCCAACCTCTGATGAGATCAGCTGTTTTCGAATGTGACAACACAAAAAAATATTTGTCAAAATCCTGGCTACTATGTAATTTCATATCAATGCAGATGCGACCGATCTCGATCAAATAGAATTTGCTCTTGAAGCTAAACTATTAATTTTACCATAAAATGTCATAGGCATAAATTATTCAAAATTTCCTCTACTTTAATTTATTAATTAACTATTTTGTCGAAATTACAGAAATGGCGGCTCATTTGCAAAATCCTTCAAAAAGGCTTAGAATAAACTACCAGTTCCTTTCGACCCTTTTGAACCAAAAGCTTTTCAGCTCTAAGTTTGGTCATAAAACCTCTAAATATAAACTTTCGTCCCGATACCTTTAGTAGTTTCTCAAGAATCGTCGTCACAAAAATCGTTTACACACGCACACACACACACACACACACACACACACACACACACACACACACACACATACAGACATTTTTTTGTACCTTGGTCAAAAATGTTCAGGAGACCCAAAAAGACCTATTTCCGCTAAAATCTCAATTTTTTTTTTTCGGCATGGTTACAATACTTTAGCATACTGCGTATGATAAAGTAAAAATCTGATGTGGCCAGGCACATGACTTTATCATACAATATATAAAATTAATAGTTTAGCTGCATGAGAATCTATTTGACTGAGATAAATCGTGTCTGCATTAAAATTAAACTAGTTAGCCAGGATTTGACAGATATTTTGATAGTCAATAGTATCAATCGAAGGTATTGTCAAAGCATCAGCATTTGACACTACCTACTGTCATAAGAATAATAGTTGTTTATCTCACAAGTGCCGAAAGTACGGAATAGCACAACGATCGGTGATGCGGCGCGTCACCGATGGCGGAGCGTCGTCGTCGCATGTGAGCGAATCGCGCTATGTAGTTTTCGGCAGGAGTGACATCAACGTTTTTGTGTTACTTTTTGAGAAATACGTACTTTAAAAAAAAATCAAAAATGGTTATATTTCGGTATAGAAAATGTTAGGTTGATACCACTACTACGAAATGTCAAGTTTAAAAATCTAATTCAAATTCTGACAGATTTATATTCGTTCATGACACTGTAGATGACGTTCCATGCGGTTCTCCGAGTGTGACAGCGTGGTGACAGCCATAGACATTTCTGTGGTGACAGCACAAAAATATTTGTCAAAATCCTGGCTACTATGCAGTTTCATATCAATGCAGATGCGACCGATCTCGATCAAATAGAATTTGCTCTTGCAGCTAAACTATTAATTTTACCAAAAAATTTCATAGGCATAAATTATTCAAAATTTCCTCTGCTTTAATTTATTATTTAACTATTTTGAAGAAATTACAGAAATGGCGGCTCATCTGCAAAATCCTTGAAAAAGGCTTAGAATAAACTACCAGTTCCTTTGGACCCTTTTGAACCAAAAGCTTTTCAGCTCTAAGTTTAGTCATAAAACTTCTAAATATGAACTTTCGTCCCGATACCTTTAGTAGTTTCTCCGGAATCGTCGTCACAAAAATCGAGTACACACATACGCACACACACACACACACACACATACACACACACACACACAGACATTTTTTTGTACCTTGGTCAAAAATGTTCAGGGGCCCCAAAAAGACCTATTTCCGCTAAAATCTCATTTTTTTTTCGGCATGATTACAATACTTTAGCATTCTGCGTATGATAAAGTAAAAACAAAAAGTTCCCATCAGTTACGTGACTGCTAGCGATATCCAAAACTATTGTCAAAACAAAAATATGCTGTAATTGCTGTACTAAGCTATAAAGCCTGTCTGTAGAAAATTTGATATTTTCACTATATTTTTGAAAACTTTTTTTGAGAAAATTATTGTTAACTCAATTTTTCCATGTGTATATTTCTGAAACCACTAACCTTTTTTTGCAATTGTCTTTTTTACGAAGTAGGCCCTGCCCATGTTAATAAATTTTTGCAGCTATACATAAACAACTGTCAAACTTGAAATAGGTTATGTAACCACTTCAAACAGAGCGGCAAGCAGAAAGCATTACATTACATATAATGGCCTACGTCGACTACAATCATTTATACTGACCCGTTATGATGGCACAATTTAAAGTAAACATAGAATTATCAGTACAGTACGATTAGCAAAAATAAGGCAATATTGTATGAAGTCCGCAAATTTGATTTTTCTACTTTGCGTTAGTTATGAACTCATAACGAAACCGGTTTCAGTGTCGTTATGAAAACACTAGATCACAAACTTTTAGTAACTTTTAGTTTTCCAAGATTGATGAAATTTACGTCAAGTGTCAAATAAGGCTGACGTCTCAATCGCTATTGGTTCGCTTCAATCGTATTTGTGAATTTTACTACAACTACCAACTGTTGAAGAAAAATATTACTCTAGATTGTAAGATGACAACCGCGGGGGGGTCGATGGCGTATAGGATAGAGCGGCTGCTATCTACGCTGGAGGCCCGGGATCGAATCCCGGCTCGGGCTAAAATCGACTGTCCTGGTATTTTAGGCAGGGAACAAATACCTTTGCATGCCGCCTTCCATCGGATGAGGAAGTAAAGCCGGTGGCCCCGTGTGCTGTCATTATGCGACGTGCACGTTAAAGAACTCTTACTGGAGGTTGGAATTCCTTCAGTAGGACAAAATTCCTGGGTGTGTGTAGCCTGCCCTCAGCGTCGGTGATTGGCCTAAGTTGCGGAACTAGACCGACGTAAAATAAACAAGTCAAAAAAAAAAAAAAAAAAAAAAAAAAGATGACAACCGCAATTTTTGACATTTATGTAAAATTAATGTCGCAAAGTAGAAAAAATAGTATATAAGACTCGTTTTATAAGACGCATTGGCGCAATCGTTCCATTTGGGCACTCCGCGCTACGCTCGTCGTGCCCAAAACAACAATTTTTATCTTATAAAACTTGTATTATAATATACTATAGTGCATGGCACCCCTCAAAGCCACCACCTAACGTGTATGTTCAGTTTGTCGCATTTTACCGCAAAACGGTCACGATTTTGGAATTATAACATCTGTATTAAAATAATGTTTGTACAATTAACCACAAAAAAGGCGTTTGAAAACAAAAATATATATAAGTAAACAATTAAAATTTCACAGAGAAGATATTCGTGAATTGAATAAAAACCTCAAGTAAGCAGTTCTGGCAGCATCGTAGGTAGATTTTTGTGAATTCTTCGAATGAAGTAAATAGATGTTGATATTTTTTATGGAAAGTTTTATATGACCTTAAAGTGAGTGTCTTCGTTTAGACCCAAAAATTTGACTGTAGAAGATAAGCGATTGGGTTTTTCCTCATTTATGTTCAACTTGTTACTGTTAAACCATTCTGTCGGCTCAACCAAAAACTCATCAGACCTTCTGATTACCTTATTCCTGTCATAGAAAGTGACCAACAGTGCGGTGTCATCTGCAAAAGGAGACGTTAGATCTGTTATCAACTTTTAGGGTATCATTTATGTATTATGAAGAACAAGATAGGCCCCAGAACGGTTTCCTGGGGGACACCGTTTGCTCTCTTCCCTCCAGGTAATCCTTGAATAGTTGTAGAGCAAATACTCTACTACTGTTCCATAATATAAAACCTTTGCCAGAAAGATCTGGCCGTTGACGCAATCAAACAGTCGTTGACAAGTCGCAACATCTGAGGAATGCCTCTCCCTTCTTATTAAAGGCTTCTACAGTGATATTAAAAATCATCATGGTCAAGGGTTGCATGTCAAACGGTTGTCTTAGCTTAAATCATCCTTTTGAAATAATGCTGTCATTGTCAAGCTACACTGACATCATCAATGACTTAACAAATGTATTCAGCACAATGTCTTGACAGATTTTGACGCTCAAAAAATGATTGGCATAATTGTATGATGGGAGCTGTGACAATCATTTTAAAATACATGACCACCGTTGATCAAGGTAATTTTTGATATCACGGTACATTAATGCAATACATTCCAGCGGATCTACAGCGGCTGATGAAGTAGATCTTACCTTCCAGTAACGATACTGGGAAGCCCTGAAAACGTCATTTTTTGGTAGAATTCTACAAACAGTTTTTTTTTGATAAATTTTGAGTGCTCAAAAAGAGTGGACAGATGTTTTTGTTGAATATTTAATACCATAATTATTCCCGGAATTAAATGTAAACATAGAACAACTTGTTTTTTTAAAGAAGAATATATCTCTTGTACAGGGCAAAAATTGCAAAATCGTGTCTGTTTTTGGTAAAATTCGTACACCAGCAAACGTGTACATTATGGGTGGATTTTAACACTTCTCGTGTCGGCCCACAGAAGAGCATTTTTCGTCTAAATTGAATGTGGGGTAAGGTGGGCAACGTTCGAACGTGCAAATTTAGACAATCAAAAATGTCTATCTGATGTGGAATCATCAGAAATGTTTGAGAAATTTGAGTAAAAATTAGGCAAAAATAAACAAAGATATTTGAATACAAATTTTACGCTGTTTTGTTCATAAGATTGTAACAATTAATCTACCCAGAAAGCATTACGGCTGGTTTAAAATAACCCAATCAACATGCTCGTTTTACTGTTAGTAGTTTTATATTAG
This sequence comes from Melinopterus prodromus, assembly GCA_964023965.1. Classification (NCBI taxonomy): domain Eukaryota; kingdom Metazoa; phylum Arthropoda; class Insecta; order Coleoptera; family Scarabaeidae; genus Melinopterus; species Melinopterus prodromus. The sequence goes on from OZ030394.1 coordinate 43,905,830, forward strand.
CGGATTTATTTATATTCCACCTGTCGGAGAGGTTTGGACAAATCTAGTGGGGGAAATTTGAACTATGTTAGATATTAGATATTTTCACTACTTTTACTACTACATCCGAAGTGTGAATTTTGAGATCATATTTCATATCATCTGTATGACACTTAGAACTGATATTGCAGATAAACCTCAAGGCAGCAAAGGGGCATCAGACAATCTGCTTACATTAAATTCCAAGTCTGCATGTATAAATAATATTCAAAATATATTTACTCTTATGAATAACATTCAAATGTTTATAATAGGTTTCTGCAAATAAAGCTTATGAGGTTAACAATCCATTGTTATTACGTACCCCACCTATATCCCAATGGTGGGGCACAAAAAAGGCGTCCAAATCTGCCCCACCCTCCCATACTACTTGTGGATCAAATTGTCAGAAAAACTGATAGTATAATCAAATAAAACATAAATATATATATATTAACAAATAATAGTATATTATTTGACGAGCACATAATTACGGATATAAATCGCGAGCATGAAGTTTACACGCGAGCCGTATGCGAGCGATTTATATCCGTTATGTGCGAGTCAAATACGACGTTTTATCTACGACTCATAAATTCCATTTTATATTAAGTATTTTAAATGTATTTGTCAATGATGTCGAGGCGAACTGTCACATAACTGTCATCCACGTTGGTTTTGACAGACTTTGACACTAGCGTTGTTTAATAATGACAGTTCGTTCAAATAATGAGGTCATTATTTGAAGGAACTGTCATTATTATACGACGCTAGTGTCACTATAATCATTGGCGCGTATAATGATGGGGATTATATAGTCATAGATACGTATGCAATGAACTTATTATATGGGAGTCGTAGATAAATAAATAAAGCTACACAGAAACATCCAGCTTTTAACCAATAAACTAATAAAACAGTCAAAACGTGATTTGAATGGACATTTTTCAAATTAAGAAATAAATTGTGTATTTAAGCCTGAAAATATTCACCGTTATTCGGAGAAGTATATACAACAGAATTAAGACATCGGCCACGCAAACTAAATAAAGATTCCATTGTCGTACTCTTTCGGTTGTTGAGGGGCAGTACTACAGCGGTTACGGCCGCCTCGATGGATCGTTAGGATGTGAAATTCGAAATTCAGGAGGGCCACGGCCGCTGATTAGGCTCGTTGAGGCGGCCGGAGGCGGGCGCCCTCTGTGACAAACCGGTAAACGAATTGACCAAACACCAAACACGGTTAGCGGGGCGGTCGCCCAGAATTGCAAACGAAAGCAAACAGAGCGACGCGGTCCGACGCGGCGTTGAACGTCTTCTATTTGCGAACGGCACGAAATAGCAACAGCAACGAAGACAAATTTATACGTACACGCTGAATAGAAGCCAAGTTTCTACTTTGATCAATGTTTAGAACTGATACAGGAGGTAAACAGTAAGATTGTTGATAATTTTCCCTTGTCCTCGCGTTAGGGGTTGGCGTTGGATATTGCACCTCAGCACTTTCGCTGGGTTAGTGTTAACTGAACATACTAAATGGTATATAGTACTTGTGAAAATACAGGGTCTCCCACGACGAGCTGCCATTAGAAGCATATGGAGAACCAAAAGAAACGAGAGATTGAAAATTTGTGGACTTATATTGTTAGACACGATCGTCTCAACTAAAATATTTTGAGTTTTTGGTTACTTCCGGTTACAACGGAAATGATGTCAACTTATATATTTCAAATCAATTTTATGTTACATTCCCTATACCTAAGATGTGTCAGTTTTGAGATATTCATCGCTTTAATTAAAAAATTACAGCTGCACGGTTACTTTCAATTACTTGTAAGTTATCCCCTGTGACCGTTGGAAAAAATTTGTCCGGCAAAATTAATGTGAAGGTAACGTATATCGACACATCGGGTACATTGAAATTTATAACAACCGTTTTCTATGCAGCGGCGGCAGCCGCCGGTGAGTAGAGCCGCGCGGCTGAGAGCAGTATGACCCAAGCCGCTGGCGAAATGCAGGCAAAAAAGAGCTATATTCGCCTAGATATGATAACTTTGTAGAGCGGAAATGTATTAAATAAGTTGTTTTATTTTAGTTTTCAGGAAAATAAGAATGAAACAAATGCAAATATAAAATTGTTGTATCAGAAATATATTGGTAGTAAAAAAAAAATATAATACAAAGTTAATTAAATTTTTCAGACTTTTTGGCGGTACTAAAGTCAAACTATTTATTTTTAATTATGAAAAATACTCATTATTGATATAATTAAATAATTTTAGTGAAAAGAAAAATATGTTTAGGACACGTAAGCTAATGTTTTTGATGTACTATTATCTGATTTCAAAGTTTGGAATACAGATGTACTCGCCCTGCACTCAAATTGTTAATAAAATTACATTAACGATGACTGCCAGTTCCGGTCAACCGGAAGTTGATATCACGTTTCGGTTCTACGTATCAAAACCCATCGACACTTATCAGGTACTAATAATAATAGGTAAATGCCACAAGTTCGGAGTTTTTTATTTTATTTTATTTTTTTTTGTTTTTGCGTTATTGCTTCTAATAGAATAGTTTGGTTATTATTGAAGCTAAAAGTTTCACTTTGGTGAGAACATACATTCAATATTTTTAAATAAAATAATGGCTAATACATCAACATACCTTATACAGGGTATTTAAAATTTGCAACTATGATGTTTTTTTTTAATGGAACACCATGTTACATCAATTGAAAGGAAATCTTGCCTTCTATCATCCATACTGGTGTTCCATATGCTTATCGTCAGTGCTTTTTGAAATATTCATACCTTCTTTTATTAATTTATTCAAATACTGCTGATACAGTATTGGCAGCCGTTCACATTTTAATAGATATAACTGGGTGGCGACAGAAATCGTATTTTCGTTAAATATGTGAATTTTGTAACCATGCCAAATCATGCGCAGGATGATATGTTGTAATGATGATATGTCTTCAATAATTTGGAGTAATGAGTCAAAAATTTACACGGAGGATATAAATGATAAAATAAAACTACACTACTATTGGACAGCCATGCAAGAAGAATATTTCCGAAATACTTTTTGATTTAATTTTCGTACCTTTAATATGAGGGGGCAAAATTACAATTACAATGTACGATAAAAATTTAAAAATTTACATAGTTTTTGCATTATTATATATGTATGTTTAGAAATGTAAATAAAAACACATATTTTTTATGCATTGTTACATGCATAAAGAGTAAATTTAAAATATACATTTTATTGTTGAATTAGATTTTATCGGTTGCCAATTCGAAATGCCAATTTGTCAAAAATGATGTTGCAAAATAGATTATAAAATACAATACCTGTCAACATATCAAAACCTACAAATATTATATTAGATGTATTGGATTAATTTAACGAAAAGTTAAAGAACTATTGAAGATAGGTATCGAAGACACCAGTACTGAGTAATAGAGCGCAAGATTTTTTTAGTGGCGGACTAGTATACACAGTGTTCTACTTGACAAAAAATAATTTTTGTAGTGAAATGTAACACATAATGCCCTGTATGTATGTTTTGATGGTTTAACTAGGAAAGCTGTAAGCCAAATATATTATTAATTATATTGATCTGACATATATATGCAACTGATGACGACCTGTGTTCGAAATTCGAATATCACAATAAATCAATAAATTTATGACTTTACCGAATCCCGAATCTTTTATTACTAAAGTCTCATGTTCAAACTCCCCGAAAGACTATTACGGCCTTTTCACACGAGACACGGTAGAAGTAGAGGAAATTTTGTACAAATTATTTCAATTACATTTTTTGGTAAAATTAATAGTTTAGCTGCATGAGCAAATTGTATTTGGTCGAGATCGGTCGTGTCTGCATTAAAACTAATTAGCCAGGATTTGACAGATATTTTGATACTATTGAAAGTATTATCAAAACATCAGCGTTTGACATAGTTTGCTAACATTTGACCCTGCTTTTTAGTATGATAAAGTTATGTGCATGGCACCATCAGATTTTTGTTTCTAACAGTTACGTTAGTACGATATTCACATCTCACAACCGCATTGTAATGATATTATTTTACATTTATTTACAGTAGAAGTAAATAATAAGATGACAGCACTGAAACGATAGCCATTACGAAGATAAAATAAAAAAAATAAATAAATCAAAGTAAAAGCCAATAAATATTTCATATTATTTAGTTTAATTTACTATTTTTATACATTTTTATCTATGTGTATTACTACAATTATATTAAATATTCATTTATATTAATATTAATTAATTTTAAGTAATATAAATATTCTAGCCTGGGTTATGGGTATGTCTCTACACTTATTCAGTGACATTTATTATAAGATATAAAGAAATTCTCAGCCAAATAATATCCCATCTCCTACAATTAGAAATATCACTTTTGTCCGAGCGATATTTGACAAGCGGCTGCGGCTGCATTGCTCTTGGACCAGCACAGCCGCGCGCTCGGCGTTCCACTGGTAGCGGCGATCGCCAGCCGCTGCAGAGGAAACGGATACATTACATTGCCATTGTACGGGTGCCGAGCGTCAGCGCCTCGCCGCAAGCCGCTGCCGCCCGCCGCTGCCGCCCGCCGCTGCATAGGAAACGGGTCATCTATTGTCTTTGTGCCAGCGGCGAGCGGCTGCCGCCACCGCCTGCCGCCGCCCGCCGCTGCATAGGAAATGTGCCTTTAGAAGTTGTAATTTGCTCAAAATAGATAAATAATAAATTAGAGTAGAGGAAATTCTGAATAATTTATGTCTACGATACTTTTTGGTAAAATTGATAGTTTAGCTGCATGAGCAAACTCTATTTGATCGAGATCGCTCGTGTCTGCATTAATATCAAACTAGTAAGCGAGGATTTGACAGATGTTATGACATATCAGTGACGTTTTGACAACACCTACTGTCAAAAAATATCAGCAAGAGGTTGCACGCCGGAACCACCGGGGCAGCCTGGGGACGAGCACGAAGGCGATGGGGATGCGGGACCTTTGCAACTAGATACTGAGCGGGACGTCAGCAATGAAGATGACGTTGAGCCTGATGAACGAAGGACATGGCGAAGGCGGGAGCTGCATGTGCGTGCTGTGTGTGATTTATTCAATAATTTATGGATAAAAGCGTTTTAAGTCCTTTTAAATATTTTTGTAAAGAATTTTTTATCATTTTATCGTCGTTTGATTTTACAAATTTACCCGCCAAGCTATTCACACACTGTCGGGTAAATCGTATAGATTTCAAATTTTTAAATGCATTCTCGGATAAGCGCCCATGGCGCGAGGCACCGTTTTTCTTAGCATTTTAAATAATGTTAATTCATAATGTGTATTTTCATTATTGTTTTTCTTTCGAGTAATTTGTGGTGCTTTTTAAATTCTTTTATCGCGATGCAAATATGCCTCACCTTACTACCTTTACAACACTTTAGCAAAAACTGCAGTAAACAACTACGCTGTATCCGAAAAATTTTATCATATTTATAGTGTACACCATCATATTTATTCTTTTGAACCTATTTTTGAGACACATTGTACTATCAATTATCATTATTATTTTTTTTAACTTTTACTATGATATTATCACCAATTATCACAATGTCACACACACACACATTCAGCTCATTAATAATTAAAATGTACAGTGGTCATAATGTTTTTGTTAGTTTTAATGTTAGTTTATTTCCATATTATGAAAGAGGGCGGAAGTTTAATAAAACTCTAACACAACGGTTTCCAGATGAAGGAGTAAAAAATGACTTTTTGAGATTATTTTGAAAAATATCAGTGTTTAGGGCAAAAGAAATTTTAGCTGGCTATAAATAGGTTCTGTTTTAGTTTGTTCTACATCTAACTATTTAAAATCATCATAAAATCACGACACCCATAGTCTTCTGACTATGGTTGTGGTCAATATTGTTATTGATTTAATATACAGGATGACTTGCAAAACAAGAAATTTTGTCAAGCGTAAAGAATTAGTCTTTCACAATTAAATGCACATATGCGTCATAAAGAAAAGTTTTTAATATAATGGTAATTACTAATTAATGGTCAAATTTAAGTAGGTTTTAATTCATTTTTTGGTTTTCTTTGTTTATCCCTATTTTACCATTTCATCTGAAGTCAATAATATGATTACCAACAACTTATGACATTTACATTTGATCTGCTAGTGTTAACTAACTAACAGTGCTAACAAAAAGGTGTATTTTCACTAATAAAAAAATGTTACAATCAGTGATTTCTTTTGTCAGCTAAACCGTTACTAATTTGTTCAAAAACGACAAGAGTATCAATAATCCGCTATAAGATGAGCACAAATTATAAATTGTATATTAAGTATCTTTAATTTTGTTTATTGGTCTTAAGATTCTCTGAATAAATATTTGAAAAACATCACCAAAAATGTTACGTAATTAATTTTTTACAAAATTGTATGCTCCTCATGCAACTTGGCTATGTAACTTTTTACGAAATAAGTCACACACAGAGAAATGGTTATCCAATGTTAAGAAAATAACATTCTTAACATAATTTATTTCTTTTAAGACAACTCATACTTATAATAAGTATATTTCTTTAATATACAACAACCTAAATAGTTGCTTTAAGAAACCGAGTGTGTTGATTTAAGAAAGTCGTTGTTTTGAAAATGATGTGAATGGTGCCGATAGATGGCGCTTTAGTTTCTCATCGTAAGAGAGGTGTCCTAGAGGTTATATAACCGCATACATGTCATGCAGCATCAGTTGTTGTGCTATTATACCGTCAATTGTACCTGACGTAGAAATGTTCAACTGCTCTAATACTGTTGGAAAGAGACTAAGAAGGGACACACCGGGAGGGACCTCTAGTTGGAAAATAACAATATTCTTCTTTGGAATGCGTTAATTGCATTCCATGTAAAATATTATTGCCCTCATACTAACATGTTCATATTTAAAAGAAGTACTGTGAACCACGGTCCAACACGGTCTGCTCTCGCGCATCGGCCGCTGACGTCACTGAGAGAAGTAGCGTTCGTTGCCATGGTAGCTAATATGTTGTTGTGACGTTCAAGCCTTTTTGACAATTAAAGCGTTGGCATGGTTGTCAACTTGCTAACCTAAATCACCTGCAAAAGTCAAAAACTGACAGATGTACTTGGCTGCCTAGGGGACCGTGTCAACATCCTTCTCGCAGTGACGTCATGCGCAGAAATGAACGAATTTGAGACGCGAAGCGAGCAGACCGTGTTTGACCGTGCTGTGAACTGATTAATCAAACTGCCCAACCTTTTTGTTTAAGCTATCTTCATAATTTTAAATTTCACACTGAAATACAAATTGATTGTGTAATTATTCCGTTTATTCACTAATATGTAATTATTATCTAACATAGTTATGAATAAGCACGACGTTAAATTAATGTAATGTTTAAATTTCTCTGTTTGAAATGCTAGGCATGCGAGCTCTTTGCTCTCCTTTTTCTCCTCATCTTCGTATAAACTGTAGAGTGTACATTATTACTTTTTAATACTTGTTTGTTGATCTTCAACACTAAATCTAAAATAGAAATTTTTTATTTAGGCGCTCGTTAAAAAATACTTGTATACATACTCACAATTCTCCGTCGTGGATAAAGATTTACGTAACAGTACGATATCCCCATCAAGACAACCCTTGCAGGAGTTCGATGTCACTAAAAACGATGAATATCTTCATATGGGTACGAATGCCATAATATACGTTTAACAACAAACCTAAGCTAGTAATGAAAGCAGTAATTAATACTGCAAAATATATTTTACAACTCATAACTGTAGAATAATGACATATCAACATCGCACACACCAGTTATGGGTTGCCTAATTAAAATACGAGTGGTAGCTAATGAACATAAAAACGAAAGTGCGCAACCATGTTTTTGTCGATGTTATAGTACACAAAACAAAATAAATGGTCTTTAAAGATACATAATTGAAGAAAAATTAGCGATAATATTCATGTTACAAATAATTTAGTAGAAATACATAACGTAAAATGCATATCGTTATGATGAGGATCGGAGACGACGATAATAACGCTGTCAGGAATACAGTTATCATTAAAATAATAACATGATAAGGTAAAATTTGTTCTTATTCTACAAATAAGAAAAATAATGTTTTACTTTATCATACGCAGTATGGTAAAGTATTGTAATCATGCAGAAAAAAAAATTGAGATTTTAGCGGAAATAGGTCTTTTTGGGTCCCCTGAACATTTTTGACCAAGGTACAAAAAAATGTCTGTGTGTGTGTGTGTGTGTGTGTGTGTGTGTGTGTGTGTGTGTGTGTGTGTGTGTGTGTGTGTGTGTGTGTGTGTGTGTGTGTGTGTGTGTGTGTGTGTGTGTGTGTGTGTGTGTCTGTGTGTGTGTCTGTGTGTGTGTCTGTGTGTGTGTCTGTGTGTGTGTGTCTGTGTGTCTGTGTGTCTGTGTGTCTGTGTGTCTGTGTGTCTGTGTGTCTGTGTGTCTGTGTGTCTGTGTGTCTGTGTGTCTGTGTGTCTGTGTGTCTGTGTGTCTGTGTGTCTGTGTGTCTGTGTGTCTGTGTGTCTGTGTGTCTGTGTGTCTGTGTGTCTGTGTGTCTGTGTGTCTGTGTGTCTGTGTGTCTGTGTGTCTGTGTGTCTGTGTGTCTGTGTGTCTGTGTGTCTGTGTGTCTGTGTGTCTGTGTGTCTGTGTGTCTGTGTGTCTGTGTGTCTGTGTGTCTGTGTGTCTGTGTGTCTGTGTGTCTGTGTGTCTGTGTGTCTGTGTGTCTGTGTGTCTGTGTGTCTGTGTGTCTGTGTGTCTGTGTGTCTGTGTGTCTGTGTGTCTGTGTGTCTGTGTGTCTGTGTGTCTGTGTGTCTGTGTGTCTGTGTGTCTGTGTGTCTGTGTGTCTGTGTGTCTGTGTGTCTGTGTGTCTGTGTGTCTGTGTGTCTGTGTGTCTGTGTGTCTGTGTGTCTGTGTGTCTGTGTGTCTGTGTGTCTGTGTGTCTGTGTGTCTGTGTGTCTGTGTGTCTGTGTGTCTGTGTGTCTGTGTGTCTGTGTGTCTGTGTGTCTGTGTGTCTGTGTGTCTGTGTGTCTGTGTGTCTGTGTGTCTGTGTGTCTGTGTGTCTGTGTGTCTGTGTGTCTGTGTGTCTGTGTGTCTGTGTGTCTGTGTGTCTGTGTGTCTGTGTGTCTGTGTGTCTGTGTGTCTGTGTGTCTGTGTGTCTGTGTGTCTGTGTGTCTGTGTGTCTGTGTGTCTGTGTGTCTGTGTGTCTGTGTGTCTGTGTGTCTGTGTGTCTGTGTGTCTGTGTGTCTGTGTGTCTGTGTGTCTGTGTGTCTGTGTGTCTGTGTGTCTGTGTGTCTGTGTGTCTGTGTGTCTGTGTGTCTGTGTGTCTGTGTGTCTGTGTGTCTGTGTGTCTGTGTGTCTGTGTGTCTGTGTGTCTGTGTGTCTGTGTGTCTGTGTGTCTGTGTGTCTGTGTGTCTGTGTGTCTGTGTGTCTGTGTGTCTGTGTGTCTGTGTGTCTGTGTGTCTGTGTGTCTGTGTGTCTGTGTGTCTGTGTGTCTGTGTGTCTGTGTGTCTGTGTGTCTGTGTGTCTGTGTGTCTGTGTGTCTGTGTGTCTGTGTGTCTGTGTGTCTGTGTGTCTGTGTGTCTGTGTGTCTGTGTGTCTGTGTGTCTGTGTGTCTGTGTGTCTGTGTGTCTGTGTGTCTGTGTGTCTGTGTGTCTGTGTGTCTGTGTGTCTGTGTGTCTGTGTGTCTGTGTGTCTGTGTGTCTGTGTGTCTGTGTGTCTGTGTGTCTGTGTGTCTGTGTGTCTGTGTGTCTGTGTGTCTGTGTGTCTGTGTGTCTGTGTGTCTGTGTGTCTGTGTGTCTGTGTGTCTGTGTGTCTGTGTGTCTGTGTGTCTGTGTGTCTGTGTGTCTGTGTGTCTGTGTGTCTGTGTGTCTGTGTGTCTGTGTGTCTGTGTGTCTGTGTGTCTGTGTGTCTGTGTGTCTGTGTGTCTGTGTGTCTGTGTGTCTGTGTGTCTGTGTGTCTGTGTGTCTGTGTGTCTGTGTGTCTGTGTGTCTGTGTGTCTGTGTGTCTGTGTGTCTGTGTGTCTGTGTGTCTGTGTGTCTGTGTGTCTGTGTGTCTGTGTGTCTGTGTGTCTGTGTGTCTGTGTGTCTGTGTGTCTGTGTGTCTGTGTGTCTGTGTGTCTGTGTGTCTGTGTGTCTGTGTGTCTGTGTGTCTGTGTGTCTGTGTGTCTGTGTGTCTGTGTGTCTGTGTGTCTGTGTGTCTGTGTGTCTGTGTGTCTGTGTGTCTGTGTGTCTGTGTGTCTGTGTGTCTGTGTGTCTGTGTGTCTGTGTGTCTGTGTGTCTGTGTGTCTGTGTGTCTGTGTGTCTGTGTGTCTGTGTGTCTGTGTGTCTGTGTGTCTGTGTGTCTGTGTGTCTGTGTGTCTGTGTGTCTGTGTGTCTGTGTGTCTGTGTGTCTGTGTGTCTGTGTGTCTGTGTGTCTGTGTGTCTGTGTGTCTGTGTGTCTGTGTGTCTGTGTGTCTGTGTGTCTGTGTGTCTGTGTGTCTGTGTGTCTGTGTGTCTGTGTGTCTGTGTGTCTGTGTGTCTGTGTGTCTGTGTGTCTGTGTGTCTGTGTGTCTGTGTGTCTGTGTGTCTGTGTGTCTGTGTGTCTGTGTGTCTGTGTGTCTGTGTGTCTGTGTGTCTGTGTGTCTGTGTGTCTGTGTGTCTGTGTGTCTGTGTGTCTGTGTGTCTGTGTGTCTGTGTGTCTGTGTGTCTGTGTGTCTGTGTGTCTGTGTGTCTGTGTGTCTGTGTGTCTGTGTGTCTGTGTGTCTGTGTGTCTGTGTGTC